>PPMH03000009.1:0-324451 GCA_003707945.3 Taiozyma bovis | reverse complement strand
CTGTCAAGAGGTTTCTGAACATGGTTGACCTAAGTGCATCTTGGTCTTCTTCATATGTTCCGACCTCTAGTGGTATCCCACTAAAACCTTCCATTACAGACCACGACGGTTGCATCATTGGGTTGCCGCTTAATAGAACATTAGCTCCAATGACAAAGTACAAAAAACACTTCATGTTCAAATTCCCTCATAGTTCGTTAGATACAACATGTAAACATCAACATGAACTTCATACGTTACTTCCCCCGAGTATAGGTGTCAACACTTTGAACTATTTGAATTACACTGACATTGAAATCCATCCACAGTTGAACTATGGTCATTCCGGTGAAACAGGTGACCCACTACTGTTGAGAGATTTCTCAAGAGATACTGTTAGTATTGGTTACTCCATCAATGCTACCCTATTAAGTATGAATGTTGAAACAAGAGAGCCGTGTATCATTTCAGAGCATGCCCACTCTATTAGGTTTATTCCTATCCCACAAGCTGCTAATGGCAGAATATCTCCCCTCTCATCAGGTTACTCATCTGATGATATGATGAGATCAATTCAAGATGCTCTAAGTTCTGCTAAAGCCCATCTACAGACTTTAAACAATATTGACAATCAGATTCAATTACGTTCTGCAAAGTCTAAACAATTGGAGCTTAGACCATCTCATTGCCCAGCTTATGAACTTCATCCATCTCTAGAAGATTCAATCTATTCAACAGTTCAACAAACCTCTTTGAAATTCGACCAACTTGCTGAGAAATCTGGCTTATTCAAAAGAAGATCCACTCCTCCAACAGAAGGTCGATTAACAATCACACCGATATCATCTTCAGCTGCCAAGCTATCTTATACTGCCCCTTTTTCTACTACTACCACTACTACTCCAGAGTATAAAGACTCTAATGCTAATTACCGCACCCAGTTGGAATTCAAACTTGATTTCGAACCAACTTCCGACACATCGTCACCTCCAACGATCGAGTCCCTAAAAGCTGGTCTTTTAATCACCAATGTTCATTCATCATCATCGATCCCTATTGAACTAAACTCAATCACCGATCACATTGATGGTTTTTCAAACATGAACAAAGAATTCCAAAAATTGTACCAAGATTACGAATCATTATCCAATGAGATGCAAGAACAAGATGTCAAGATCACTGATTACATCCATCCAGAATTAATCCAAGATTTAAAGGCTCTGAAGGACATCAAGGCTGACAACTATTTATCATATGTCCTTGACATTGACTACACACAGCCAAGTTGGAAATCAATCTCTGACAACATCTTGAGGATTAACTTGAAATTTAAAGATGACATCAAAGAAACAATTATCCCAAGTTTCCAAAGTTGTATCTTTTCAAGATTATACTCCGTCCATTTGAACATCAAATTCAAAGGTGGTAAAGTTGCCAAGTTGAGAATCCCAATTGATGTTTGTCATCCATAGGTAATTCGTAATAAAATCAATACAATGTTTTTTTTCTAACCTGACGTGTTTTTTTTATTTATCCGGAAAACTCAAATCATGTACTAGTTACGTTGTTATCACCAGCTCTATATTCAGGTGGCATATCCTCCATAGGACATTGCCTGACGTAGCAACTAATAGAAAAACAGGGGGTAACTCGAGAGAGCTGTCGAAACTACATGCAATAGAAGAGGCTACACAGGAGGGTCAACAGTACTCAGCATGACAACAAAGAGATTCTCTTTGTGAATCAATTTTTATCATCATTGAACAAAACGTATCATTAGAACTTTTATAATATTATCCACAACCTATCGCACTTTCAACGTTTCTTGAATTGTCTTTGTCTTCTTGGTCGGTTCCCATAATACTCATTACCATATGGAGGATGTTCCACAGCATTAAACACATTTGCAGTATATATCAGGTTAGCATGCTGAGACTGTTGCAAGTATTGAGCCATCACTTGTAGACCATTTGTGGAAAGATCATGTTGTCTTGGTGCTTGTGGGTATGGAGATTGGAATGATGGTGTATGATGGAATTGATTAAGTGATATCTGGGATGGATTCGGGGACAGATTTCTTGAGTATGTGTAACTTGATGAGCTTTTTCTTGATGATGGTTTTCTTGGGTGATATTGTGGATCATAGGCAATGTCTTTCTTGTCAAGATCTTTTGAAGATGGAGTTGATGTTAGGGTAGAGTTAGAATCATCCTTCGAAGCAATACCAAAGGCATCCAATTCTTGAGATTCGACCTCAGTTTCTTCCTTCTTTTCAGAAATACCCATACTTTCAAACAATTCAACAGGAACATCTTCAACTTTGTGAGATGATGGGTCTTCAACTTCACCTTCGATCTCAACATTTTCATGGTTATCTCCATTCTCTTTATCATCGTCATCATCTTGCTTTTCCTCATCAGTTTGAAAAACATCACGTTCTCTCCACTTGTTGGCTCTAGATTTTCTCTTACGACTTTTCTTAACCTTTGGTGGGTTGCCACATCTGTCTTTCCCATAACTGATCTTGAACTTGGAATACTTTTCATCGAAATATTCATGAAATTTCTCAGCCTGAGATCCATTAGCATCATTGACGATCTTAATGGCATTAGAAATATTCAAAAAGTTTAAGAACACACATTTGTTACCCTTGAAGTAATTGATTTGTTCAATTTCACCAAATTTTTCAAAATCATTACGAAGTTCTTCTTCGTTTGGTAATTGAATATCATCATTTTCTTCTTCTTCTTCTTCTTTGCCAATATAAACATTTCTTGAAGCGCCAATTGTAACAGCTAATGAAATTTGGGTTGGTACTGGGCCAGTATGTGAACCCCAACCGACTCTGACTTTTCTACCATTCACCACTACATGGTTTAGTTGAGACTGAGCAAAGAACTGAATGGCAGCAATAGGCTCAATGAATGTCAAGAAGCAGACTTTTTTCTTTGGGAAGTGTTTGATCAATTGTAAGATACCACCACGAACCACGTTACAAATGTCTTCAACTCTAGACTTTGGATCAAGACCAGATAGGCAGATGGTTCTGTTACCAACATTATCATGACCAGCGGAGTATTTAGCCAAAGAATACGCAGCATTTTGTTTCTGAGCAAAAGCATCTTCAACTTCATACAAATTTTGAAACGGTTGTTGAAATTGAGAATGTTGATATCTTGGTTGAATGGACCGTTGTGAGTGTAATGACTGTTGAGATAAATCGCCATGATGACCATGGGAAAAGAAATAATCATCTTCATCCTCATCATCATTTTCAACATTCTCTGTAATTTCATCAAGGTCTTCACCATTATATAAGAACCCAGTTTGTTGCAAGCCAATCTTTTGTGGTTTGATGACAGCTTGTTCTTCGTTTTCATCTTCATCCTCGTTGACCTCATCAATGACTGAACTCAAGACATCATCTTGTAAAGAGCACCTATCAGTTCCATAGAAGATCTTTGCATCAGCCCAGAATGGGTTTAGATTCAGTTGTTCAACAGTCTTGATGGCAGAAGCGATACTTCTGAAATGTATGAATGCAAATTTCTCCTCAACATCATCTTGGTCCTTCTTTTCAATTAAGTCAACTTTTTCAATCATGCCAAACTTTTGGAATTCCTTTCGTAAGAAATCGTCAGTGATCTCCTTTTCCAATGCATTCAGGTTCCCAATATACACGTTTCTAGTTGCGCCTTCATTAATGATGGAATGTGAGATGAAGTTCAAAATCTTCTTGGTAGTGATGAAACTTGCGGAAAGTTCAGGTGAATCCACAAGCTTCTTGAACTTGGAGAAGAATGTCAATAAGTTGTTGTAGAAACCGACACAAGTATCAACTTTCAAGAAACTCAACACAATGGAATTAACACCAGGTCTAGGATAATTTTCCACAACTCTGATAGCTTCTAGCGGACCAAACGTAATGTAGTCCAATAGTTTCGTTACTGAGATCGAAGAATTAATACTTGTCAGTACGATGGCTCTTGTTGGGGTTTTAGATATTTGGAATGCAGGCAATTGAGGCAATTGGGATGATGATGTGATGTTGGTTGAGCTTGATGAGTTGGTGGAGGTGTAGAATTGGTTCAAAGAAGCTGAAGAGTTACTCTTGATGTCTTGTTTCTCGAGTTCGTCCGCGCTCTCATTTGGAGAGTGTTCGATTGATATCGCCAGAGGTTTGGTAAGTGATTTCTGCTTGGATGGGGTCTCCTGATGATACGATCTGTTTCTTCTTCTTGGAGGCATTCCCAGCTTTGGAGGCAGAGGCGAAGGAAAATATGAGTTATTGTTTCTTTGGTTGTATGGGTTGAAATGGATCGGGGAATTCATGGATGGGCTTACTTGAACAAACGGAGAGCCCACTAACAGCTGTCTAGGTAGCAGCGAAGAGCCGTAGGCCATGTCGAATGGCGATTGCGGAGGCTGGCTGTACAGATCCTGCTGTCTGTAGGCGGAAGGGTACTTCTGGTAAGGTAGCATTGTAGGAATGGTTAGAAATAGAATGTTCTATGTTTCACACCGATCTGGGACTTCAAAGCAGAAATGTTTGGTTGTTTCGATAGCTGAGCAAGCGGTTGGGGGAAAAAACAGCGGAGAGTGTGTATCAGCGACTGTTGGAGGGTCTGTGTCTCTCTCTTTGTGAATAGGAAGTAGTTAACACAGACAGTTTCCAGAACTGGACGCGCGTTTGGAGCAACAGACAAGCAGAGCGGCAGGCCGACAGGAGGTGAGCGGCAGAAAAACCAGTTCGGAAGCAAAGCGAGATGAGCAGCGAGCGGTGGTGGGCGGCGCTTTTTTGAGGAGCTTCGAGGGCGTTTGTGAAGTGGCGGCTGGGTATAAAGAAGAGTCGCTTTCTTTTTGGTTCTATTCTTGGTGGATTTTCACGTTTCACATATTTCAGATTTCTCAGATTTCAGATTTCATTGAAAACGTTTCGCGAATTGTCTGTCAGATTTTTTCTTCTTTGGAGACATTTTCTTTTTTCTGGGCAATTTCTTTTTGCTGTTTTTGTAGGCCAATGACTCGCTGAAAATAGCATGTTTTACGCTGGGGTGGTGCATTCATAAAGTGTCAACTTGGACAGTATGTGTCACTCTCACCTCCCTGGAAAAACACCCGCTTTTTCCCTACTCTTTGGCCGTGTTTTTCTAAACGTTTTTTTTTCGCTTTGTCTTTATTTTTAGTTCTTCACCAGTAACCATGGTAACTGTATATGGAAAGGACAAAAGATGTAATTAAAGAGCGTTTTTGCCATTGCCCAAAGTCCCGTGTCCTTTTTGGTATGGGACCCTCACCAGTATGTCCGCATGAAATTCATGAATGTTTGGGCACGTCACTTTCGAGTCGTGCTGTACAGTCATAGCAACCGTATCTTCGAACTAAACTATTGTTGGGCTTTGATGTACAGGGGGGTTCCTTGTTGATCATTCCCAAATTTCGACGCGTTGAATGGGGGAGGTCTGGTTAAAAGATTAAGCAGAATGGTACAGAGCACAGCATGCGAGTTGCGTTCGTACATCCTATGCCAACGGGTCTACAGAGGGCACCACACATGCTGTAGTCATCAGTTTTTTTTCCCCTGAGGCTTAGAACGGGTCTAAGATCTGGACGATGTATTCCTATTTTTTTGTCTGGGGGTCCGTCCCGTCCCCTGCCGGCCGAGAGACTAGTTGAATTCTGTCATACGACTAACGCAGTGCTTACAGAGAGACACCCAGGCACAGAAGACACAAAGACACAAAAGACACAACCACTCCCACTGGAAATGTTCACTTCTGTCTAGAGGTGTTTGCCTCCCCTCCTGATCTCCTTCACGACTCGTGTTGTTCAAGTCTCAGTCTCTGTAGCTCTATGTACCTGGGTGATGAGACGCCTTGGAAATGAACAATTATTGTTAAGATTATACCTACATCAAAAAGTACAACATTAAAAAATCATCATCAATTCAAGCAAGTCTAACTATACCCGTTCTGCCAATCAAAAAGCGAGCTAGCACTCTTCTTCTGATCCAGTTTGGTGTGATCATCTAGCCATGGTGCTAGACCTAGGGATCCATCAGCACCAAACTCCAATTCAACATTATCAAAACCTTCACTTGTTTGATTGATTAGATCTAGATCAAACTCATTGAATTTAAACATATCAAAATCATGATCTTCTAGCTTAACTGCTGGTTGATGTTGGGAAATTTGCTGTTGTTGTGGAGGTATTTGAGTAGAAACTGAGCCTGATCTTTGCTTTGGAGGAATACGTTGGTCGTTCAACCCACCATTGGACACAATTGGAGTACCTTGTAATTGTGATAACATTTGTGCGAGCTCATCCTGTTGTGGTTTGATAGGTGTTGTTGAAGCTTGGATGGATTGTTGTGATAATGGAGAGGGATTTGAAACGGTCTTCTGAGGTCTTGACGATGGAGTACTAATGGATGTAGTTGTACTTGAAGACCTTCTCCTTTCTTTCTTCACTGTTTCCCTTGGTGCTAAGATGGATTCAATGGCGGTTTCTAGCAATTTTAAACACCTAATGGAAATGTTACCTGGAATGTTGTAATCCAAGTTATTGAATTTCAAATTTTCTCTCTTTAACTCATTCACAACCTTTGTTAATAAGTTCTTGGATTCTTGGAACAAGGATCCACCACGTGTATAATCTAATGAACCTTTAGCGCTTAACAATGCCAATCTAACCTTGTATCTGATGATGTTGATAGGGATAGGTAAGTAATAACTTCTTTCTGAGTAAATCTCACTTAAGTTGTTTAATAAGGCAATTGAACACTGTTGAATTACCATGTTGGAAGATGAACCTCTAGCTTGGTTTTGTATGTCAGTGGAGATAGCTTCAGTTGCAATAACAGGCAAATGGATTAAAATCTTGGCAATGTAATATAACATGATTAATAGACTTTGTCTTGTGTCGGTCTTGTTGTATTTAGTAGAAAGACCATTAACATCCATGTCAAATTTTAAATTGTTTGGTAAATCACGTCTCCATGAATCCAGCAAGTTTTCGTAATAGAAAGTGACTTCATACAAGTTATCATCATGAACGTTACCATCTTTGTTGTAACTGTGTCTCTTGAAGATAGAGTCCAAGACATTACCAAGAACTTTTGAATATCTCATAATGGATAATGAAAAGTTCAACACTTTACCAACTAAGGAGATCTTGGAGTCATTAACCACAATGAAGTTAATATCGTTATCATCATTATCATCATCATTACCGAATGGCAGGGCACATTCAATTTCATAATCTTTCAATAATCTTGGAACCCCTAATTGTAACGAGGCAAAGACATCAAGTGAGTAGATACACCAGAATAAGATACGACGTTCTGCCTGTTGTTGTTTGGAGACAATAGACCCATTAGAACCTAACACAGCGGAAGGACAACGATGTAATCTCAATTGTTGAGCCATAGTAATCACACGACCTCTTAGCGCGTATGACGTAATAACATCACCAATGTTTAAGCAGTAGTATAGAGCCAAAGATAAGATCTGCAATGATTGAATACTGCACTGGGTAGCAATGGAGGAGTTGATTAATTCATGGATCAAGTGGTCGTAGTAATGAATTAGATCTTCATTATTGTGGTCATTGTACTTGGAACTCAATAAGGTCAGTTGTAACATCAAAACTAAGATGGCCCCGAATTTTTCTTTGTGGATCATGGTGTTGTCTAAGAAATTCAACTCGAAACTCTTTGAGAAGTCCAGGTACTGTTTAGTGAAATCATTCTTGTCAACAATAGGAAGGAAGGACCCCCACTCTTGGAAGTATAAGGTGATCAAGTGATCAAGTTGAATCTTTGAAGGTAACCTCAAATTAGTGAAGAATAAATTTGATTCAGGCTGGGAAATGTTTTTGAAGTTCAAATTTGCAAAGTTAATGGATGAGTTTCTGATAGTAGCCTTTTGTTGCTCATTCAAACGTGGAATTTCTTTCAATGAGGCAATTGTAGAAGCAGTGATTAGACTTGGTTTAGATTTGAAGCCATGAGTTTCACCAATCTTAGACAACAATGATGGAATAAACAACGTTTCTTCAGTGGATCTTGGAATGGACATGGAGACCAAAGTGGCCAGTTGAGTCTTTTGATCATTAATGGTGTTGTTCATGTTTGCTATGGCTAGTGCAGCAGGTAGACCTGGAGCCATATTCTGTTCAAAACTGATAGAGTCTCTCTTGGAGTTGAAGCCCTGACTTTGTTCGATAAAGGAGTATCTCCCGGAGTCCTCATGGATAGACGATAGGATACTTTCTTCGTCCGTCAATTCACCGTGGTCCAAGTCCACAGAACCAGCAATGGACACGGGACGTTCATGGACAGAGTGAGGGTAGTTAGAACAGCAACCAGGACCTGAGTGGACGTGCTTAGGGTCATGGTCAATGTACTCGTTGAGAAGGGATGGTGGACCGGTGTTGTCCTTCTTTGAAGAGTTCAATAATGACAGATTTGACGAGCTCAGCGGCTTGACGTTGTTGTTTTTAGTCAATAGTTCCATCTGTTCGTCTCTGAGATCAAGTAGAGCCAGTAGTCTCTTGTTCTCATTCTCCAATTCACGCACCCTTTCTTCTAGCGTCTCCGTGTAACCCCTTGGAAAGGCCCTTCTGGATAGTTTGTCACTGATTTTGCACTCAAAGCCCACACTGGCACATTGGGAACATTGTGGTCGCTTCCCGTCACATCTCGTCTTCTTTAAACGACAGCGGTCACAGGCCTGCGCGACTCTCTCAATGGAAGAACCAGGCTGTCTGATGACCTTGGTCTTGGGGGTGTCAGTCTTCTCCTTCTTAGTGGACATCGCTTGTTCTCTTGTGGCGGTTGTTGTTGGAAGAGTCATTGTTTCTCCAGATTTTTTTAAAAATTCCAATTGCCGATCATGTTTTTACAGGTGACACTGTGTGTGTTTTTTTTATCCCCGGTTCAGGAATCATGGTAAACTCCGGCGAGCTCTCCGGTGAGGCTTCTGCCTAACGGTTTCTGCCTAGCCATTTTTTTCTAACAGTTTTCTGCCTAGCCGTTTCTGCCTAGCCAGTGATTTTGAGGGCTCAGCCGCTGGAGTTTAGGTGTTTTCTTTTGTGGGGAAAGCGTAACTTTCAGCATGAAGACGCACAAAAACTGTGTATATATCAATACGGGCACAACAACCTAAATAAGATTCTATATGTAACGTGTGATATTTAATAAATGAATATATATATATAGATATAAAATAATGATAGTAAGCAACCATTGTCGGATCAGTTGATACCATCGTAATAATCGAATTGTCTTAAACGGATAGGAACCTTCAAGTTAGCAGTCTTACCACCTTTGAAAAGAATATTGAGCTGAATACAATATAGTCTTGCCAAGATACAACTTTGGAAATTAGGAACTAACGTTTCACTCAAGTTATCTCTGAATTCCAAGTTGACTTTCAATTTCTGTGTGAATTCATCCCCTTCTTTCTGCCATTCACCTTGTTTGAAACTTGAATTAAAGACTGGAACAAAGACATTATCATTCTTCAAGTTCTTCATGGCATTGATGTCAGCTAGAATATCTGAATCAACATATTTCTTGATGTCAACACCAAGCATGTTAAAAGATTCTTTCAATTCTTGATATTGTTCATAATAACCTTGGAAATCTTTGGTCATCTTGTTAAAGACATCACCTTTATCCAAAAAGATATCTGAAGATAATTTGATTGGAATGGAAGCGGAAGAGTAAACATTCATTACCAAAAGACCGGCTTTGATGGACTTGATGTTTGGAGGAGCTGGGTTGCTGGATCTATCAGTTGGTTTAAAATTGAACTCTATAGTAATCTCATCCAATTTTTGCTTTTCATTATTTGACAAGGCTGAACTCATTCTATCAATATTAGCGGAACCCATTGTACTCATTTCTGACTTTTTATTGGATTTACGAATCAATGATGGCGAAATGTAAGGCAAACCATCCTTTGGAACATTGGAGGAGATGGTTAATAGACCATTTTGTGAAGATTCCGATTTGAATCTGAACATGGATTTCTCAGAAGACTTGAATACCACCACATCATCAACTTTGGAGAAGTCTGGAGATGCAAAGTTTTGATTTCTCAATGGGAAATTAGCATTGTTGATTTGGGAAGATGAGTGGTGACCTTCTGAACTTAAAGTCAATTGCTGTAACTTCACTTGATGGTCAAGTTCAATCATTTCTTGGGTTTCTCCTTCTTGCATTAACTGTAATCCTTTCTTAGCAGACTTGAAAGTATGTTCAATGGCTTTCTTCAAGTTTTCCAGTGAAACTCTTGATGAAAATAAGGAAACACCAAAACCGAAAGGAATGAAACGTAGAGCATACTCTTGGTCTTTGATGATAACTGGCTCAATAACATTCTGCGGGTTGACTCTAGTACCTAACAAGGTGGCATTGATTGAATAATTAACACTCAAATTACCATTAGCAAAATCTCTAGTGATAATTGGGGAACCTCGCTTACCAGAATGACCATAGCCCAAAACTGGGTTGATCTCAATATTGGCATACTTCCCTTTCTTCTTCAACCTATCAACACCCAAACTAGGAGGTAACAAAGTATGCAATTCTTGTTGATGACGGCACACAATGTCTAATGTGTTGTAAGGGAATTTGAACACGAAATGTTTTTTGTAAGTAGTCTTTGGAGCCAATATTCTCTCGTTTGGTAAGCCAATGGTGGTACCATCTAAATCAACAGTGTAAGCCTTGTAAGAAATGTTACTTGAAGGTGAAATACAGGATGCTGACCAGCAAGCACTTAAATCGACCATGTTCAAGATCTTTTTGAAGACTTGTACCTTATTATCTTTATCAACGATTGAGACGGCACCTTCTAGATTGACATGGAACCCTTCAAACTCAAATGGAACGTTCGTGGAGTTTTGAATGGTAATATAACCATGCACAACGTCACCGGAGGTGTATTCTTTCAATTGAGATTCTGGAGTTAAAGTCTCTGGTTTGAATGGGACAGGCATGGATTTGGTGACATTGACAGTAATGTTGATACCTTCTCTATTAATGTTTGGTAATTTATGTAAGGCATCCAATATATTTTTGCTGAAATAATCATCCATGGCAGAAGATGATACTGTTGGAGTCGTACTATTTGAAATGGATTGGTGTAAGGAACTAACACCAGATGTGGAGTTTGAACGCGTTGAAGGGGTTTGTGATTGAGATTGGGTGCGTAATTGAGGTTGAGAAAGTGAGGAGTTTGAGTCATTCGGTGGGCCCGAATATTGAGGAGGTAGAGCCTCTGGGGTATGGTCTAAGGATGCCCTGGGCGTTTGGAACTTGAAAGCATTGTACATTTCAAAAGAAGGAAGCACGTCAAAGACGATGTCATCGTTAGCGATCTGGCCATCAGACACCAGAAGCACTTCAGTTAGACCTGTATGTACCTTATTGGCATCGTAGTGTGCATTGGACCGAAGGATTTCCTCAGATTTTTGTCTTCGCTGTAGCTCTCTTCTGACAGCGGTAGAATAATCGATATGATCGTAGTCCTGTTCTGGAGCTTGCTCTGGTGGAAGAGTTCCCTGTTTGGTGTCGGTGGACATGGGGCGGCGCAATGTGATTGGTGGCGGAAGGGATTTAAGGTCAGCGGTATCGAATTAGTGGTTTGGGGGGAGATCTGGTTCTATTTATATAATAATAGAACCCTTTGCGATTTTTTCCCAGTTTTATAGCGGTTACGATTTTAGCCACACACTATTTGGAAAATATAAAAGATACAAAGTAGATCAAGAGACACTTTCGATCTTAGCGGGCAAAGACAGCGAGCGTCTCCTGGTGAACCGCAGCTTTGGCAGAGAGAACTTGAAGAGAATGTCATGGATAATGTCAGGGAGAACACTGGGGAAAGAGGCTGATCCCTTGAGTCACCTGTATGGACACAAAGGGGCCAAGGGAAAGCCTACATAAACAGACACCAAACTTGTTCTGACTCACTTAATCACCTCTTCGGATCTTTTTAATAACCTTCAAAACCCGAAGTTTATATTTTTTTTTTATCATGCGTATCTCTCCGATCAGGAAATTACCGTTTGTAAGTGAAAAAACAGAGAATTTTAAGAGATACTAAGAAAGACAGGTCACTCTACTTGATAGCGATAGTTTCTTCCCAGTGGTAGTCCCCTCGCCCTGATATACGCACTTTCCTTGAAATCCACAATGGACGCAACTAACACTATCTTGGGATCCTATCGCACAAAAGATTGTTGTTACCTAGAGATTGTGTCAATTCGCCAAACCTTCTCACAGCACAACCTATCAGAGGAGCACTGGGGGAAACCCATTTGCGTAACCTATTCTCCACCCTCCCTCAATTATGGCACCATACTACCTCTAAATTCTAGAAGCTTCCAAACACACCCAAGAGCTTTGGTCAGTAAAGGTTATGTGACAGCGACGTGCGTGACCCAGATCACATGACATCCAGACACCACGATATCGTTAATCCATGAATTTTCGCGAGTTTATGTGTTTTTTTTTTCTTTTTTAAAAAAAATTAAAAAAAAAAAAAAAAAACTCAGCAGGCCTGAAATCCACTAATTAGCCAGCTTGTTCAACTGTCCAGCTGTCACCTCCTTGAAAGAGTGCTTAACAAGGTACACCATCCCCGAATAGGTGCTTCATTATATTCATATTTTGATCTGTTCTCATAGAACTTCTGATTCTGAGATAAACCTTAACTCATCACCCACACAATATAAGACACACAATGGCTAAGAAGTTGATTGATGGTAGAAAAGCCGGTAGTGGTCGTAAGAAAGGTACAGCAAAGACACTGGCAGAAGGTAGAAAAGTGGGTAGTGGTAGAAAGAAAGGGTCTGTGAGTAAGACCTTGGCTGATGGAAGAAAAATTGGTAGTGGTAGAAAGAAAAACATAACCGCTGAAGGTAAAGAACTTGCGCAGTTTCAAAATGTGATCGATACAGTACAGCAGCCTTTAAATATCCAAGGGACCAATCCAGAGAACATTAATCCTCATCTTGATCAAAAAGCAGAATTACAACACATAATATCCCACCAATCATCTCAATCTCAATCACAATCACCATCACCACAATCAACAACTTCACAACTCCCAAGTAGTCAATCCTCATCACATTTACAAAGCATAGGCATCCCTGTTCCAACATTGGATGATTCACATTACACCACGAATGATAAGATAAAACTGAATGATATTAAACTACTGATAAATGATTTCAATAGAGGAAAATTGGCTAATTTAGCTACCCATTCTCTGCCTGAGGCTTTAACAGCTTCTCCATCTCCGGAACCAAAAGCTGTCACTGCTAATCAAGAAAACTAAGGCCTAACTGATATTGGTTATTGTTTTCCAATGGCCTGTATTCTCTAATTAATTGATAATTAACTGTATTATAAATCAAATGAAATATTAATAGTGGAGAAACTCCCATCTTGTAGATCAAAGACCATAAATTACAGGGGACCCAAAAAGGACATGGTCCCATGTCTGAATGAAGTACAGCATTCCGGATGAATTATCCAATCAGAAACAAGTTGCCCTTAAACTTCAGTCCCGATTGGGAAGAAACACGAACACTACACGAGAAGAACGCCAAAAATTATGACGCCAAAAAGACGAAAATCAAAACATTGACCGTTCTTTGGCGCAAAAGAATTGCAGAATTGCAGAATTGCATGCAGCTGCAGATCTCCAGTTCTGAAAACTCTCCTAATCTGGGTAGATAATTAGAAATGGTTGTCTATTTCGAGTCAAGTGTAATTTGGTTTCCCTGGTTGCGGTGGCAAATTCTCTTGTAATTGTTGATTGTGTCACTTTTTCCGATCTTTTCTCGGCTGAATCGTTGAAGATCCGAGAAAATCGTTAAAAAAAAACGCATAAACAATTGGACAGGGCTTGCGATTTAACAAAAAAAACACGAAATGAGTCATTGCTCTGCGTCTGGTTGAAACTATCTAAAGACAAGTGACTCTGTCAGTGTACAACTGGCCAGTGGCCAGTCTATCATCTCTTGAACCGTCTCACGTAAGCCTTTTTCTTTAGGTTTTGTATGGTGTTGTAGTTAACTGGCAGATATGCAATGCAACTTAGTCCCTGGACTCTCTAGCGGTTACATATCATGCAATGGCTTTTCTCATGTGGCACGCATGAGTTTTCCAAATAATATTTTACAGAATTACTCATCACTAGTCCAAGCTTTCAATTGTAATACTGCAGTTAAATAATTAGTTAATTACAAATACAAAAATGTGTGAGACTAGAGACCAGATAGCTCTTGTGGTCTGTAGTTTGTAGTCTGTAGTCTAAGGTCTAAAGACTACTTTTCTCAGCCAATGCCACCCTTTGGACTCAAATTTACCTTGTTTTCCTAGCTCCTCTCTATGCAGACCTTATCTGAGTCATATGCATTGGTTCAAATTCAAATTTATGCCCGATATTTTGGTGCGAATTTTTTGCAAGTCTATTGTACTGGAGTGTTTTCCTATACCTATAAAATCAGCCGGACCTGCCCCTCGCTAACCACAAGTTTGAAGATGATATAGAACCACTAGAACCATTAGTGTTAGCTGTCAATCTGTGTGTTTTTTTCCCAAAATGTCTTTGATCCCACCTCCATCACACACTATTGCTAAATTATCGACTCGGCAAGCCATCAAGCCTTCTAAGGAAAGTATGAAGAACTTGCGTGTGGAGATTAGACTCAGTGGAAACCCAGATGTTTCCAAAATGTACAAACCTGGTGAGACAATTACTGGTGAACTACTGATTTTCCAAACTGGTGCTCAAAAGGAGATTAAAGATATCTACTTCAATGATATTTCGATCAAATTTGAAAACAAGTTAAAGACCTCATTTCTAATCTCTCCAAAGACTATGTTTACAATGGATGATTCTCCAACCACTGATAAGTTTCCTTCTTTCGTTTATGACAACAAAGTCCCCTTTCAAAGTTGTTCATTCCCATTCAGCTTCACGATACCAGATACATACTTAGATGATCATTGTACCGAGGGTTTCGAAGAACATAGAATGCTCTTGCCCTCAATTGGATGTCCAGCTTTAAACAGTATTGTCTTCAACCCATGTGATGTTGCCGGAAAGAAGAAAGTCGAGAGAACAAATGCATATAATATATTGCGAAATACAGAATATTGTTATTTCTTCAATTATTATCAAATCAGTGCCCAAATTTCTCAAAACATTCACTCAACTAAAAAGAAGTATGTCTTGTTCAATCGTACAATGGAGATCAAGATCGTTGGTTCGAAATTTGATCCAGTACCCACAAGTATTGACAACCCATTGGGGATCGACTCTGGTAGTTATTATAACGTCCGTGACGTTAATCATTCGAATGAATTGGGAATTATCAAGAGCATGAATGTTAAGGATTCCAAAGGTGATCGTATGGGTGCTATCATGATCAATTCACTCTTGCCTGAAGCCATTGAAATTGGTCGAGATGTTAAGACTAGTTTCCCGCTTGATTTTAAGTATCTACCCAAGTGTTGCCATATTAGTGAGTTCCCGGAGATTACTATCGCTATGAGTTTGGAGCAATATGTGATTCAATCTCATGGTTGTATACCACCCTTGGGGAATTTCTCCGACTTCCCTGTTGATGTATCTGTGACTATACATGGTAATAAGAGAACCATTTACAAAAAAGTGCAAACCATCTATAGAGACATCATCAAGGCCGATTTATCTTGGTTACCAGATTATTCAAATGACAAGTCATACAATGGGAACCATACCGTCACGATCCCTAGCTTGGATCTGAATGAGCTAGCTGTCTCCACATTCCATGGTTGTCACTTGCAAAACATTTATTCATTAAAGTTGGAATTTGAAGTCAACATGAATACCCCAGATACTGTTAGTTGCACCTCCAGTAAGAAATCATGGACCGAATTGGTCGGGTTCCCGAGAAGATCGAGCGGAAGTTGGCAATCTGTATCCAACACTATGACACTTCATATTCCAATTGTCCTTACGTGATGTTCTAAGCCATTTAATGAATGTTTTTGTGATCTTTTTTTTTGTTCCAGAAGGTTGTAGAAGCTCTTTTTTTAATAGTAGGAGAAATCTTCAGTTTTCGCGGCCACTTATCAAAATTGGAAATTGATCAAACAAATTTACAATCAATTGAGGACACCAAACAGATAAAAAAAGCATCGAGACATAAAATAATGGCCGAGGAAATTAAAGTCACCATCAAGTACGTACTGTACCAAATCCTACTTTACACCATTGTGGAATTCTCACTAACCGTTTCTCCCCCAGGTCCTCTGTTGATAAGAAATACGAGCTGACCGTCCCGCAATCGTTGACTGTCTTGGAGTTTAAAGACAGAATCGCCGCTGAATCAGACGTCCCAGCAGAGGCACAGCGCCTGATCTACTCCGGGAGGGTCTTGAAGGACGCTGACACGCTGGAGAAGTACAACATCAAGAGCGGCCATACAATCCACCTGGTCAAGAGCGCTGCTGCCAGGGCCAACGACCAAGCTGGCTCTTCAAATGCCACAGGCTCCACTGGCACCTCAGGGGCTTCAGGGGCCTCTTCCCAGCCCCATCCTGCTGCTAGCAACAACGTCCCATCCAATATCTCAGCAGGCACTGGCGCCTTTAACCCGCTCGCTGGTCTGACCGGTGCTCGTTACGCTGGTTTAGCACAATTGCCTTCCGAAAGCATGTTTGGTCCAGATGGTGGGATGCAGATGCCCAGCGAGGAGGACGTTGAGCGCATGCTGGAGAACCCAATGATCCAGCAGCAGATGAATGAGATGCTCAGCAACCCACAGATGCTGGACTATTTGATCAGTCAGAACCCACAATTGAGCTCCATGGGGCCTCAGGTTCGTCAAATGATGCAAAGTGAACAGTTTAGACAAATGATGACCAATCCTCAGATGATGAGACAGATGAGAGAAATGTCCAGAATGTTCGGTGGTGCCAGTGCTGGTGCTCCACAAAACGCATTCCCAGCCCCAGGTGGTGCTGATGAAGCCGACACCACTGCACACACTAACGATGCAAATACCAACAATGCCACTTCCAACAATACTGCCAACAATACTGCCAACAATGCTGGTGCCAACCCATTCGCTGCCCTATTCCCAGGCGGTGCCCCTCCAGCAAACCCTTTTGCTCTGTTTGGTAACCCGCCTGCTCAAGGGGATGTGTCCAACGCCAATGCTGGTGGTTTCCCACAATTCGACCCAGCTGTCCTACAAAGCATCTTGGGCTCTGGAGGTGCCAATCCATTCGGGGCCTTTGGTGGCGCTGCTGCTGCACCACAGGAATCCGACAACAGACCACCTGAAGAAAGATACGAGTCCCAATTGAGACAGTTAAACGATATGGGCTTCAGCGACTTTGACTCGAATGTTCGTGCTTTGAGAAGAAGTGGTGGTTCTGTCCAAGGAGCAGTCGAGAACTTATTAAACGGAATCTGATCCGATTCCCCCTCTTGTTGCATTGATGAACCCTGTGTACTTATTTAGTCTACAATGTTGTTGTTTTGAGTTGTACAAATTGCTTGTTTGTAGTCTCAGTTCTTTGTCTATACCGTTGTGGCCCTGACCAAAAGTTTTGATGTATTTTCATAGAAAGAGTTTCAAATATAAAAAAACAAAGAAAACAACGAATTTGCCCTGAAGAAGGACAAAGAGGTCCCTAAAAGAAACATTTATCCACATATCCCCCTTAAAAACCATGTCCAAAGATGAAGTGGTGGTAGAACCATCTCGAATGCATACCAATACCATTAACCCACAACAAACTCCTAAAGATATAGACATATCGACACTACCCAATATCGACCTACTGAAGCGTGATGAAGTCCTTGATGATATGGAACTCATTGCCAAACGCGCAATTGCCCTTCACTTGTCTGAAATGGGGATAGAGTTCTCGCAGAGTGCCCTAGAATCATTTTACGATCTCTTCAGCACACATCACAACACATTGTTGAGAAACTTGCAACGTATAACACAGACGCAGAGGAGGTTCAACGCGAGTCCGAACGATCTAAAGCTGCTACTGAGAGAACATGGTATTACATTGAGAGAGTTGGAGGATGAACTAATACAATCCAAGGGAGTTCCTGATGAATTGAAGACAAAGAAGAAAGAATTGGAATCTCAAGCAGAATCTGTGATAAGGTCAATCTCTGAAGAGCAAGAAGTTGATACACAAGACCCATCATTTGTGTTTTATGCTCAGCATGACGATATTGTTGAACTAGTGCCACCTTCTCATAAAAGGCCAAAGGGTATCCCACCTTGGCTTCCACAGTTTCCTCCTGATCATACATACTTGAGAACACCAAACTTTTTGAACAGAATCACAGATCAAAAGGCTGTCAGAACAAAAGTTGCCGAAGAGAGTCGATTGGGTGAAAAGGCGTTGGATCATTTGATTAGTTATGAGGTTAGATTAGAAAAAACTGAAATAATCAGAAAGATACCTGAACAGAAGAAAGATGAACCTGAAGAGAAGAAGAAGAAAAAGAAAGATGAGCAGAAGAAAGATGATGAATACAATATCTGGACAAAGAGGACTGAAAAGAAGTTCGACATTGTCAAGTACGCCAATGAGAGGTTGAAGTATCTTGAGAGAAAGAGACAGAAACAAGAGGAGAAGAAGAAGAATATTGACCATACATACTTCAATATGATTACCAAATTGTCCTTCTACAACAACGAAGATGAGCCGACTTATAATGCTCCAGGGATTAAACCACAGCATTACCTTGATTCTCAATTCCAACTGGCTATTGGTTCACTTTCTGCCTTGAAGTCAAGAAAGGAAGAACGAGATGCAAAACGAAAAGAGTTACAAGCTGAAGAAGACAAGAAACGTGATGAACTAAAGAAGCAACAAAACTCCAAGTTTGAAGAGTTTGATGCCTTTGATAACACAAACAACACATTCAACAACTTTGAGAACTTTGAAAACTTTGGGAATGATAGCCAGGGTTCATCAGCCTTTACTTTTGGTGGTGACGTCTCAGATTCCGACAACAATAAGAACGATGACGATATTCAACAAGGTGATGAAGATGGTGATGTCATCATTGAAAGTTCAAAGAAGAATAATGTGTTTGAATCCGGTGATCTACCTAGTGACAGGGCCTCTGGGTTTGACTTTGAATTTGAGACTTCTGAGAAGCCTGAAGAGCCTGAAGAGCCACAAACAGAACAACCTCATCTATCAACGGCCCCTGCATCTTCAACTCTTACGCCAGTTGCAGTTCCAATTTCTGAACCTCCAACTGAAGCACAAACACCAGCAGCTCCATTACAAAGTGTTGATATGGCAATCGACTCCTCACTGCCTGCTTCAGAGCTGCCATCGATCCCAGTGAACCCACCTTCATTGGCTACTCAAGAAGACGGGGACTCTGATGAAGATGAAGATTTATTTGATGATGTTGAAATATAAAACGATTTAATGTATTAAATAGAATTATATCATAATCGTAACTATAGCAACTCGCCAAAAAACCATCCAAACACCACTTTTGGTAGTTAAAGAAGAAAAAAAGCTGTGTGGTAACTAAATCTTGCTCTCAAGGACAATCAAATTTGAATTACAAAGCGAGTTAAAAGCCCAATTGAGTCGCATTTAAGTCGCCCTAGAGAATTCAATTACTGGTCACGTACATTGTTCATTGTTCATTGTTCATTGATTAAATCATAGTATAAAATTATCCCTAGCAAGCTGCAATTTTACAAAACACAAAGATTTCGAAACCTACATCCATTTACACATAATAGAATAATGAGTGAACTTACGCCATTGAGGCTCCCTGAGTCGACTCCGTTCCCCGTGAAGGTTTTTTCCATCGAGATACACAAGGGCAACAAGATACAGAAGCATCAAAAGGTCCTGGGTTACTCCTACTGGGAGTTTCAAGAGGCCCCTTCCACCGGGGAAGAGCCAGAAGACGATCACCAGCCTAGGAAGAAGGTCAGAGTGGACCTTGTCGGGACGTTCGAGTCGCCAATCGATGGTGTTGTCAGTGAGGTGCTTGTAAAGTCAGGGGAAGAGATTCTAAGCAGTGATCAGGTCGTTGTCCAAGTTGAAGAGCCATGTTCCCATTCTGTTCAATTTGGTGGCTTATGTGCCCTATGCGGGAAGGCCCTAGATGAAGAAAACGATTACTCTGGCTACAAATATGAGGATCGGGCACCAATCTCAATGTCTCATGGTACCAGTAACTTGAAGATTTCAAAAGATGAAGCTGAAAAGGTTGAAGAGAAATGGACTAGAACTTTGTTAAAAGACAAGAAATTGATCTTGGTTGTGGATCTGGATCAAACAGTTATTCATGCCACTGTGGATCCAACCATTGGTGAATGGATGAAAGATAAGTCAAACACAAACTATCCATCTTTGAAAGATGTTCAGACTTTCACCTTGGAAGAAGCTGTCTATCCATCAAACCCTAATGCACCAAAACCTCCATCTCACTTAAGATGGTACTATGTCAAACTGAGACCAGGTTTAACTGAGTTCTTGGAAAAAGTATCTGAGAAGTACGAATTACATATCTATACAATGGGAACCAGAGCCTATGCAAAGTCAATTGCCAAATGTATCGATCCAGATGGTAAATATTTTGCTGATAGAATCTTATCAAGAGATGAAAGTGGTTCCTTGACTCAAAAGTCGTTAGAGAGATTATTCCCTACTGATACATCCATGGTTGTTATTATTGATGATAGAGGTGATGTCTGGAACTGGAGTGATCACTTAATCAAAGTTGTTCCGTTTGATTTCTTCGTTGGTATCGGTGATATCAATTCCAACTTCCTGCCACAACAGAAATCCCTATTGGGTCCTTCAAAGAGACGCGGCTCTCTTGCACAATTACAAGATAAACTAATTGAGGAAAACGTCCTGAATAGAGAACCATCTAGAGAGGCTGAAGATCTTGAACGTAAGATTGAAGAACTAAAGGAACAGACAAAGCAAAAACTCGAAGATGAAGCTAATGGTGCTGAAGTCTCCGTGGAAGAATTTCAACTGACTGAGCGTCAAAATGAGGAGTTATTGGCTGCGAGATCTTCAGAGAGGGAAGCATCTCTAGAAGCCCAACAGGAAGAAAGACCTTTAGCCAAGCTTCAGAAGAACCTTGATGAACTAGTGCATAAGAAAGGTGCCGAAAGATTACTGTATGATGATGACGATGAGCTTGTTGGTCTTGAAGAGGCATTACTTAAGATCCATGATAGGTTTTATAAACAGTATGAAACTGATGCAGAATTACCAGATATCAAATACCTATTACCAAGCATTAAAGAACAAGTTTTCAGAGGTTTACATTTTGTCTTCACTGGTCTCTTACCGATTGGCTCCAATATCAATAATGAGAGTATTGTGATATGGGTTAAGTCATTTGGTGCTACTGTTGGTACCGAAATCACCTTGGAGACAACACATGTTATTACTAAGAGTCCTCACACATATAAAGCCAGATTGGCCAAGTCATTACTACCAAATGTGAAGATTGTTCATCCAAATTGGATTTTTAATTCTTTGACTTATTGGAGACTTGGTGATGAGAAGAACTTTGAAGTGCCAATCACTGATGATAAGAAACTACCGAGGGAAGAAGTTGAGAAATATAAGAAAAGACTAGAAGAAAAGGCACAAAGAGAAGTTTCACAGTCTCCAGTCACTGAGCAGTTCGAAGAGGAAGGCGGTGACTTGCTAGCTGGTGATATGGATTGGTTAGATGTCGATGAGGAGGAATTTTCAGATTCAAGTGACGATGATGAAGAAAATGAAGAGAGTAATGGGAAGAGATCTTTAGAGGAAGATGCTGTTGACACCAAGAGAAGAAAAATAAATGAGGATGGTGAAGTTGATCAAGATGAAGACGACCTAGCTGCCGAATTGATGCTGGGATTAGATGATGACTGAATGACATAGCTTTTATGTGTGTGTGTGTGTTTTTTGTTTGTAGCACTAATCTTTGGAAGAAGATCTTTTGCTTTATATGTACAGCAATCTTGTAACTCATATCTTAGCTTCGACGTCTATTACTTAATTACATCATCTATGACCAGTTGGATAATTATGTGTATTAGATTAAAATAGTAATTATCTCCAAAATTAGGATAAACTGATTTCAATTCTAGTTTTCATTTCTTCAATTATACCTTTGTTAAGAGGAAAATGCCGTGGGTTTTTGAAATTCCGAGGGATGAGAAGGATGAGAGAACAACCTTTAACAAAGATCAACTATATTCATATAGCTGGTTTCACAGTTTGCAGTTAGTAAGCCTGGAATGATAGCCCCATTCCTATTATATAATCGAAGCTGTGACTCGCCAAAGATATCTAAATTCAAGAGTCATAATTTGCAGTATATACTTAACTATCTGGTTATGAGCCCACAAGAGATCTCGATTTACACAAATCACCTTGAACCTCAAACTACTACAAATCAAAATACAACTCCATCACGCGTAATGACAGATAACAGCGAGAAGACCATTGACGAACTTGTCGAAGAGTGGCTCAGTGTGGATATCGTACGTCTCCAACCTTTGCAAAACAACGCCTCAGATTGCTAACATCATCACTCAGAATTTCGAGACAAGACAGGAGATCATTGCACTACATGATGCTGGAGACATTGAGGAGCTGGAGAAGAGGCTGAGAAATAGAATCTTGTTTGGTACAGCTGGTCTTCGGTCCAAGATGGAGGCCGGGTTCAGCAGATTGAACGATGTCACGGTGCTGCAAGCATCTCAGGGTTTAGCTTCCTATGTCTCCAAACAAACGGATAATAGAGTCATCATCATTGGCCATGACCACCGTTTGAACTCCAAAAACTTTGCCGAGATAGCTGCCACAGCTTTTCTACTGCGTGGTTTCAGAGTTTACTACCTGGCTTCCCTGTTGGAAATTGGTGACTTGGTTCCTACTCCGATGGTACCTTTTGCTGTTGATTACTATGGTGCTTCTTGTGGGATCATGATCACAGCTAGTCATAATCCTGCTGCTGATAATGGTTACAAAGTTTACTGGAGTAACGGCTGTCAAATTATCCCACCTCATGACCATGGTATTGCTGATGAGATCTTGCTGAACCTTGAACCTGTTGAAGATGCTTATGAGACTAACAAGATCATTGAGAAATCAGTGGCCAATGGTCACTTAGTCTATTCCAAAGAAGAGATACTAACAGCATATCTATTACACATCAATGCTCATCTCATAAAGAGGGAAGTGAATTCCTTGAAATTTGTTTATACACCAATGCATGGAGTTGGGTTGGAGGTGTTTTCAAAAGCAGCTGCATTATTGGGTGTCAAAGAGTTGATTACTGTGAAGGAACAGTCACAGCCAGATCCGTTGTTTTCTACGGTGGTCTTCCCCAATCCAGAGGAGAAAGGTGCCCTGGACCTGGCCATTGCTAGAGCTGATAAACTTGGGATTGATCTAGTGATAGCCAATGATCCTGATGCCGACAGGTTCTCAGCTGCTTTGAAGTACGAGGGTGAATGGAGACAGTTGACTGGTAACGAACTAGGGTTCCTGTTTGCTAAATATATCTACAGCACATTTGAGGGTCCATTGAGCCAACTTTATTTTGTCAACTCCACCGTGTCATCTCAAATGATTCGTTCAATGGCTGAAGATCTAGGATTGGGTCATGCTGAGACGTTGACAGGCTTTAAATGGATCGGTAACAAGGCAATTGACCTAGAAAATGAAGGATTCAGTGTTCCGTTTGGGTTTGAAGAAGCTATTGGATTCATGTTCGAAGGTATCCATGATAAAGATGGGATTTCTGCTGCTACTGTCTTCTTACAAATGGCACAAGATTGGAAAGACCGGGGCACCAACGCCATCGAAGTCTTGAAAGAAGGCTTTGAACGATTCGGCTACTTCAAAGAATACAACTCCTATTACACCGTCCCAAGCCCAGAATTCACAGAGACCATTTTCGAGAGTATCAGATCGAAGGGGAGTCCATATCCTCGTTCAATTGGTCGATACAAGGTCATATACTGGAGAGATCTAACCATTGGATACGAATCCAGCACGGAGGACAACATCCCCATCTTGCCAATAGATCCATCTTCCCAAATGATCACTGTGAAGCTGTCAACTGGTGATCCAAAAGAAGAAATCAGCTTTACTATGAGAGGTTCAGGTACAGAACCAAAATTAAAAGTCTACATTGAAGCCCGTTCCAAAGACGAAAAAACAGCAGAACAGTTAGCCCAAAAGGTTTGGAAACTTCTGAGACAAGAATTCTTCAAACCTGAGAAGACAGGACTCGTTGAAGCTGCGCATTAGCTCCTTTTCCCCCCCCTCAATAATAGTAAACTCTTTTTGACAGATTTAAAGTAGCAAACAACCACAGAAACTAATAAAACCAGCCAAAATCTCTGTTAAATTCCGCAGAAGAACCCGCAATTTCGACACAATTCTCGTACTGATAAACTTGCAATAAGCTCACAAAGGCTAATGTGCATTCTTATGCAGAGTTCCCCCTGAAGATCATCGTAAAATGCACGTTTCTTCATTTTTGATACCACAGCCAATTTTGTGAATTTCGTCAACGAAGATAAAAAATTATCTATCAACACAGAAATCAGTTTCATTTCGAACTCCAAAGCCTCCAAGATAGAAGCACAGACGCTCTGAAATGCTGAGAGCGATCAAGCACACGAGTGACAAGAAGCATGATCTTCCCATGTGAGTTTTTCCCAGTTTCAAATCGTCCGTTTTGGCCTCAGATGAGCCGGACCAGATTTGTGTCTAGTACTAACACACTGATAAGAGCACACGGGGACTTCAAGCCCAAGAAAAGGAACCTCCAGCGTGAGAAGCAGATACGGTGGGGTCTTTACATTCTGGGTGTGCTTTTGACCTTTGTTCTGACCGTCAGATGGCTTTTTACTGTCGGTGTACCAGTACAACCCTACAGCTATCAAGAGACCACGTCTTTCAACAACAACAAGCTCTCCAAAGACAATGAGAGGTTCAGGAAATTTGATACAGGCGTGGAGCAGTATCTAATCGACAATAAAGGTATCGTCCAGGGGACAACCCAGTACAAGGACTATGAAAAGGAAGCGGATGAATTATACCATAGCTCCGTTGACTATTTTGATTTGAATGATTTCACTGGGAATCCACAAGGTGAAGAGAACGGTGATAACATTCTATTGCTAATCCCATTGAGAAATGCCGAAGAGGTGTTGCCATTGATGTTCAAACATATCATGAACTTGACATATCCACATTCCCTAATTGACATTGCATTCCTTGTTAGTGATTGTTCTCCAGATGATTCCACTTTGGAAATGACCTTTGATTACTCACTGGCTTTACAGAATGGTAACCTGTCTAAAATTCTGAGTGAAAGAGAGGAAGAAGAGGCCAAGATTAAAGGTACAAAGGACTTACATTTGAATTACATGGATTCAGATTACATTGAGAAACGGAAAAAGGCCTTCAATCCGCCATTCCACCAAGGGTATACTACTCCTTTCAGATCAATTCAAATCTTTAAAAAGGACTTTGGTCAAGTGATAGGTCAAGGTTTTAGTGATAGACATGGTGTTAAAGTGCAAGGGATCAGAAGAAAACTAATGGGCAAAGCCAGAAATTGGCTAACTGCCAATGCCTTGAAGCCTTATCATTCATGGGTGTATTGGAGAGATGTGGACATTGAAATGATGCCCGGTGATATCATTCAAGATTTGATGAGGTTCAACTATGATGTTATTGTTCCTAATGTGTGGAGACCATTACCTGAATTCTTGGGTAACGAACAAGCTTATGATTTGAACTCATGGATTGAATCAGACCAAGCCTTAGAGTTGGCATCTACTTTAGACGAGGATGATGTCATTGTGGAAGGTTATGCAGAATATCCAACATGGAGAGTACATTTGGGTTATATCAGAGACAAGAATGGTAATCCAAATGAGATCTTGGATCTACATGGTGTTGGTGGGGTATCTATCTTGGCCAAGGCACAAGTATTCAGACACGGTGTTCATTTCCCAGCATTCACATTCGAGAATCATGCAGAGACCGAAGCCTTTGGTAAAATGGCTAGAAAGATGGGCTTTAAAGTTGGTGGTTTACCTCATTACACGATTTGGCATATATATGAGCCAAGTGAGGATGATTTGAAGGAAATTGCTAGAAAGGAGAAGTTGAGAAGAAGACAAAAGAAGAATGGTAACTAAGATGTACTCAATATAGAAATTCCATGTTTGTTTTATTAGGCATTTGTACACGGATCAAGATACAGGTTATCAACCAATAGATAATAAAAAAAAATGAAGATTGGACAAGAAAAGCACTTACCAGGTGGTTTGTGGTCTAAGCTCCAAGTAAAGTCTCAAGTCTCACTTTCATTGCTAAATACCCAACTCTAATCGTTTTGTTTCTTTTCCCTTTTCTTTGTTTTGTTTTGCGTTGATATACCAGAACAATTTAGAGTTTACAGTTATCGATTCAACGTCCGTTTTGGGAAATTCGCGGCTACCTAATTGGGAAAAGAATGTCTGCAGGTTTCTGCACAAAGAACCCCAGCAAAAACTAAGAAAAGCACCCAAAACGAGCAAAAGAGAGTGATTTTTTTAAAGCTATTTTTAGGTTTGAAAGGATAAGGGGAACTGGGTCTTTTGCTACAATTCTTGTCTTTATCGCATCTTGCTTTGTTGTTTTGTTGTTTTGTTTGGATTTGTTTGTTTTTTCGACAAATAAGTACGATGCAGGATTTTTCCTGGAGATCCAGTACTCAAAAAAAAAACAAAACAAATCTGAACAGATCCAGACGTATTAATCTTCACCGACATTCCACAGCCCTTTGCTAGAGCCATTAAGCACCCACTCTCCTTGTCCCGATAGTCCCTTTCTTCTTCCACCCCCTAATCCCCTTCCACTTCCACCATAGCTTCAGTCGAATGATCCCACTGTTGTTACTGACATTCTTCCTGGCCTCAACGCTAGCCATCATACCCGTGGACGAGGACAGATATGTCGCCAAGGGGTCTTACTTCGTGTCCAAGCTAAAGAAGCAGCTAGCGGTCGCTGCGGACTCAACACCATCCACAATTGACTTTTCCACAGGAACGTTTCCTGCAAAGTCTATCAACTCCACCATATCTGGCTCTGGCTCCGGCTCTGGCTCCAACTCCACCGTGCTCAACTTGATTCCTGGGATCTCCCTGCTCCAGACTGACCAGTACAACGAGTGCTACTTTGTCTATACCACCATCGGCCAGGTCGAGTACCCTTTGATCATCGACACGGGCTCTGCATACTTATGGGTCTATGGAGACAAATGTGACGAAGATGCCTGTAAAGGTGAAAAACAATACACTCCTACCGAGAGTGCCAGTGCCACTTCCACATTCGCATTAGCATACGTCACGGGCTCAGCTGTCGGTGAGGTTGTCGAGGACAACATCATCGTGAACAGATTGGCCACCACCCAAAAGTTCAAATTTGGTATGGCTGATATTGTGCCAGATTTCTTTGATAGATACCCTGTTTCTGGTATTTTTGGTCTTCCATCGAATGATAGTTCCTCCATCGAGAGTATCATTTCTACTTTACAAGAGTCTCATGCCATCGATCATAAAAGATTCTCCATTTCCATGGGTCAAGTCAACCCAAACGATGATAGTTATCCTAATGATGGTATCTTTGCCATTGGTGAGCCTTTAAAAGAATTATATACCGGTGATATCCACTACGTATCCGTTGTGGAGAACCAATCCAACCATTGGTTGATCGTTATGGAAAAGATCTTTGTTGGTAACACCCTTGTTGAGTTCACAGGTGATCAAATCATTAATTCCACTAATTCCACTATCATGAGAAATGCCATCGTTGATAGTGGTACTACTGTATTGGCATTACCTAAACAAGATGCCATTGATGTCCATGCGTTCTTCCCAAACTCAATTACAGACGGAATCAACTTTGCCATCTTTTGTAACTCAACATTAAGATTGACATTTGAAATGAACAATTCAAACTTCACATTAGAACCAAATGATTACTTGGGAGCTGAATATCTTGAGGATTCTGGTTATTATGGCTATTGTGTCTCCAACCTTCAAGGTATCGACACCGATTCATGGATCCTGGGATCTGTTTTTCTGAAGACTGTGTACGCTGACTTTGACATTGACCAACAACGAGTCGGTTTCGCTGAAAGAAATAGTGCTGTGATACTAACTTCCACCTCAACATCAGCATCTTCAGCACCAACAGCCACGGCCACGGTCTCCAGCTCAGCACAGAACCAGTCGGCAGTGTCCACGACAGCATCTACGACAGTGGCCAAGGGAAACGCTATGGCTGTCTCAGTGGACCAAAAGAGTTGCTTCTTCTCTATCATCACTTCATTGTTTGCATTATGGTTACTATGATTATACCACTTATCAACGCAAAAAAAAAGTTCCTTTTCTCCGCTATAGAGCCCTCCTTCTTCGTACCCTTGTTCTGTTTAATAATTTGATGTTTATGATTTCGATTTAATAGGTGTCTTTGACGTTTTGTGTGTAGTTATATTTTGTATATTTTGATTATATGACGTTTGTTGTGGCAATCACCGAAGAATTATTTTGAGCCGAACCGATGACGCAAAAGTATGGCTCTCTTGTTTCAAGGAAAGAAAAGATATAAAAGAATATAAAGATCAGTGGGTTTCCTACTTGTTATTGGATGTAGCTTCCTATCTCTCAGAAGGCACAACACACAAAATGACTGTTGACAAGTTTGCCATTGAGTCCGTTGCTATCATCGGTGCTGGTCCTGCTGGTGTAGTCACTTTGAACGAGTTCCTTAAGACATCAAAGGATGGGAAGTCTGTTATTGGGAAGACCAAGGAGAACTTGGCTCCAGAAAAGAGAAGTTTCCGCAAGGTTGTCGCGTTTGAACAAAAGGATGATGTCGGTGGTGTCTGGAACACCTCTGTTGATAAGCCTGATGTCTTACAAGAAGATCTCATCAAGGGTGCAAACTATCATAAACCAGACGTTATTAAAGCAAAAGTGGCCATCCCAAAGGATTTATCCTCACAGAACACAGTTGAATCACCATTAATCACTCCTGCTGCAGATAATGAGGCTCAATGGAGAAGATCGGCTGTCTATCCGGGTCTTTACACTAATGTTCCTGAACAATTCTTACGTTTCTCATCAATCGAATATAAACCAACCTCTGGAAACAAGAACTTGGATCCATTGATTACATACCAACAAGTCAACAAAGTTCTTACCGGGTTTGCCACTGACAATGATTTGAGAGAATATATTAGATTCAACACTCAGGTGGAACATGTCACTAGAGATGAAGATGGGAAATACACCTTAACTTTGAGACGTACTAACAAAGACGGTAATGATGAATGGTACATTGAAAGATTCGATGCCGTGGTTGTCTCAAGTGGTCATTATTCTGTGCCATACATTCCAAAGATCCCAGGCTTGGAAACCAGACCAATTGATTCAATCATTCATTCCAAATCCTTTAGAGATGCTCAAGATTTCAAAGATCAAGACGTGTTGGTGGTTGGTAGTTCATTGAGTGGGATTGATATTATTCAATACATCTATCCTCTAGTTAAGTCATTGACCATCTCAAGAACTCCAGGCAAGCAAGAGATTTTCCCATGGTTGACCAAAGCTGCTAATGAGTTTGACAACAAACCAAGAATCACCAAGATCCTGGACAAAACCGTTTCATTCGAAGATGGTACCAGTAAGGACTTTGACAAGATCATCTTTGCCACTGGTTATCATTGGAACTATCCATTTTTAGCCAACAAGTTTATCGAATTGAGTGGTGAGGTTCCAACTTCAGGAAGTCGTGTCAAGGGTCTTTACAAAGACGTCTTCACGATCAAAGACCCAACTCTTGCCTTTGTCGGTGTCACATTAACTTCTATCAAGTTCCATACTCTAGAAGTGGCTGCCAGTGTCATTGCTGGTGTTTGGACCAATACAAAGCAACTGCCACCAGTTGAAGAGCAGTTGAAATGGGAACAAAAAAGACTAGCTGAAACTGCAGACAACGTATTATTCCATTACTACCCTTGGGACACTGTCAAGGAACAATGGGTTGCTGAAGTTATTGACTTGATTCCTCACGATAGAAAGGATCCATTGGAAGGAGAAGACATTAAAGTGTATTATAAGGCTCTGGAAGTTGCTGAAAGAGTTTTCAACGATTTAAAAGATGAAAAAGTAAAGTATGAGGAGACTCTCTGGAATGGTCAATGAATAGATCAGTAGAATAAATGCTTTTGAATGATATACAATGGTACAATCTGGGGCTGCTTTTCATGTAATCTAATGACATCGCAATGACATCGCTAATTATCATCTGTCAGATCTCTGAGCCAAGTGATAATTTCGAAGGAACTGTATTTGTCTATGGTACTTTTTGAAGATTTGCTTTAGTGAGATGAAATTGAAGTCCTTATGAACAGGTGACTTCGTATCACGCGAATCACATATATCACAGGTATCACATGTATGAATGAGCTGATACCGTTGAGCACTGCTTTTGAAATGGAGATATATTCACTACTTTCTAGGCTTGAAAACGACCTGGATCCAGACCGAAGTTGTCCCCCCTCGTGTGACAATTTGTGAGACTTTAAAAGAACAAGCTTAATCTACATACGAATCTTCTACAAGCAGGCTCATGTAAATAACGAATGCCGCAGTACAAAATTTTTCAAAGAGCGCCAATTTGGAACCGGGATTACAACAGAATTCCAGGGGAATATATAGCAGTGGAAGATGGAGTCTAGCTCATCTAACCAAGAGGATCCCGTTGGTAGAGAGGAGTCCTACGAGCCCATAAAAGTGTGCCTTTTCTTTAGTGTGAAAACTTTGTTCCTGACTAAAAAAATTAAGTGTCTTTGTTCGATGCACACGCAAATAGAGAAGCTGTAAAAACGCCTCAAATGCAAATTCCAAAGGTAATGTACTTTCTGGAAGGTAAAATTCCATTAATTACGGTCCAATGAAAAAGGTTCCCAGATTTTGAAGTAGATCTCTGCAGAAAGAATACAAGTACAGTATACGCACAAGGCCGAGTGTGGAAAAAATGATATTTGAGGAATATGTTCGGTTTTATTCAAATTTATAACTTGGCACAAGAAAGTAGTAGAACTGAACTATACAGGTTAATAGATATCATCATCATCTGGGGACTGATCATCGTAATACTTCACTTCAATTGCTAGAACCCGAATTCGAGAAGTTGATTACCGGATGAGGGTCACCAAATGAACTCAAGGGTGCTAATATTCCTGAACTGGATACCCAAGGCCTTTTGATACGATTTCTGCAGCCTTTAGTTTGTACGTTTAACTAACTGTTCCAGTGTTCTCTTACTTTACATAGTTATATGTGGACTAATCTTCACTGTATAATAGAGCTCCAATCATGAAACAGCAGAGGGATCAAAGAACAAAAAAAAAAATTACATGCCTTAAAATAGATACTAAAAGGGATTCAAATAGACAAATAAGACTATGGTAAGAACCGGGTGGCAAGGGGAACTGGAAGTGATTATCAGACTTAACCCCTAGAATACAGAACAACTTTTAGAGACTACTCCAATCTCAAACACAGAGAAAGAAACATAATTTGTAGTAAAAAGCGGAAGACCATGTCCCAAACTAGGGATATCATAAAGCATCAGACGCAGCTTTACATGTTAGGATAGGACCAAATAAATTCTTGAGGTTGCTTCATCAACTTAACCATTAAAAGAGTGTGTGCTTTTTTTGTTCGTAAGGATAAGACCGAGTTTTACTGACATCATTGGTCCGGGCCAGTTTCGCAACGTATTCAAAAGACCGCATGATCTTACAACTGAAGACGCAAGTACGCAGCTCTCTTCTGTCAACTGTTTAGGAAGACACAATCTATTTTAGGGCGTTCTTTGCTTCCTTTGCACAGCAGCTAACAAGCAGCAAAGGATTAGACTACCATCAAACAGAACACAAAAACACAGAGAAACGCTGATGGTAGTTCACTTAAAGTTCAAAAGTGAACTAATGACGACTGCATTTCTAAAGAGTCTATAGTGTTTTCTTGGTAAATCTAGATTCCAGAGTCACTGGAAGCTATAACGTCCTGAATACTTGGAAGAGATGATGTCAAAGGATGTAACAAAACTCTGAGTTGACGGATTAAATGGTAGTAAAGATAAAGGATAAGGTTCCAAAACAGAACTGAAAAGAAAATATTGGTAACAGTTTGTTGTAATGTCAAGGTCAAAGTGGTTTAGAGTCGAAAGCCCAACCTTTGTCTGAAGTTAGTTATAGGTTTCTCGTATATATCTGTGTAGTGCGCCCAGAATAATCTAAAACTTCTTCTATATTTACTTTAGTACCATGCATGTCCTATAGAGCTTGGAAAATTTGCAGCTGTGTCCTCACCAAGACTCAAGAACAGTCCACGGTGGGTACTCTAAAGCGTACACATGGAGAGAACAGGCTAAAGACTGTTAAATGCTCTTTTGTACACTAGAAAACGCTGGCAAAAAAATTATAGCCTCATCAAAAAGCTCTTTATTGTTTGTTTAGCAACTAGAAATGAACATGGCGGACATACATATTTAGACTTTCTGTACCCCCAATTAGGAGATATGTCCCGTGGTCGCGAAAGATGAGCCTCCAAATTTTGTCCTGTTTTAGTGTCTTTTTTTATGCAAAACTAGTTTTAGCAGAGTGTCCCAATCAGATTCAGGAACCGTGCATGAACAAAAAAAACCTCAACTTTTGGACATGGCACCAGTTCATCAAAGCTTGAAAGGACAATACGAGACAGTTGGGAGGATACTTGCGAAGTAGAGTATTGTTTGATATTTGTTCTTCCACTTGGTAGTTATTAAACGCAAACAGGTGCACTGTAAGATTGTTGTTTGTTTCCTTGCCAGCGTCAATCAGTTGCAGTAAAGCTTGCTAATTGGTTTGCTCTCAGTTTCGAAATGCATGAAAAACGGACAAATTACGTCTTCCAGAAAACTATTAAATACCTACCGTTGATTGTTTAGACCTGGGACTAAAATGATTGGAGACACTTTTAGCCCTTGGAAGATGGAGAAGGAAGATCAATACTGTCGATGTCCGAGGGGGTTTCGATACCACTGTCTTTCTAATTAGAACGAAATTTGAAAGTGTGCAGGAGACAAGGTCTAGTACCAGTCTGACAGGCCAGGATCTCTAAATTTTTAGACCCTATGCGTTATTACCGAGGCGCTCCGGGCTTTCTACCCCTTCTTGATTTTTGTACTTTAAGTTGCTTCTTAAGTTGCCCCCCCTGAGAAGGACAAGATATCAGATCCAATGATGATCTCATCCCGCATTTTTTATTTGTAGATTCCCCTTCAAAACCATGTAAGGCTGGTCCACGTGACGAGGCCAAAAAAATATCAAAAAAGCAAATTCAATAATATTTGCCTGCATAACATTTGATCACAATACCTCAAACCTGCACCCGCAACAGTAAATTTATTTTTTTGCGGATATTTTTGACCATTGGTACTATCCATAAGGGAAAGAGAAGTGAACTGGTCACGAAGAGAAGAGGAGTAACATCATTGAAACTAGGGGGTCTAGTCCTTCATAGGACCAGTCGACTTGAGTCTGAGGTCTAGTCTCAGCGCTACCTTAGGCACGTGTGTTCTTGGTCCGTCGCGTAAGCACAGCAACGTTTCCTGCAAGTCTTTGTCTAAGGCATACTTCAGCAGTTGAGAACTCATATGTACGATCTTACAATTTTTATGTCATCTTTAAGTTTGTTGGTATATAAGCCGTAAGTGTTCCTCAAATCGGTTTGCCCCATGCGACCGTTGAGATCTGAGTCGAAAACAGAAAAGACTCAAAGGTTATGGAGGTTATCATGCGACAAGAGTCTAAAGTGAAGCTACCCTCCATCAAGGAGTTGACCTTCGGTCTGCCTACTGACCAACCTGCCATCCCAACCACCAGTGTCCCTCCACCAGCTGATCCTAACTATTCATACCAGCAACCAGATAGCAGACAGAATTCCTTTTCCAACACCAACGTCAACGCCACCACCAACGCCACCACAAACACATCCGTCTCGGTCTCACCACCAACAGCAGAGCACTCGCTCCCATTGCCAGTTGTCCAACCTATAATACCATCTCTGGACCATCAAGCACAGCCTCAACCTCCACAGACCATCCTTCTACCACCACCGACCACCAGTGCCTCATCTTCCCGCAACGGGTCGCTTTCTGGACCTGGAACTCTTCGCGCCCCACCACCACCACCCGCCCATTTACCAATGGGTGTTCCTCCAATGCATATTCCTATGTCTATCGAGTACCAACACCATCCTCAACATCCTCAGATTTATACCCTCCCTCCTAACCCAAACTCAAACCCTGTTCATCACACCACCATAGTACCAAAGAAGAAGAGACCAAGAAGAAAAGCGAACGAGATGGTTAGGCTATACGCTTGCAATTACAAGAGTTGCAGGAACTCTTATGGAACTCTTAACCACTTGAACGCCCATATCACTTTCAAACGTCATGGTCCAAAGAGAAAACCTGAAGAGTTCAAGCAAATTAGAGAGCTTTACAAATTGAAAAGGAAGCTAAGTGAAACTACCAATGCTGCTTCTAAGGCTTCTCAAGAGATGGAAATTAGACAACTTCAAGCAAGTATCAATGCTGATGCTTTAAGTCAATCTCTTGAATGTGGTGATTTGAAGGAGAAACTTGAGTCACAGGAGAATATCAAGATGTTGGCTAACTTGTCTGAGACTTTGATCGAAAACACTGGTGAGGATGCAATAGTCCCTGTTTTCCATCAACAAAGAGGTTATAATGGTTATGGTAGATATGATCATACCCTGACGACTAATGACCTAGAGAATTTACCAATCAACAACTGATGGTAGATTTTAGAATATTTCCTCTTCGCGTGCATTATTTCTTTGTGCTTACTGATTTTATCAAGTTTTATGATGTGTTTATATGCTTTTTTTTTGGTTCTTGAGCTCCTGGTTAGATTTTTCATTTTGATGCACAATGCTCAAAGCTTGGTGTTGTTTTGGTTTGGCTGGTATTGTTTTAAACATTCCTTTTATACACTTATGTCTGTGACATACTTGATGACAGTTACTACATTTTTTCTAAGATGTTGACTACAATTTAACGAATCCTTTATTAGTTATGTCTGATTGTAGCATATTCCAGCTATCCTTTCCATCCAGAGTCATAATATTTAAATAATTTAAATTTAATTCATTATCTATATCTTTAGATACTTTAGAATTACTTAAATAATTAGTTATTAGCTGATAATCTTAAACCTAAAGATATAGCACGAGCTGAATAAGATAATAATTCTATTAATACTAATATTTGATTCCCTGGTGCTGCTAATTCTAATCTTATTATTAATGACATTGTTGAACCTATAACAGCTGCTTCTGGAAAGCTGAGACTAATTGTATACTTATTTATCGATCCAATATTGTAATATCAGTGTCAGTTGAAGACTATTATCTAGCTGTATTTGGAGCAACCCGAAAATGTGTCAATTTCATGCCTAACCTCCATTTACTACTCTACTACTTTTCCCTTAGTAATTCAATCCAAAAGCAGTGATAATTCGCGAGGAGATCAAGTTCTAAAGTGGTTATTGAATGTGTTTTTGTGGAATTTTCTGGAGCATTTATGCGGTTTGCCACCCAATCTTCAAATTTCTCTTCAGATAATGAGGGCATGCTTGAAAGGTTGCTCAGAAAATTGGAGTTTTATGGCATAGAAAGTAGGTAAAAACTCAAGATCTTCGAGGATATCCTACTTTGTGCTAAGATATTTCTCATTGATCTATTTAGAGAGGAGCTTTACTAACAAATAACCTTCAAAAAACAAATGGTTTCTGGCCCTGAACACGTTCTCATGCACCTCATCTCCCAATTAGGAAATTTCAAAAGAAACGAAAGAAAAAAAAATTACGAGAAAGAAAAAAAAAATTTCAATTTTACTTTGAAACCTTTTTATCAACTCATCAATAGAAACAAATGTCTTCATTACTACCATTAGCCTCATACAACATCGCTCTAGAGCCATACACTCCAACCCAAGCCATTGAAAGTGATCTTCCAGTCACTGTCCACTTGACCTTGGCTGCTTTGGACCCAAACTCCATTGACGATGATGAACAACCATCAACTTTAAGAATCTTGAAATCATCTGCTTTCACTAACGTTGACTCTGACTCTGACTATGACTCTGAAGATGATTTAGATGAAGACGAAGAAGATGCTGAATTGAACGACGAAGACAAGATTGAAGAAGATTCTGAATCTGAATCTGAAGAAAAAGAAGCAAAAGAAGAAGGTGATTCTGAAGATGATGAAGGGGATTTTGATGATGAAGATGATGAAGTCGAAGAATACGTCCTTTGTACTCTATCTCCAAAGTCCCAATACCAACAAACTTTGGACTTGACCATTGCTCCAGATGAAGAAGTTTATTTTGTTGTTACTGGTTCATACCCAATCCATATCTCAGGTAACTACGTTGAACACCCATACGATGGTGATGAAGATGACTTTGACTCAGAAGATGAAGAAGATGAAGAATATGACTCTGATGAATACGATCTAACCCCAGATGAAGATGAATTAGCTGAAGATGACTTTGATATCGATCAATTAGATGATGAAGAAGACATTGAAGGTAAGATTCAAGAATTAATCGATGAAGAAGCAGAAGAAGAAAAAGAAGAAAAGAAATCCAAGAAAGAATCCAAGAAATCCAAGAAGCAAGAAAAGAAGAGAGAAGCTGAAGAAGTCGAAGCTCCAGCTCCAAAGGAAACCAAGAAGCAAAAGAAGGAGAAAGCCAATGAAGACAAGAAAGCTGTTGAATTCAAGAAAACCCTAGAACAAGGTCCAACCAAAGCTGAAAAGAAACCAGCCACCAAGACTCTAGCTGGTGGTGTTGTTGTTGAAGACAGAACTGTTGGTAAAGGTCCTGTTGCTAAGAATGGTTCCAAGGTTGGTGTCAGATACATTGGTAAACTAAAGAATGGTTCAGTCTTTGACAAAAACACTAGTGGTAAACCATTCCAATTCAACCTAGGTAAAGGTGAAGTCATTAAAGGTTGGGATATCGGTGTTGCTGGTATGGCTGTTGGTGGTGAACGTAGAATCATTGTTCCAGCTCCATTTGCTTATGGTAAGAAGAAATTACCAGGTATTCCAGCCAACTCCGAATTGACCTTCGATGTTAAGTTAGTTTCATTGAAATAAGCGTCCCGATAGTTCCCAATTTGCACTGGAGTAGATCTCAAAGAGAAGCTTCTTGCATTTTTACTTTTGACACATTATATAGACCCAATCATTTTTAATACTGTACCATAATTTTTTCAATTGAGATGCTTGTTTTTTTGACCAGATTTGTAGTACTAACTAAGACATATATGCTACCCCACCGAATATAGACGGCAAAGAAGCCCCCTGAGATCTGAGATTAAAGTGATATAGATATAGACTATTAAACCCTTTAAATTCCGCGAATTTACTTAAACGAGCGGTGTTTTCTCGAGCAAAAAAGGGCTCTAAACTGTGGAAATTCCCCAAAAAAACGAACAGAGAATTAACACCAATTAAACACTACAGGCATTGTCCAAGATATAAATCTCATTCAAAGAATTGACCAATTAAATTGTACTTTAAAACATTTCCATTATCATTTTTGTGTTAATTTTCGCGTCTTTTTTTTTTTATTTTTATTTTTTTCGCGATCGTTTAAACAAAAAAAAAAGATTTAATGTAAATGGAAAAGCTCCCAACAATTTCCAATCTCCGCGTCAATCCTCCCCTATATCGCCTCTGAACGAGCCTTCTTGGTCCATTATCTGAATAATTCCTGCTAGGTTTACACAGGTACTCTTTTTTCCCCTCTGAAAATCAAAACCAAGTCGGTTTTTCTTGAGAAAAAATCTGCCCATACTTTCTTTGAACCATCAGGAGCCGATACCACAAAGTCGAAATGGCCTCTATAATCGAGAAACCGTTCAGACTACTGGCCGTTGTGTTTGCCCAGGTTGGTAAGATCAGTGCCTCACACCCAATTCATACCCTTGTGACCACATCTCTTTTGGCTTCTTTCGCTTACTTGTCCGTTGTTGAACACTACATTGGAGACGGTGGTTTGAATTATGATGATCCAACTTCTAATCTCGTCCACTACTACAAGGCCCCCACAGCCTCTGCATGGTCCCAGGTCACCGACTGGAGCGAGATCTCAGATGATTATTCCCACTACAATGTTGTCCCATTCCAATTCAAGAGAGCTGGTGATCACACTTTGCCAAATGTCGAAGATTCAGTTGTCAATGGAGAAGAGTTTGTCAAGTTCATCATCACAAAGAACGACGAGTTTGCTCAAGATGAAAACTCAGTCAAATCCCTGGTTGCTGATGATGGTTGTGTTTGGAGATACAGAAATTACCATACCAAATTAGCTAAATATTCAGATTATGCCACCAAAGCTTATGGTAAAGTTACCAACTTGATCAAAGGTGCTGAAACATTTGATATCGCTCTAGTCACTCTAGCCTATATTGCAATGAACTACACATTCATCAGCTTATTTGTTGATATGAAGAAAATTGGTTCCAAGTTCTGGTTAGCTTTTGCTACTGTTGTTTCATCATTCTTTGCATTCTTGTTTGCCCTATATACTGCTATCAACTATTTCAACATTGATATCTCGGTTTTGAGTTTAACTGAAGGTGTCCCATTCTTTGTTGCTACTATTGGTTATAAGAACAAAGTCTTGTTAACCGAGAATGTTCTACATCAATACTCTGAAAAGGAGTACCTGAACAAAGGTGCCTCCCATGTGTTATACCAAGCTTTGAAAGTTCAAGGTAGTTCTTTGTTACGTGACCATCTCCTTGTGATCACTGCCTTTTTGGGTTGCACTGTCTATGCTCAACATTTAGAAAACTTGAAAAACTTTTGCATTTTGGCTGCTTTGATTTTGGTCTTTGATCTGTTCACTACAGCAACTTTCTTGACCGGGATCCTATCATTGAAATTACAAATCAACATTATTAACAGAGCTACTGTTTTGAAGCAAGCTTTACAAGAAGATGGTTTGACTGAAGAGACTGTTGATGAAGTTTTGAAGAACAACAGCATTGGTGGTCAAAAGGCCTTGAAGACTTCAGATAACAACTCTTTAGTCACTGCTGCTAAGATCTTAGCTATTGCTTTATTCTTTGGTTTCCATTTCTTTGGTCTAGGTTCAGCTTGGTTTACTGATTTAAAGGATAATACTGAATACAAAGACACCGTCACTTTAAGTGACTCAATTTTGAGCCAAATCCCAACTTCTAAAGTCGGTACTTTGATCACATTACACCCAGCTAGATTCTTCTTACCATCAAAAGTCAACATTCAAGTCGAAGACATCATCTTGACCTTTATTGGCCGTGTTTCAAGTGCTATTCGTGACAAGTACATCTCCAAATTCATCTTGTTTTCATTCTTCACCAGTGTTTCCATCAACATTTACCTATTGAAAGCTGCAAAATTACACACTTCAACTGTTGACAAGGACATTCAATTCAAGAAACCAAAATCTCAAAAGAAAGCTCCAGTTGAGATTCCACAACCAACCAATTCAGGTAAAGATGAAGATGACATTACCAAATCTTCTGAAATCATTTTAACTTCAGACAGTGAAAATGATCAACATGAACCTCGTCCATTTGAACAATTAGTTGAAATCTACAAAGATGGTAAAGTCAAATCACTATATAACGATGAAGTTGTCTCCTTGGTCACCAATGGTAAACTGCCATTATATGCTTTGGAAAAACAATTGTCTGATACTACCCGTGCTGTCCTTGTCCGTCGTAAAGCCATTGCGAAACTAGCTGATGCTCCAATCTTGGAATCTAATAGTTTGCCATACTTGCACTATGATTATGACCGTGTATTTGGTGCTTGTTGTGAAAACGTTATTGGTTACATGCCATTACCTGTTGGTATTGCTGGTCCATTGATCATTGATGGTAAACCATACCACATCCCAATGGCTACTACTGAAGGTTGTTTAGTTGCTTCTGCCATGAGAGGCTGTAAAGCTATCAACTTGGGTGGTGGTGTTACTACCGTGTTGACCAAAGATGGGATGACTCGTGGTCCATGTGTTTCCTTCCCATCCTTGCAAAGAGCTGGTGCTTGTAAGATTTGGTTAGATTCTGACGAAGGTCAGGAACAAGTCAAGAAAGCCTTCAACTCTACCTCTAGATTTGCTCGTTTACAAGGTTTACAAACTGCCTTAGCGGGTGATTTGTTATTCATCCGTTTCCGTACTTTCACTGGTGATGCTATGGGTATGAACATGATTTCTAAAGGTGTTGAGTATGCTTTGAAACAAATGGTTGAAGAATTCGGTTGGGATGATATGTCTGTTGTTTCAGTTTCAGGTAACTACTGTACTGATAAGAAACCAGCTGCTATTAACTGGATTGAAGGTCGTGGTAAATCTGTTGTTGCTGAATCTATCATTCCAAGAGAGAGTGTTGAAAAAGTGTTGAAGTCAAATGTCAAAGCCTTAGTTGAATTGAACATTAACAAGAATTTGATTGGTTCAGCCATGGCTGGTTCTGTTGGTGGTTTCAATGCCCATGCTGCCAACTTACTAACCGCTGTTTACTTGGCTTTAGGTCAAGATCCTGCTCAAAATGTTGAATCATCCAACTGTATCACATTGATGAAAGAAACTCTTGATGGTGATCTTCAAATCTCAGTGTCCATGCCTTCTATTGAAGTTGGTACTATTGGTGGTGGTACTATCTTAGACCCACAAGGTTCTATGTTGGAACTATTAGGTGTTAAAGGTCCAGCTGCTGTTCCTGGTGAAAATGCCCGTCAATTGGCCAAAATCATTGCTTCTATTGTTTTAGCTGGTGAACTATCATTATGTTCAGCTTTGGCTGCAGGTCACTTAGTTCAAAGTCATATGACCCACAACAGAGCTGGTGCTGGCAAGAAATAGGAGCCTCCAACACACAACAAAAAAAAAGGAACATCACTAGGTCTGTCATCAGACTATAATCAAAAAGAAAAATGTACTCTATGTTTAACTCATTTGCTTTTTATTCCATTCCATTCTCATTCAAGAGAGACATTATTATGCTTGCTCCTAAGTCAATCTTCAAGAAAAAAAAACAAAGAAAAGAACAAAAAACTGCTTATTTATTCATTATTCATTAGTTTTCTATTTGCTATTAAGGCAGTGCATTAATTTACGTTTGAAAATAATACAAAAAACAAGAGAGATCTGTAGCTGTAGTTGTATTGGAATAATAATATATATGAAGAAAAAAAAAGTTGTAAAATACTATGCATATCACCAGAATTCACACAGCTAACCTTCAGCAATGTCATTAAACGCAGTCAGAGCCTCGGCTAAGGTCAAACCAACGGCCTCTGTGATCATCTTCCACGGCTTAGGTGACACTGGGAATGGCTGGAAGTTCCTTGCTGATCTGGCCCAAAGATCACCAGAATTCGATCACATCAACTTTGTGTTCCCAAATGCCCCAACGATCCCAATCTCCGTCAATGGTGGCTACAGAATGCCAGGGTGGTTCGACATCTTTGCCCTGGGTGAAGCTGCAGCTAAACAGGATGTTCCTGGCTATTTGAACGCCTTGAAGACCGTTGATGAGTATGTCAATGAACAAACCACACAGTTTGAGATTCCTACCGAGAGGATCATTGTTGGTGGGTTCTCACAAGGTGGTGGTCTTGCTCTGGGCCACTTGGTCAAAACAGACAAGAAACTGGCTGGTCTGTTGGCTTTTTCCCCATTTGTGCCGTTTCATGAAGCTTTAAAGGATTTAAAGAAAGATGGTAACTTGGAGACTCCAGTGTTTCATGGCCATGGTGAAGAGGATACTCTAATCTACAAAAAGGTCAGTGATGAAAACGCCAAGTTCTTCAAGGATACCCTGGGTTACAAGAACTACACCTACAAGACTTACCCAGATACTGAACATGCCGTTGCCAACGATGAAATCCTATATGCCTTAACTTTCATTAGAAGTTTACTACCTAAATAGATGTGTTCTTTAGAGTCGATTAATGATTACGTTCCCATAATGAAATTGAGGTGGGTTTTTTAGTAGCAAACCACGCTGAATACCAATCACTGATCTCAAAATTACACAATTGACCACCATAATGACTCTCAAATCAGCTTGTCCCCTTAGAATAGAATGAGGCTATACACTTAAGTGTGTAATATATGGTGTCTGGATGTTTCAGTTTAGCCCTAATATGGATTAATTAGGTGCATAATGGAATGAGACAGAGGTCTATTTCCCGTAGAAGAAGAGATCTCTTGGGTCGTTTATATAGAAAGGGGATGGATCTTAAAACCATTGGTTCATCAAGTTAGATGCACAGATCTTTGGAGAGACTGTGGTCTTATGAGTTAGTTGCACTATAGACCCGACCATTCTGCCCATGTTTAAGGATGTAGAGGAGATGCATCCCACAGATTCAGGGATATATGTCATATATACCAGAGAGAGAGCCGCATCTTCTAGTGTATCAGATAATGGAGGTACCTCAAAGACGAATCAATATCCATATTGAGACAGTATTTTTGAATGTTCTCTTTTTGTTTCTAGTGTTTATGAGATTCTGAAGGGCTTTGACAAGTAGTGATAATGCCTTTTATTTGAAGATAGCTGATCATATGAACAGTGATCTGGGGGTGCAGATAATGATGAGGGTCAGTGGTATTTGTGACTTTTATTAGCACCTCGGGTTTTCATGAGAAAGAGTACAATGGTCTACAGCACACCTTCCTGCCACATTGCTCTCCGTGATGTATCGTTTCGAATTGTAGGTTCATGGAGTCATCCCCTGTTGTTTATTTTTCGAAAGTATGAGCGTTATGACAATGAATCAAACCTCCAATCTATTACATTGACCCAAAAGACATGTTGAAGTGATCTTTGGCTCTTTCATGAAATGAGCAGTATCTGCCTCCTGTATGAGGTGTTCAAGTTGAAGACATTCTTGATTGTGAGAATGAAAAGAGTTGGAGTTAACAGGACAGGGTATTCAGGCATTCAGGCACACACCAACACCATTCTGCTTTAGGAAAGAAAATAGATAAGAAACTGGAGGTTATGGGTGTATTTTGTTAGTGCTCATTTTTACCGTACATTGGGAAGATGTTTTGGGTGTAACTCTGGGCACAGAGGTACCTCACTAAATGGGACAGCTTTATAGAGTAAAAATCAAAATTAAGGCGAGAACAGCAAGACAAAACGGGACAGGAATCAGCTCCAAACGTTCGCGAAAATGTGTTGATTCTAATTTTCAAATTTGAAATGAAAATTTTCACAGTCACTAAACAGTCACAAAGGCTTTAAAGGGAAAAACATAAACATCATCACATCAAAGATAAGATAAAGACAATAGACGCCTATCGAGACAATAGTAAGCTGCACGCAAAAACACATAGACACTATTTTGCGACACGTGAGACATTGGACAGGCTTCAGAGAGACTACACATTTACATTGTTGCTGAATCAAAACAAACCAACCACCTGTTGGTAAGCAGCCAAAGCGAGGGTAGTTACCCCAGACTCCAACAATGGCAGACCATCAAGACGACAACATAGGCTTCAGCGAGGCTGATCTCGCGTCTGTGGTCCAACAGGCTATGGACGGCTTCCAGAATGACCAATTAAATGACGCCCCTGAACAGACTAATGCTGATAGTGATAACCATAACAACAATGAGATTGATGACTTTGAGAAAGAGATACAAAGACAGTTAGAAGAGCAATTTCAACAGCAGACAGAAGAACCACAAGAAGGTGATCGCACTCAGCAACCGTCTCACGATGCCCCTGTTGTTGCTAACGATGACGATGATGACTTTGCTAAGGCTGTGGAAAGACAGCTTCAGGAACAGCTAAATCAACAACAGAATGCGTTGGATCACAATCAAAATGACGTTTCGAACTTCAATGAGAACCACTCACAAGAAACGGTACAACCAAATGACCAGTTCAACCTGCATATTGAAGACCATATACGACAACAGTTGAACTTGGAAGATGAATCTAAGACTAATGAGGGCAATGACAACAACAACAACACGAATGATAACGGGAATGATTTGGGTAAGGGTGAAGGTAATGAAGGTACTAATGCGAAGGATAATGAAGCTGTTGATTATGAGCAAGACTTGCAAAGACAGATCATGGATGTTTTGGGTGAAGAACAATTGAACGTGAAATCACAAGATGAGCCACAACAGAGTGACACTACTGCTCAACCTGGTGTTAGGATCGATGTTGATGATTTTGAGAAAGATCTCCAGCAACAGATTATGGATGCCTATAGGGCTAATGAAGAAAGAGAAGAACAGGCGAAATCTCAAGCTGCTTCAGTTCATCATACAAGAGAACCAACACCAGCTCCAACCACTCAGACAGATGTTCAACATCCAGCACAAGAGCAAGAGCAAGAGCAAGCGCAGTTTCAAGCACAAGAACAAATACAAGCACAAATACAAGCACAAGTACAAGCACAAGCACAAGCTCAAGTACAAGCACAAGTTCAAACCCAAACTCAATCACCTACTCAACCACCGATTCAAGAAGTTCAACATAGGCCACCAGTGCAAGAACAAATCAAACTTGAAGATGATTATGCATTACAACTACAGAAACAAATCATGGATGTTTTCAATGCTGTTGATGAAACTCAAGCGGAGATTGACCAATCTAATACCACCAAACAAGTTGATACCCAGGGAGGTTCCAGTTTTGACACTAATTATGAGCAAGAGCTACAGAACCAGATCCTTGAAGCTTTCAATGAACAACAATCTAGTACCACTCAGGCTCCAGTGGCCGCTGCTGACGATAAATTGATGAGAGACGCTTTGGCTGAACTGGTCCAGAATGTTGTTGAACAACAGACAGACTCATCTCAACAACCACAATTACAACAACTTCAACAGCAATTGACCCAATTACAACCGCAAGTGCAAGAGAATACCAATGATGATGAGGAGGAGGAGGAGGAGGAGATTGATATGAACCAGATCATGCAAAATGCCTTGGCTCTGGCCGTTGAAGATCCAAATGCGTTATTACAAAGTTTGAACCTCGGTGATCAAGATAACACTGCTGCTCTTGGACAAATCTTGCAGCAAGGTAACTTACAACAGGTTTCTGCCACTGCTACTAAGACAACAAAGAAGAAAGCCACCAAAAAACCTAAGGAGAAGAAGCCTCCCAAAGAGAAGAAACCAAGGGCTCCAAGAAAGTCTACCAAGAAGAAGAAAGAAAAACCTGTGGTTAGTCAGATACCTATCTTCCAACAGAGTACACCATACCCAACTATGCCATTACAAACCTTACCTCAATTACAACAATTACAACAATTGCAAAATGTTACTGGTGGTTTATCAGACTTGGTTCCAGTTTCTCAGATCTCAATTAATCAACAACCTATTGTCGTTCCCCCTGTTTTACAACAACAAGTTGCCCAATTACAGCAACAACAGCAACAAAAGTTATTGTTACAGTTACAGGAAGCTCAAAAGGCGCATGCGCAAGCTCAAGCTAAAGCTCAGACCCAAGCTCAGTCTCAGATTTCAACTCAGCCTTTACAACCACAACTCCAGCCGCCAACAGCTACAATTCCAACACCTGAGGCAACTAAAGGTAAGATTGGTACTAAGCCAACAGCTACCGTTCCACAATCTGGTAAAGCTAAGGCAATGTCAGCTCAAGGGCATACTCTTCAGGCTGCACAGGCTCCAGGCACTCAATCTACCATCAAGTTAACCACTGCCATTGGTAAAGATCTGAAACAACCACGCCCGGCTCCTGCCAATTCTATCATCGATTCAGTCAAGAAGGTTCCACCTTTAGTCTTGCTGTCTAAAGACACATCAATAGATCTTGCCAACTCTGCTAAGAAGAAGAAACAATCATTGTCAATTGCTGAGACTCTAGCTTTGAGTAGATCAAACATGTCAAGTGGTAAGTTCTTGTCCAAGCTTCAAGATTCTGAGAAGGGCAAGGAAGAGAAGGCTAAAGATGCTTCTACATCACCAGATCCATCATCTGTAACAACAGTTCAAGGGTCTAATTCTACTATAGCCCCTCGTGCTGTTACTGCTACTGCTCAAGCCACCACCTCCTCACAACCGGTAATCAATCAACCTGTTGTTTTACCGTTAACAAAGCCAATTACAGGAACATCTTCCTTAAGCTCAACTGACAAGGCTCAAGCTACTACCAAGGCTGACAACGGTGCCCTGACAACACATTTCTTTCCAGTTGTTCCAGCTGTTCAAAGTAATGCAATCATCAACAACATTGGTAACTTGATGCCAAACTTACCTTCCAATTTGACAGATTTGATCTCCAATGCTATTCAGAATGCTTTGACTCCAGGTGTTTCCCCCGGTCCACAGCGTAAGAAGTATAAGGATTCCAAGAAGAAGGCTGACAAGGAAGAGACAGCTGAAGAGGAGAAGGAAAGAGTGAGACTAGAGAACCGTGAACGTAAGAAGAGATGGAGAGATGCTAACAAATTGAAGAACCAGAACAACGATCTAAGGGCTAGATTGAAGAAGAGAGCCATCCAGTTGTTTGGTCCTGAGGACTCTGAGAAGAAGACAGAATGGATTGAATCAGAGTTTGAAAAGAGAAAGAGCAGAAGAACAAATAAACCTGTTAACTTGGAGGACTTGACATTGATCATCAGTGAAACAATGAACAAATTGGATACTCAAAGTCTTTCCCAAGATTCATTGATTAGAATTATTTCACAAATTGTTACAACTACTTTGGGTTCAACTTTGACCGACAAATCTGCCAAGTCAACTCCAGTGAAAACCACACCAGAACCAACCAAAGCTCCAGGGTTGGACATCAACATTGTTGATCCATCACTACAAGCAAAACAAGATGCTCCTCCTTTGTCTAAACCCGTTGATCAATTCAAAGTTGAGCCATTAGTGAAGGTTGTCCCAACCCCAATTCCAACTCCAATTCCAACACCAACTCCAGCAAAGAGAAAGAATGATGCTCTGTCTAATTTTGACTTCAAGAGAGCTAAGATCCCGTTGATTCCATTAACTATGAGGTTTGATGACTCTTTGGATGAGAAACCTGTTGAAGCTAAGAAAGATGAAACTGTTGTCAATCAAGAGAAAGCTGATGAAGTTGCAGTGGAGACAAAGACCACGGAACTTGTTGAGAAATCTGTTGGTAAAGAAGTTGAGCTAGTGAAAGAGATTAAACCAATCGAACCACCAACAAAGGTTAAAGAAACTCCAATTCCAAACCCTGATGCCCTGAAACAAAATAAGCCTAAACTATCAAAACCGTCATCCACTATTCCACCTCAATTACAACGTCCAATCAAGATGCCTGCATTTATGAAACCAAACCCACCTCCACCTCCACCTGCACCTCCAGTATCATTACCGGCTTCTCCAACTCAATCTACCACTACTGGAACTGAAACTTCTGTTCAAGTCAAGGATTCACCAACAGGTTCACCTGTTCCTCGATCCGAAACTGACACTGAAACTTCACCAGCAAAGACGGAGAAGAAGGTTCTACAAAGGCCTAAATTCAATAGTGGCATAAGAAAACCACCAGCATTTACAGGCCTCAGAAAGCCAGGTGCATTCCAAAGACCAGATAGAGAAAAGAAGAAGCTTGGTGTTTGATGTCCGGCGGGCTATTTAATGAATAATATTTACGTATCAATGTGTTATGCAAACGCCTGTACTGTAAGAGCCTGTACCTAATTCGTATTCGTTAGTCAAAAAGGTGTGTGGAGCAAAAATCCCCCCCCACCATCGGCAGAATAAAAAAGCATACACTCGTAATATGGTCCCTCTGTCCCTCTCTACCTTCTATGCAGTTGTACTTATGTCGGTGTTCCAGGGGGTCATAAAAGATTAAAAATCAGGTGATATTTACATATCGAAAGAAACAGGGTGTTGAAGATGAAATTGCTGTTTTTTACGAGGGCCAATTGGAAGACCAAAACTGTCAACGGAGAATCACTTCACCTGGAGCTGCTCACCAACTCTAGAATTGGGAGTTGGCCATCGGTGAATCATATAATTGAAGAAGCGTCGAGATTTCCTTCTTTAAGACACTATGCGTCGTAATTGTAAAGCAGGTCAAACGACGGGATGCTCCGACAAGCGCAGATTCTGCAAGAGTGCTGCTAAAGCACTCGTAGAGGTGTGAAGGTGGCAATGGAAGGTGACCCAGTGGCGTGGGTTATCACACAGTTTTAATCGGAGTTTTCCAGTTTTCGATATACAGCCGGGATATGCAAGAGAAGCTTCGGCGATGAAGTTGTAAAGCGGCGAATTGCATCACCAAAAAAAGAGCAGTGACCAATGGCCAATGGTCAGAGGCCCAGAGTACTGGTGGTCGTGTGAGCCTCACTGCGGATTTTCTGTAATGCCTTGGGGATCCTTAGTACAAAGTGTTCCCAAAGGCCATTTTGTACCTGTTTCCCAGTGCATTGACGTCACTGGTCCCCGATATCAAATCCCGAGACCAACCCTGCCTAAATTGCCTAAATTGACTAAAATTGACTAAAGTCTCTGCCCATTACACTGACCATGGCACCTGCCTAAGCCCCTGCCCGCTGACCGCAAATTGGAGCCCGCTGCCGGCTGCTGCTCGTACACGTTGCTCTCAGCCAGCCTGCGTTTCTTTTTTCCTTCTCGGATTCATAAAAAAGAAAAAAAAAAACCAGAAGTTATTAGGCTCTCTTCGTACTAAACATCCAATTACACAAAAATATCCAAGACTTGCTCCACAAAGCACATATACATTGATACCAGAGCCTCCACATACAGATAAGGGTTCTTTTTCCGTTTTTTTCTGGTCCTTCCCCAAAACTTCGTTTGTCAGATAACCGCAAAAACTGGGGCATATATTAGAATACTCAAACATGTCATTCAATCGGCCCTCGAAGCCAGCTAGACCTTCTCCCTTATCAGCTCAGAATAGCCAACAGTCTGCGCCAATGAGAGGAAGCTCCAGTAGTCTCTCTCGAGAGCCCATTACCAGAAGCTTGCTATCACATTCCGTCTCTGCCCATGATAGTGCTGAAGAAGTCAAGTCAACAAACGAAACCATCCAGATACAACTGCGGGATGACTACGATGAGCTCTCAAAGAGCCTCACAGAAGAGGACGAGGATGAAGAAGATGGTGAAACAGATGTCAGTTCCCGACAGGTGCTGCCGCCACAGATGCTTGATAAGCTGGCGAGATTTCCAATGTTCAAGAACGCACCCAAGTCTTTCCACAATGCCATTGCCAGCAGGCTGAACTTGGTGCAACACCATGCCCAGGAGTATATTGTCAAGTACGGTGAACCTGCAAAGGCCATGTACTGGATCCTAAGAGGAAGTGTTGCTGTCACTTCACCGGACGGTGAAGCTGTCTTTGCCGAACTCGTTGCTGGCCAGTTCTTTGGTGAGATTGGTATCCTATTCAACAGACCAAGAACCGCTACGGTGATAGCGAGAACGAAAGTTCTATTGGGTGTCCTAACTGCTGACAGTTTTAATGCCGTATTTCCTGATTTCCCCATCGTGGAGAGAATGATTAGAGATGAAGCCCAAGAAAGACTCTCTATGCAAGATAAGAGAAAACGAAATGGTGTCACCAATTTGCTACCCAATCACAACAAACTTGTCACACTTTCCAGTCCAGATGATGCATTGAATGGATCAGCCGCTTCAAATGTCGCCAACGCTGTTTGTACTTTACCTGGCCCTTCAATCCCTCCTCACGTTAGATCCCCTTCACCACCTGTTATCCCTCATGAAATCTTTCAAAACCTACAGTCCAATAGATTCAGTAAGCATGCTTCAAACTATTCTGAATCCCAATTACCACAGATCCATGATAATGTTGATCATTCCATTCCAACAAGAGATTTCTTGAGAAGTATGCCAATGTTTACACTGTTGCCCTCTTATATCATCCATGAATTGGTCCTGGGTGTTGAACCAAGACGTTATGAACCATTTGAATACATTGTTAAGAAGGGCGACTCAGGTCGTGATATTTTCTTCATCGTCAATGGTGAAGTTGAAGTTTTACATCCAAGGAGAATCTCATTAGCAAATGCCCAGGGGAACAAGGATAAGAAAGTTGATCATGTAATTGCCAGATTAGGTGCTGGCCAATACTTTGGTGAAATGGCCTTTTTGGAATCCATCTCCGAAGAAGGTGATAAAGATATTGTAAGAAGTGCTGATATCAGATCGGTCACCACTGTTAACGTTCTTGTTGTCCTTGGTGATCAACTGGAGAATCTATATTCAAGATATCCAAGAATTTGTGATGAAATGAAGGACACTGCTACAAAGAGAATCAACAGAAACAAAGATTCAGAAGAAGATGATAAAGAATTAGAAGATTCACCATTCAACAAATGGATGGGATTTCATCCACCAAGAAACAGCTCATTACTGGACATTCCCCCACATGCTCAACCACTGAACTTGTCTTCACCAGGATTACCTCCACCACCACTACCACCCCCATCATCTTCTTCTTTGAATGAATCAGAAATAGACCCAATTTCCAAAAGGTCAATATCCCCTTCATCAGATCAGGACTCAATCATGACTAGTAATGTCAACTTTAGAGATTCATTCAGCACACAGACAAGCATCAATACCAATGACGAGAGACGCCAATTCTCAAGAAAGAGATCTATTTCATCAGTCAACACAGTATCACCATTAGACAAGCCTGCCAACTCTGCCCCATTATCCTTGAATTTACCACCTATGGACCCTCTACTACCTTCAATGAGCCAATTTCCAACTTCAAAACCTGTTCAACCATTCCAGTACATGAATCATGCAAAGAGATTAAGACTTGCTAATATTAGTGGTCGTCGTCGTTCTTCAGTATTGAGTACGGGTGTCCTACCAGACAGAGTACTTTTGCGTGTCTTTTCTATTTTGACTCTACCTGAATTAATGAAGTTAAGAATCATTTGCAGAAGATGGAGACAATTACTATACGTTGCTCCCGACTTCTTTGAAAATCTGGATTTGAAGCAATACAATACATCGATTGATGATAAGGCTTTGATCCAAATCACTGATTTTGTGGGTTCAAGACCTAAAATTATTGACATCTCCGATTGTTTCCACATTACAGATCGTGGGTTTTCTTACATGGTAAATGAAATCGGCATGAGTGGTAACATCAAGATCATCAAGATGAGATCTGTTTGGGACGTTAGTGCCATGGCCATCATGGATATCGCCGTGCCTAGTATTGGTCAGAATATTGAGGAGTTGAATCTCAGTAATTGTCGTAAAGTCCGTGATGATGTTATTGAAAGAGTCATTGGTTGGAAATCTTCAAATACTGGTCATCAACATCCATCCTTGCAAGATCAGGGGAAGAATGCTGGTTTACAAAGTTACTTTGACCCTTTGAATGAACCAATCCCAGGTATGGAAGAGTTTGATAACTTTTATCGTGATCATGAAGATGTTTCCAAACATGAAAACCAAGTTGGTTGTTCCAGCATCAAGAGATTAAACTTGGGTTATTGTAAACATTTGACCGATCGTTCAATGTATCACATTGCACTACATGCCAACGAGAGATTGGAAGCATTAGATTTGACAAGATGTACGACAATTACGGATGCTGGCTTTGCCTACTGGGCTTATCAACCCTTCCCATCTTTAAGAGAATTGAAATTGAGTGATTGCACTTTCCTAAGTGACAAATCCATCGTTGCCATTGCAAGTTCTGCTCAAGGCTTGGAAAGCTTAGACTTATCATTCTGTTGTGCTCTAACGGATGCCTCCATTGAAGTGTTATGTCTTGGTTGTCCAAACTTGAGACATCTTGATTTATCATTCTGTGGGTCTGCAGTCAGTGATTCTACATTATTAGCCATTTCAATCCATTTGAGAAGCTTGGAAAGCTTGGTCATCAAAGGTTGTGTTAGAGTTACAAGAGCCGGTGTTGATGCCCTATTGTCAAGTTCAGTGCGATTGAAGAAACTCGACATTTCACAATGTCGTAATGCCCATTTTTACAGAGATAATACCCCAGCTGCCCCTTTGAATCCAGTTGCTTCTAATTCAAAGTCTGCCTTCGTCACCACTAGTCATGATCATATTGTGGAGATTGTCATTTGAGAGCTTTGAAGGAGAGCATTTGTACTATCATATTTATTTAACGACATTTATGAACATATGTTTCCTTTTGTAGTTATACTATGATTTATTCAAGCTATAAAAAAACACACAATACACAAAAAACACAACTAATAGGAATCAATCTATAAATATGAGAATGGGGCCAAAGTTTTGTCTAATCAATAGACGGAGATGTAGTTATTTATACGCTCTTTTTGGTTCTGAGCAATACACTCAGCTATCCAAGTAATGTTACGTACTTCTTGTTCCTTGGATTTGATCCATGCCCAGATGGTGCTGACTGTGAATTGTTGTGTGAAGGCATCCCTACAAAGTTCCATCTCCAGTTTGTAGAAATGGTCTTCCAAGGTCTTACCACCAACGTTATCAAAGAATGACTTGTACTCATAAACGTTTTCAACGACCGATCTTATTTGTTCAACATCATCAGCCCTAGCCAAGTGTTCAGTGCCCGTTGGGTATAGCTTCCCAAATGTAGGTAATAATGATTTTCTCTCTTCCGATGATAAATCAGAGTCAAATGAGTTCAAGGAGATATTAATGGCACGTCTATCAGCTTCGAATTCCAACAAGGATTTCATGATTGTACTGGCAGGATCTGGCTGTTGTAAGCAGAATTGATAAAAATCTTCCAAATAGGCCTTGTATAGCTTGTTTCGAATGATTTCAATGTTTAAATCGTCCAAGTCTTCAGCAGTTAGACAGTCTTTGAAATATGGGGCCAATGGGGTATCAACCAGCACTGTTTGGTATAGGGATTCGATATCGGTGGCAACAGACAATGTAGGTAGAGTCTCAAACCAACCCAATGGGTGACATCTATCCAAGATCTCAGCCTTATCACGGTCATGGATGGTACCAGTGATCATCAATGCCACGTTATCAATCATATAACCATAGGTGATGTAGTCCATGAATTTGGACAATGGCTGGACGGCCTGGTCACGGATGTATTGGAACTCGGTGTATAGTTTTTCAGAGGCCTTTGCTTGGATGGTGGAAGTGGCCAATGAACTTGGAACGTTTGCTAGGAAGTTCCCATAATCAGTCGATGATAATTGTAATTTCAAGTCTTCCAAAGTCTCACATTGGGTCAAGTTGATGTATTGATTAGAGGACAACAGACCATTTCTGTAACCACGGACAACACCTTCGATGTACCCACTGTTTTTCGAGGTTTGTTAGTACTACTGATTGTTGGTTGCATAGATAAAAAAAGCACTCACGCATCAATGTTGAAGAATAAACCTTCCATTTCCGACAAATTCTCCAGATTCTCTCTTGTAGTGCGGTTTCTCGGTGGAATTCACAGGTAAGACAGATGTTGGTCACTGATTAAGTGGCAAATTCTTGCTTCTTCCCTAGTAAATTTGGCCCTGAAATGTGTCCTGAGACTATTATCGAAATCCTTTTAATTTTTTTGGTAATCTCGGGTTGAGTGCGGGTAACCCAAGATTCTGTGTTATATTGTAATCACGTGACCATAGATTGATAACAGATTATATTCAATGATGTATTATGTGTGATCATATTCACTACATTAAGAAGAATTCAAGGATTGGGGCTGTGTGTTGAACATGCTTGGAATTGAAGGTTCTATCGTCTCCAACCAATTTTCTTATATGTGTATAGAGAGTTAATTAGTGTAAAGAAAATAGGAAACAGTAACAATCGCACATCATCTAGTATTCAAACTTTGTGCTAGTTGTCTCTGCTTATTCAACAGTGATCTCCAAGTTTTCCTCTCTATCAAAAAGGCACCACCATTGGTCTTAGAGTTCAGCAGTTCTGCCGTCATCAGATCACCAAAGTTGTTGTCTATTCTGGACAGACTCTGGGCACAGTAGATCAGCTGTAGGTATAGGCCATCTCTTGTTGAGCTCTCTTTGATCCTTGGTAGTGAGTATAGCAAGTTTGATAAGAATAGTTCGAGAACAGTATGGACGAATTCGAACAGTAAGAGGTTTGATGGCTGTCTTTCTGAGGCTGGAGTGATTAGTGGCTGTTCGGGCTCTGTGGGTTGAGTTTGTGATTTGATAGGGACTTCTGGTGCCTCTGGTACCTCTGGTGCCTCTGGTGTTTCCGGTGTTTCCGACTTCTCAATATTGCCTTCAGATTCTTTAGGTTCTTCAGTTTCAGTTCCAGTTCCAGTTTCAGCCTTTATCTTTTGATCTTCTCTAGTATCAATTGTCTCCAACTCTTCATACGTCTCCAGTTCAATCTCAACATCACCGACATCGGTCTCATCCAGGTATGGGAATATATTCTTGTAAGTCATAACAGAACCAAAGCAATGCTCTCTGATGACTTCAATGCTTCTTTTCAAATACTTCTCCAGCTGATCATTGTCTTTCAATGGAGTCAATGAATCCAGCTCTGATCTGATGAATTGGTATCTAGAATGCAGTAGGATGGTTCTCAGTTGCGAATCTGAGTCGTCAACTTGGCTGAATGGTGGGATACGTCTCAAATAGGACATAGTCTTAATGATTGAAGAGTGTTTCAAGTTGGTTGTCAGCAATCTGATCAGACCGGTCAACATGTACGACATCTCGTTCTTGATGCCCTTCTCAGCCTCCTTGATCAAGTCACTGTTGGGGAAACGGATCGCTAGACGACGTGTATAGGAAGCGATTTCTAATGCCTCGGAGTAATAACCAGCCTTGATACAAGCACCAGTCAGCGAGGGCAGTTCCAGGATGTTGATGACCTGGTCAATGCTGTCGAGCACAGTGGAGAGGTTCTGGTTGACGCTGACTTGTTCCAGTTGTTTGATCTTAGCAATGGTGGAGCGGAGTGAGTCAGTCCTCTTGTCATTGTCTTGTAGATCAACTTCCAGCTCTCTTAGATGCGTGTCCTCCTCTTGGTCCAGGTTCTCCAGCTTGTCCTCGTTGAACACACGCCAGAGTTCCCTGGACTCGTCGACGAATTGGGTCTTGAACAGCGAGTTGGCCTCGCTCAGTTGTGTCTTGTTCTTGATGATGGAGCTATGGGACTCCATGATTAGACTCTTCAGGCCCAGGTCCAACTGGCGTTGCTTCGCATCAAGCTCGGCAATGTCCTGGACCAGTGTCCGCTCGACGGCCTCACTGTCCGCAGATGGGGCAGGTGGCACTGAAGAAAGGTATTCTTTGGACTCGATGGAGCTGAGCTTGTCCAGGTACGTCAGCAGCTCGTGGTGAAGGGAGTCGTCTGCCAGAAGCGTAGCAATCTCGGGAGAGAGCCCAGCAGAGAGCTCCTGAAGCAGCAACTCGAGCGCAGCAGACATCCTTGTAAGGTGTGGGAAAAGAACCTGTGTTTATGGCTGTATTTATATGTTTATGGCTTTTATGTTTATACGTTTATATTCCGCGAATTTGTGTGTTTTTCCGCGAAATTTCACTTCTCCTACGAGAAGCAAAGTTGGAAATGAATGTTTTGTTTCTGTCTGTTGATTGGCTTTGTTTGAACCTTTGAGAGGCAATTGAGTGCGTAATAGTATCGTAATGATTGAAGTGAGTGTCTGTGTTGTCTCCATGGTACGAAATTTTCCTACTAACGCCGCTTTCCGTAGTCCCAGAGCACGTCTACAGCCACGGTTGCTGAGCCTGTAAATGGCAATGCTCAAGCAAAGGCTCAAGCAAAGGCTCCCAAACAAGGGGAACCTTCTAAGAAGACCACCAGAGAACAGTTGGGCGAGAAACCATACAACCCTGCTGAACAGACCTACCCCTGGAGAGACATTGGCTCCTTCAACGAGGGTAGGAAGTTTGACAGATCTTTCATCGCCAATTCCAAAGCCATCAAGACATATGTCATTGAAAACCTCCAGTCCGACTTGTACTGGAACACCGCGCTCGTAATTGGGACCTGCTTCTTCTCATGGCTTGTTGCCAGACTCAGATTTGGGATCTTGGGGCTGGTTTTTGTGCTGTTGGGTACCGCCTCTGTGTATAAGGCCGAATTCCGTCGCTTTGAAAGAAACGTTAGAGATGACATTGAAAGAATCTCTGCTGCTGAAAGACTTGAGAAGAACTTTGAATCTATGGAATGGATGAACTCTTTTCTGTCAAAATTCTGGGTCATTTACATGCCCGCCTTATCAGATACTGTCAAGACTATTGCTAATGAAACATTGAAAGATATTGCTCCAGGCTTTGGTATTGAAGCATTGACTCTGGATGAATTTACTCTGGGATCTAAGGCACCAAGAATTGACTCCATCAAATCTTATACTAAGAAAGGTGACGATGTTGTTGAATGGGATTGGACTTTCTCTTTTACTCCAGATGATACCTCAGATATGACCAAGAAGGAAATTGACAGAAAGGTCAATCCTAAAGTCGCATTGGGTGTTAGAGTCGGTAAGGCCTTTGTTTCCAAAAATTTACCAATCCTGGTTGAAGATATGTCTGTCGCAGGTCGGGTTAAGATCACTCTAAACCTATCCCAAAACTTTCCTCATATCAAGATTGTTTCTATCCAATTGTTGGAACCACCAAAGATCGATTTCGCTTTGAAACCAGTTGGTGGTGACACTTTTGGTTTAGATATCATGTCCTTGATCCCTGGTTTATCATCTTTAATCACCACCATCATCAATTCCAATGCTGGTCCTATGCTTTATGCTCCAAACCACTTGGACGTTGACGTTGAAGAGATCATGGCTGCTCAATCCAATGATGCCATTGGTGTTGTTGCCGTCACTGCTAAGAGCGCTTCTGATTTGAGAGATACCATCAACCCATATGTCCAACTATACCTTGAATCCGATCCAATCAAATTGACTCGTACCGATGTCAAGGCTCAAACCAAGAACCCTCTATGGAACGAGACCAAATATTTGTTAGTCAACAACTTGCAACAGAAATTGCACATTGACTTGTATGACTTCAATGTCGACAAAAAGAAAGGTGAATTGTACGGTACGCATGAATTCGAACTCGGTGAATTACTACAACAGGACTCACATGTCGATGTGGAAAAGTCTATCTTGTCTGCCGGTAAGAGGAAAGGTGCAGTTAAATATGATATTCGTTGGTTCCCAGTCATCAATGATGAAGGTGAATCAAGTGAAGAGAGTGCTGAAGTTGATGCGCCCGATTCTGAAGTTGGTATCTTCAAATTCAAACTACATCAAGCCAAGGATTTGGATGCTAGCTCTTCAATCACTGGTAAGTTGGATCCAAAGGCTGAACTATACATCAATGGTAAACTATCCAAGGAATTCAGAACCTTGAAACATTCCAACGAGCCAGCATGGGAAGAAACTTTGGAGTTGTTAGTTACTCAGAAATCCAACTCCCATGTCAAATTGGTGCTATACGATACCAGTTCTTCTACTAAGAATCAAGTCATTGGTATCTTGGAAGAAAGCTTGGACACTTTGGTCTTTAGCGTTCGAGAAGGTAGTGATGTCTTTAAACTGTCTCCACAAGGTCAAGTTCGTATCACTGCTGAATTCAAGCCTCTTTCCCTATCTGGTGTCTCCGGCTCTGCTAACTACGTTCCTCCAATTGGTGTTGTCAGACTTCATTTAAGGGAAGCTAAAGACGTCTTGAACTTGGAAACCATTGGTAAAGTTGATCCATACGTCAAGGTGTTATTGAACAACAGATTGAAATATCAGACAACTTTCCATCCTGATACTTTAAACCCGGTCTTTGACGAGGTTATTTACTTGCCAATTGTTTCAGAAACCCAACACATCACTTTGGAATTGATGGATGATCAAAACTTGGGTAAAGATCGTGCCCTTGGTTCAGCTACCAATAAAGTTGAAAAGATTATTAAGAAGGGTCCAAATGGAACCTACTTGTTCTATGATGGTTCTGAAAAGATCTTGTCTCATAATTTACAACTCAAGAACAAGAAACCAAAAGGTGAAATCCTCTATTCCATCTCATTCCTACCTTCTATTCCTGTGTATTCTGTCACTGAATTGAAAGAGTTGGAACAAAAGAAGGAGAAATTGGACGCTAAGGCCAAGAAACAAGAAGAAGAATTGGCTGCCTGGGAAGAATTGCACAAGAAGAACCCAAATGATTATGAATGGATCGATGTGCAAGACCTAGATGAAGAAGATGACGGTACTGCTAAGGAAAAACTATCATTAGAACAATTGTTGACTTACAGATCAGGTACTTTGGGTTTCCACATTGATAGTGGTAAAGTTAAGAAACCGGAAACTTTCATTCAAGTTTTAGTTGATGATTTAGCTCCTCCTTCATTTATCTCTTCAAGAACCTCTGCCCGTAATGTCAACCCAGAAGTTGGTGATGCCTTTATTCGTGACTTACCAAACTCCAAGATCATCTTCAGAAATACAAAGAAGGCCTTTGTCAAGGACACTGACCAAATCATTGAAGAGTCCACTTACAACACTGTTGATTTACTGAAGAAGGGTTATGAGAAAGCAACCACTGTTCATATTGGTTCCTCTTCCATCAAGATCAGATTTGAATATATCCCATCTGCCATCAAGTTACCACCATCCGAAACCTTGTTGGACACAGGTAGAGCACAAATTGAATTCTTGGATGCTGAAGACTTGACCGCTGCTGATCGTAACGGTAAGGCTGATCCATACGTTTCAGTGAAATTTGGTGGAGTTGAATTATTCAAGTCAAAGATTGTCAAGAAAACGTTGAATCCAGTTTGGAATGAAGGTACCACCATTCCAATCCCTTCCAGATCCAGATCAAACATTCAATTGCTAATCTACGATTGGGATAGAGCTGGTGAGAACGAATTGATTGGTGAAACTCGATTGAACATTGCCGATGTCAAACCATTGACCTCAGAAACGGTCACCTTCCAATTACAACCAAAGGGTATTGTTCGTGCTAGAGTCATCTTTGTTCCAGAATACATACGCCCTAAGGTTGGTGAAGCTCAATTCGGTATTGGTCTATCCATGCTTGCCGGTGCTCCATTGAAGGGTGTTGGTGCAGCTGCTTCATTAGCCACAGGTGTTGCTACAGGCGTTGCCGGTGCTGGTGTTGGTGCCGTTGGGAAAGGTGGTTCATTGTTGAAAGGTGTCTTGAGTGGCAAAAAGTCAAAGAGATCGTTGGATCAACCAAGAAGATCCGTTGATAATTACTCCAATGATGTCCAATCCTTGAGATCTGGTACTTCTAAAACACAAAACAACTTGAACTCCAGTGAGGAGGGTGGTGCTATTACTATTGTTAACAAGGAACACTCGAGAACATCATCCCAAAGCTCGACTTACACCACTGCTGCCAAAGGTAAGAAATCTGCTGAAGCCCAATTAATTATCCGTTCAGGTACCAACTTGGGTAATCAAGCCCAGTTGAGAGTCTCCTTAGCCATCAATGATAAATTGAAGGAGATACACCATACAAAGAATGCCAAGTCAAGTAACGGTGTCATCAGATGGGACGAAGAAATCAAGTTTGATGGCCCAGTTGATGCTGAAGTTGTCTTTGGTGGTGTTGTCCACCACAAGTTCTCCAAGGACCAAGAATTGGGCACTGCAAAGATCAAACTAAGTGAAGTCATTGATAACCCTCATGATATCACTTTAGACTTGGGTCAAGGTCAAATTGTCCTTGGCTTCAGATATAGCCCTGAACCTGATGATGATGGTGAAACTCCTCCTCCACCAGACTGGTGATTGAACCACTTTTTTATCAGAGAACTCTTTCATTAAGATAAGTAATCCGCTCGTTTGCTTTTAATTTGAAACTATGTATCTATGTATAGTATAATTCCATTACGAAGTTGCCTTGTTGTAGTTATTCCTCTTTGAAAGGCCGCTTTATGAATGGGTTTTGGAGATTAGAGCTTTATAAAGGGCTTTTAGCTTATCGGTAACATCCGGACACCATCTTCTTATAGGATTTTTTTTAACTTTCCCGCGAACTCGGTCGGTGAGAAGTTTACAGTTTACCGGAAACAGTCACAAATTTTTACTGACTATATTTTCCCCCGAATCTTTTTTTCTGTGGAATGAGCTTCTCGGTAATTTTCAGACTGTTTCCCTCCTAGCGATTCTCCAAAGATGGGTAACTATCAGAATATCAGGAGCCAAAGCCCTAAACATCCGTACACCACGACTCGCACTTGGAGGTTTTGAATGTTGAAAATTAATCAAAGCGTACTCAATGTAGTAACATAGAAGGGTCGTATTAAACACATATCTACTTGAAAATGAGCGCCCAATTAGTGAGTGGAAAGCGTACCACCGCGTCAGAGCGTATTTGAATGAGCCATATGTGTCCTTTTCAGTGTCCCCCAAGGCTGAAATATTTGTGGTTTTACGAAATGTTTAAACCTATTGATGAATTGTTGATGATAATAATCCTATAGGACGACCCACATAGTGAACCACAAGAGAGGACGAAAATGCATAATATCCCTGTGTGGCCATAGCTCGACTTACAGACCCTCCAGAAAATGACTCATTTTACTTATCAATATCGATCTGATGCTTGATTTGAAGCCTTTGAACATGAAGTACTAACCAAAACCCAGGCTCCAAAATGGTATCCAGCTGAAGACGCTCCAGTCCCAAAGCAAACCAGAAAGACTGCTCGTCCACAAAAGTTACGTGCCTCATTAGTCCCAGGTACCGTTTTAATCTTGTTAGCTGGTCGTTTCAGAGGTAAGAGAGTTGTTTACTTGAACCACTTAGAAGACAACACCTTATTGGTTTCTGGTCCATTCAAAGTTAACGGTGTCCCATTACGTCGTGTTAATGCCAGATACGTCATTGCCACCTCCACCACCGTTGACATCTCCTCCGTTGATGTTTCCAAATTCAACGTTGCTTACTTTGCTAGAGAAAAATCATCCAAATCCAAATCTGAAGCTGAATTCTTCGGTGAAGGTGCTAAGAAAGAAATCAAAGCTGAAAGAATCGCTGACCAAAAGACTGTCGATGCTGCTTTATTAACCTCAATCAAGAAAACTCCATTATTAAAAGAATACTTAGCTTCTTCCTTCAGCTTGAAATCTGGTGACAGACCACACCTATTAAAATTCTAAGTGAGTTAACTTGGAATTAAGATAGAATCCATACATCATAACTTGTGTAATAACTCGGGTAATTAAAAGATATATTTTATTCGTTTGTTATATGAATGAACTAATGTGAAGAAGCCTTTAGGGCTTGTAGTAATCCATTACATAATCACGGGGATATTCCGGATACGTCACGATTACATAATCCACTAAACCTAAAATTTTCGCGACCATAGTTTATTATATTATGTCTTAAAAGGTGTGTTCACTGGTTCTTTTAGCACAGTTTTTGTTCTCTAAAAGTGTCGTGAAACCAGTGGTTTGCCTCAGAGGTGTGCTATCAGGTGTATCAATACCTTCTTGTTTGAGATCCAGGGACTCAGGACTTTCAAAGCTCCCTGATTTTATCAGCCACACGATTGGCTGTACCAGACTGGACCATTGTTTTAGTCACATATTTGTGTCACAGTACAGATGACGGATCGCTACGAGGATTCTAAGAAGAGAGATAGTCCGATGCTGGACTCAAAGGGTGGCAACACCAAGCGAAGAGCCGTTGCCTGTAAATCCTGCCATGGGCTCAAGGTGAAGTGTATTCCATCGAACCCTGGGGATCTTGGGTCTCCTTGTGTACGCTGCTTAAAGACCAAAAGAACCTGTGAAATCGACCTGAACCATTCCAGAAAGAAGAAGAAGCCAGATGATAGGGTTACTGAACTAGAGCAGCAGGTGTTGAAATTGAAAAAATTACTAAAGAGTCACCAAAGTAGTGTTAATTCTACAAATGGCTCTCCACCATCAGCTTCAAGTGATAGTCCCCAGAATAACAATGGAAGCCTCAGCAACTACAGCACATTCTCACCACATTTATATCAACAAAACACATTGAGTCAACGCACTGACTCCAGAAGCTTGGAATTTGTCCCAGACGCAAGGTCAGCTAAACCTCCAGTAGCTGAGAAATTGACGAGAGCAGAGCAGATTGGCAAACTTATGGACTCAAACATACTTATGGAGATCTCCAGCTGCGTCACGTCCACAGCTGAAAGAAGAATGAACAAGATCCATGATACTCCGATCGATGTGATTGATGCCGGATTATTATCTCTTGATGAAGCTAAAGTCAGATTGAACCTATATCATGATTCTATCTATTCCTTATTCCCGCTAATCAAGGTCCCAACAGAGTTTGACTCCTTCAGAAAAAACCATCCGCTATTATTCACCACGGTGATGTCATTGACAGGTGCTGTCCAACCAAATTCAAGCGAAGCTGATGTTGATAGAGATATGGAGTTAGAGACAATTGCACTAAAACAAGTTCTCAATGAATTCTTGCTAATCGGTAATAAAACCACGGAATTGCTAAAATGTCTTGCATTGCTATCTGTATGGTACAACACACCTGAACTGTTCCATCACCGCCGTTATCATATCATTTCATCATTATGTATCAATATGGTTCAAGATCTAGGTCTAACGGGCCGTCCATACTACGTTGTCAACAAGCAAGAGGGTTCATTCAGTCGAACTACCCTATTAGAGGACCCTCAAAAGGATGAATATAGGTCACTAGTACTGGGTATCTACAGTTCTTCATTGGGTTATACTTTGTTCTTGAGAAGGAAGCTACAAGTTCATTGGAGCCCATACATGGAAGAGAGTTACGAACATTTAAAAGCTAGTGAAAATAAAGACTTCAAAAATATTGCCGTATTTGCCAAATTATGCTCAGTGATGGAAAGAATCAATTTGCATGTTGATGCTAAGGACGAAACAAATCATTTACTGATTGAATACTTGAATCAAGAAATTCAAACCTATAAAGATGAACTGACACTTGATGAAGACGTGGTGGCTGGGTTCACTGCCTCAGTGGAGGCCTATTTATATTCAAAGTTCAACTCCAGAGACTATACTTTGAAGTGTTATGATGCCACTTCAAGATGTATTGATCACTTTGGGAGATTATCACCTGAGAAGAAAGCTGCTGTTCCCGTCTTGATCTTTGGGAGGCTGATGTATTGCTTTGCATTGTTATTGAAATGTACAAATATCTTAAAATTGAACTTCAATTACGAATCTTTCAAATTGTTACTAGATTCATTGAAGATTTGTCATGAAAAGTACAAGAAGAACCATATGATGACAAAGATGAGACTATTGTTCTACTTTTACCTTACTACGTTTGCTAAGAATGAAGACGTATTTAACAACATTGTTGAGGAATCATCCAGTGATGCAGTGGCCAAAGCTACCAAATTTTCAGCGACTGGTCATACTGATGCCCATCCTGCTCGTCATCCCCTCCAACAATCTCAACAACCAGTGCCACCATCACCTGTGGCACAACCCGTTCTACAGGGACACCCTTACCCAGCATCCATCAACTCCAATCAGAACTTCCCTCCAGAAGACGAACAGTATCAGGCTATTCAGTATATTGGTGGTATTGGTTCTAATGTCGTCAATCCAGTGTCAGGGACCGGTTCGCCACATCCAGCTCAATTACCACAACCACAACAACAGATCCCACAGCAACATCAACAGCACCAACAGCACCAACAGCACCAACAGCACCATCAAATCAACGGTGGAGAGATCCCTGAATTGAACACCGAACCAGCTATTCCATACTTGGATGCTCTAAGTACTGCTGCCATGAAGGGTTTCAATGAATTCCCAAATGACTTTTTAAACAATCAAAATGATTTCTGGAAGATGTTTGATTACAAGGAAGAGCAATTTTTCCTATGAGGCTTTATCCTAACAGACGTTTTGTAATGTCTGATTTTAATTTTATCAACGTAATATAATATTTATTTTTATGACATTTCCTCTGACGCTAATATGTTAAATTAGCTTCTATGGCGTGCAACACGTTTGGACAGTGCCAATTTGACGATTCATAACACAGCTAGACCTACATTGTTCGAAATATATCTAATTTATCTCTTTAATACTTTATTCCATCTAATATTACACCTAAGGAGTGACTTCCTTAACTTTACACTTCCAACCAGACTTCTTTTTGTCTAATAGAGGTAAAGAGGCACCCAAACACCAACCCAATTCATTACCAGCAATCTTTTTAGCGGTTCTCAATTCACGGTGTAATGGAATATCATAACCAGTATGCAACAGGGCGACTTGGAAGGATAAGTCCAAACACCATTGAGGTTCATCAGTCAATTCCTTAATGGAACCCTCGATTGAGGATAGAGCTGAAGTCCATAGAGTCTCACCGTTACAAACAACCTTGGCTAATTCTGATAGTTCTTGTAGAGTGAATGAGGATGGCATACCTAATGGGTTGGTTCTGTCGTAAAAGTACGAAAACACGTATAAGTCGCTTGTTTCCTTGAAAGTGCGCACCAATGATGGTTGGTGGACACCATTGAAGGAACATGGGGCCTTGGTACATTCAGCATCTTTCTTCAAGATGGATTCAGCCAAGAAACGACATTGAGCACCAGCTGGGGTTTCTGAACCTTTGAAATCAACAGTGTATTTGTCACCAGAGTCTAACTTCACCTCAACGCCATTGGCACTTAAACCAGGTGGGATACATGGTGAGTCTAACGTGGTTTTTGAAGTGGAACCCTTGGTGATCTTGCCCTCTTTGATCGCGTTTTCAACAATCAACGAGTTGATTTTGTTTCTACCAGCCATCAAACCGTAACCTAGATGGGAAAATTGGTATAAAGTGAACTCCCTGTTACCGAAATCAATCTCGTATTTGTGTTCACCTTCAATCATCTTTTCACCATTCTTGAAATCAGGTTCAAAGACGATTTGAGTAGAACCACCACCTAGATCAAAGACAGCTGCAGTTGGGAATTTATCAGCAGAACCAATGTTGCCCAACAAGTAATTTGCAGTGATCCAGGCGTAGACACCTTCGTCATCACCAGACATGATCGAGACACCGTCACCTTCAACAACAGGGAATGGATAGTCCTTTTCTAAATGGTCACGAACAGCCTTCAAAATCTTCTTTGATTTCTCTTCACCTAATAGACGTAAGCCGGCAGTAGCCTTAACGGCAACTGGGGTACAGCCCTGTTGCTTCTCTGGAACAGTATCTAATGCAATTTTCAATAATGGGTCAAGGGATTTAGCAGCACCAGTGGCATCGGAATCAAATGAAGATAGACCTGGCTTTAGCATTTCAAACTTTTCAGAGTTCAATTTTGGAGGAGAGTAACAGACATCGAATTCATAGACGTGGACTCTTGAGCCAGTGGAGCCAGCATCGATCATGATCACGTATTCAGGGTCCTTGGTGCAATCGGCAACTGATGTTTGCTTTCCTCTTGGAGCACCATTGTCATCATCATCTTCTTCAACGGCAGCCTTAGTAGAACCTTCCTTATCAGGGACACCGCCGTAGATTCTGTTGGAGTCCTTGATAGCGTCGAACCCGCCTTTTCTGTCCGAGCCAGAGTCAGGTCTTGGGGCCTCTTTAATAGGGGTATCTTTATCCATGGCCTTTGGATCTTGACCATTGGCGTCCTTTGAGTTCTTTACGTCATCAGCAAACTGTGGTGAAGGAGAGGTGCCCACCTTCTCGTTGGCTTTAGGCTCTTGCTCCTTCTTTGGGGCATTCGCGGAGTCGTCAGCATACTGTGGAGAGTTCCCTACCTTTGGGTTCGGGTTAGGAGGGTAGTCATGGGTAGATGGTGGCGATTTAGAAGTGTCGAAGGTTGATTTGGCCCTCTCGATGCCGCTGGCGACCTGGGAGGGCGGGGAAGCCACCAGGAAGAGCACAATGCCGAAGATGGCGAACGCCCCAAGGATGAAGCGAAAGTTGCGCACGGTAGGCGACAGAGTGACGACCATTTTGTGCTGGGTTTTGCTCTTCTGAGTGTTTAAACTGATAAATTTCTGATTTCTTTATTTATTAACAAGAAAACGCGAAAAATCAAAAGATTTTTGCCGCGAATAATACGCTGTGGCCCCTACCAGCAAAAAGAAACACTTTCACACATAATGTCTCTTCTCTTTGATAATACTAAACTGTCCAATTCCCAATTCAACAGGAAATCGCCCCAAGAAAGTCGCTCCTGAAATTGCCACCAAGAAGCCATGTCCAGGAACTCAGACAAGGCAAACACAGTGCTGTTCCGTTACCAGGAGCAAATGGCCGAGGCTCATGGCCATATCGACTACAATTCAACACAGAGGCCTCGAGCTATCAATAAAGTGACAACGCTGAAAGATGCAGAGAACTGGAGGAAACAGGTGCTTCAGGAGATCAACCAAAAGCTGGCAAAGATCCAGGACGAGAAACTCTCGCACTACCAGATCCGTGATCTCAATGATGAGCTGAACAAACTAATGAAGGAGAAGTACTCGTGGGAGTATCACATCTCCAAGAACCTGAATGGGCCTGAATATTTCCATAGCTCTAATGTAATACTCAAGGCCAATGGTGTGATGATCAGAGGCTACTCCTACTTCGGTAGAGCTAGAGAATTACCAGGGGTTAAGGAACTGATTGCCAAACAGGAACAGAACAAGAAGGATAAACTGACTAAAGAAAAGACTACAAAGACACAATTGCAAAAATTCAAAGAGTTGGAAAATAGAGCTGGTTTAGAATACTATGGATATCTAGATGAAGAGAATCAGCAGCCGCGACAGAGCCCAGAAGACGAAGTCAACGAGCTCTTAGGGCTGAAGACTGATGATGAACCAAAAATTGAATTGCATGATAAGCTCCTGAAATTTGAGAGAAGAGCCACCAAGAAGAGAGCTAAGGGATTAGAGGAGTCCACAAAGACTGACCCCGTTTTGATATCCAACGAGAAGCCGGCAACTTTCGAGCAAATCCAGAAGTATTTGCTGGATAGAAGAAGACAACAGCTCCAAGAGAAGTATAGTATTTGAATGATAATGACCGTTTGCATGCTGGTAATGTAGTTTCTGTGATGTGTTATACGACTCTATTAGTCCACTAAACGCTGAGATATCAGGAATCTTCCTTTATCGTCAAACCTCCAACAATGCAGATTTTTTGTTATTTAGCCGAAATGGAGTTCTGCCACACACATGGCGGTGAATTGAGGCCCCGAACAGGGTATAGTGAGAGCTCGGTTCCTATTAATGAACTTTATGACTGAGTAATGGAAACAGTTACCTTCTTAGGTTATAAAGAATTAAAGTTTCGTATCAAATACGTCACTTACTTGTTTAGCGTTTCTTCCTGCGATGACGGGTTCAACGGGAGACACAATCTAACCATTGATCCAACAATGAAATTAGCATTGAAAGAAGTATGACAGCACAACTACAACGGAGTAATAAACAAGTTGTCAATTAAAACCTTCCATATATACAAACTTATTCTGCCCAGTTTTATAACCAACGTAACCCATTCATAAGCAATTCTATATATACTCTCATTTCTTCATTAAATATCTAATTCTTTGAATATAATAAATCAATCCAATGTGTCAATATCAAGCTTATTTACAAGCATTGACCAAGTAGGTGACCAAGTCGTTTCTGTCCTTTTCTTTCTTTAGACCACCGAAAGCCATCTTGGTACCTGGAATGTATTTCTTTGGGTTTTCCAAGTAATCAGACATGGTTTGTTCAGTCCAGACAACGGCTTTCTTGATGTTGGCATCGGTGTATGAGTAACCTTCAGCTTGACCGGAAATTCTACCAAAGACACCGTGTAAGTTTGGACCAACTTTGTGAGGACCACCTTTTTCAACGGTGTGACATTGCAAACATCTAGTCTTGAATAGAGTGGCACCTTTCTTTTCTGAACCTTTTTTGTATGGAGCTGGCATTTTTATGTGTTGTGGATGAAGTCGAGTTTCTCTTTAGGAAGAAAGAATGAAGAAACTGGGAAAGGTTTGTTTATAAAGGATTTTTCTGGATTTTTTTTTAAATGCGTGTGAATGGTTAAAATTTCTCGATTATGAACTCCTACACTCTGATTGGTGGAAACGCCCCGTATTTCTGGTCGGGCCACACAGGGCATAGACGCTGCATATTGGAAGCCCGAAGTCTTCCACACTTTAATAGCAGATTTAAAGGACTTCCCGGAAACTTTTGGGTTTAAAAACGGATACGTTCAAATATCCACATCCTGATCTTCAAGATCCATCTTTCAAAAATCAGATACAGCCAAAGGTTGTTGAGAACGATATCACCGAGATACTATTTTGTGACGTTGAATTCTTCCCGTCAAAGCGCGATTTCAAGCCACGAGATCTCAAGTTGGTGGGACAGAATGGGTATACGACCAGACGATACTGGGTACTGACGTCACACATAGAGAAGACACTTAAATGAAATCCTTGTAACTTGATTATACGATATACGTCTGGATAAAACCGAGAACAACAGTATTTCTATTCTAATTAGGTATTAAACATTATGCATAAATCAATCATTACTCATAAACAACGGGTTTACACCTCGTAATCTCTGGGTTTTGAGGCAATCCTGCACTAAAGTCATTAATGTACAGAATCCCTTTTCTATCAACAATGAACAATTGGTGGCCATCATCACTAAAGCACAGACTAGCACTCTCTCTTGCTCTGAAGGCATTGCTCACCTGATCCACGATGACCAGTCTCTTTGAATCCTGGTCCATCTTGGTGGCAAACATCAAGTACACTGTTCCGTTCCTGTCCAATAACGCCACGGAGTCATTACGTGGTGATATGGTGGCCTTGTGGATGTTGTGGCCAACTTCATCAAGCCTTAGTAGTAAAGTTGGCTGTGCGATGCTTTGATAACTTGCGCCATGATCCAGTTTGATCTGATTATCAATGATGATCGGTGGGGCGTTGAATGCCACAGAGGTCACAATCATGAATTTGTTATTTGGGAACATTTTGAAATTGGTGATACCTTCACTCTCCAATGATGTGTCCAAGGTTCTCATTGATTTCATCACAAGTTTAGGCTTATTGATATCCTTCACCAATACCGTCAAAAATCTCGATTCTAGAGCGGTGGAGCATGAAAAGTATGTTGAATCTGTGGAGAAACTCAAATGGTTGATTGGGTCATGATATGGGAATGTCACTGTGATTGGATCAACATTGATCAATTCCCCCAAGTTTTCCGTCTCCAAATTAGGTGATGAAGCAGGCTTAAACTCCAGCTTGTGCATTGAGATTAGAGCTTGTTCTGAACCCGTAATTCTATCTTTACCAGTGATACCATATGCAATCATCTTTGAATTTGGGGAAATGTCCAGGCAACGAATTGGAAAGTTGGAAGCATATATGTAGATCGGTTTTCCACCTTGATTCAAATCAAACACACGTAGGATCCCAGCAGTACCGGATACAACCAGTAACGAGTTGCTAATAGCGCAGTATAGATGTTCCCAACCAGAGATCTCAGATTTCAAACCGGCACCACTTGGATCGTTCTCTGAAGAAAACTTCCCTCCTTTTATCCCTTCAATACCACCGGTCATTGTTTGGAAATTAGGTCCGTATTCACCCTTGCTGTTCCCAACACAGTATAGCTCTGGTCCATTTTTGAAGTTGTCCTTGTTTGGAATCTTGTAGACCTCCCATTTCTTAGAACTCAACAGGGCAAAATATTGGCAGTTTGGTGAGATGGCTGTGTTGAGGAACGTTCTGGATTTTGTCTTGAAGATCTTGGAGTGGGTTGGATATTGATAATGACGTCTGTATGTTGGAAAACACTTTACAAATAGGTATTCACGGTGTTCTTGTGTAGAGTCAATTGTAGATTCCGATACGGAGTTTCTTGATAGCTCAGTTGGGAATTTGTGCAAAGACTGTGATGCTTGAGACTGAATGGATGATTTCACTGATGATGCTTGGTCTATGACAGGTGGAGTTCTATTTGATGTTAGGCAAGTTGTTTCAATGCTGGTCTTATCATGGATAGGAATGGTTAGATCTTCTGTTGTAGGGATGTTTTCTTGTTCTTGTTCCTCCTTGATAGAATTGGCCACCGAGTAGAATAATGACATCAATGACTGCTTCTTTGTGCCAACTTCAAACTCTTCGTCTTCTTCGTCGTCATACAGATTTAGCATGTTGAACAGGTCTCTTAATGGTTTAACCTCTTTGAGGATTTTTGTAGTAGAATGACAGACAGGGCAAGTGAAACTATGAGAATCGGCTTTCAAGCTCTGAGCAAAGCGATAACTGATGATACAGCCACACGTCAGCATCGTGGCATCATTTACAGGCTTTCTTTTGATATCATTAGTCAAATCATGGGAGATGGAGTACGGGAGCGTAACCAAGTCCACCAGAGGGTCCTTCACCACGTAGCGATCAGTCACGAACAGCTCAGGGGTTGCACCGTCCTCAGCCCGTGGTGGCTCCTTTTCCATTTCTTCTCAACTCCTTTTTACGACTTCAAAGTGGAAGTGTTTTCAGTTGAGTCTCAGTTGTTTGATGGGGTCCATTTTAGTTAACTTTTTCATTTCCCGACCAAGTTCGCGGGTATCTTTCAGTGGCCACGTGATTGTGCACGTGACAAAGAATATTTGTCTTAAGTCATAGCCATGGCCTTACTTGGGGAGCAAGTTTTGCAGAGAACGGGATGTTTGAGCAGGAGGAGTTTGTCCCTGACAGAAGCCCATCTCATTGCCCAGAACTCTGCCTCGTTGTCGTCTCACCTGTAGTGAAATTTGCTCTTTGGAGCCGTTCATGGGAAAGCGGTGCAGATCGAGAGAGAGAGAAGACATTTGAAACGAGAGAAAAGGCCCAGGAATTAGGGGATCTGGGTATTTGCACAAAGAGTTTCCTGTTTTATCTTGGTTTATGGACTGCAGAGATGTCTGATTTGGTGAGTTTTCATTATTTTGCAGCACTGTATAAATAATCGACATGAGCCTATTACAGGAGAAATCGGTTGCAAACTTGTAACACCGCCCTTCCGATAGGCTCGAGCAGCACACAAGTTCAGCATGATCCAGCTCACGCCGTTCTTACAGTCTTTCAGGCTTCCTCCTCCTTTCTAATTCCTTTTTAGTGTGTAAAAATAAAATGTTCTATATTCGATCGCAGAAATGCACAGTTGCAAACCTCACCAAGAACGATCCCGTAATTATGGGCCAATTAAAACACGAGGATGCAACAGTTGAAGCCTCCCAACTCATCGGATCAAGGAAGTCTCGGAAATACGACTGTCTCAATCGTTGCATCTCTTGCCCCTAATTGCTCACAGGAATTTAGCTGTGTTTCGGTCAAGCTCATATTCTTCTCGGTAAGTTTTGAGGATTTGGCAGAGAGATTAACAATATGTAAGTGGGGGCTTGCTCAACAGCTGGTATTCTAGGCAATCAAGCGGCAATCATGATCAATAGCTTCAACATCTACAGGCTTTCTAATCATGCAAAAAAATATACTGTTCTTTTTGTATACTCCCCCCAGTCCTCATAACCTCGTAATAAATGTAATATGCTATCGTGTGTTTCATAAATGCTATAGTTTGACCATTGATTTCATTAATGCAGAATGGTAAATGTTCGTGGTGTTGGTCAAGTAGCAACAGTTGCAGTTCTCATGGTGGACAAGGCTCAAGTCGTTGGTTGGATAATATCCACTATCAAACTTCAGTGGGGTCAATAGTTGGCCTTGAACTCCGCTGAGTGGTGTTAGCTTTGGTTTTTTGTAAGTTGGGGTGATGGAACTGTAGTCTTGATAATCGTTCAAACGCTTGTTGGAATGAGTCGTGGTGACTGAAAGATCGATTAATGGGGATTTCGGAGTTATTGGGTAGTTCATGTATAGCTCCAAAGGTTGTTCTTGGATATAATGTTCCAATTCTGGAATATATTGTTGTGGCTGTGGAGTTGGCAATAGACGTTGTTGGGTCTCTTTAATAATCAATTTGTATTTGATGGCCAAGTTGTACAGTTGAGTAGTCCATTTGTTGTAACTATCGTCTTTTAGAAAGACATTATAGTTGATCTTCTTTAAAATGGTGATTTCACGCTTCTTCAGTACAGGGATAGTCAAAGTGGTTAGATTCTCCCATGTCTTCATGGTGTATGAAGAGTCGTCATTTGATTTGTTGGAAATCATCATCAAGACAACCATCAGTTCGAATAGTTCCTTGGAGCTCTTTCTTGAAGACCCACTTAGCAACTTCTCTCTTGACGAAGATTGGAAGGATGAGTATTGAACATTGGAGGACTGGTATAGAGCAGATTTGTGCTTGACCAACAGGTAAAGGTAGTACAGCGAATGGGAAAGGATGTGAGGATTTAGCTTGGTGGTGGCCACAAGGTTCTCTAGGTCAGAGTAGTATGAGTTGATATTCTGCACATGGGCATTGGGCTGAAAGTAGATGTTCCATGACAACCGTATGAATAAGTCAGTGTTGATTTCCATCCTGGGTAGGCACTATTGTGTATGAGCTTGCTGTTAGTTGGAGAATTCATATCATAAATTTTTTGATGGCAATTCCAAAAGTATTTAAACCTCATCTACAAGAGAGACCTTTCTTCATTTAATGCACGTAGAAGCACAATTTGTTATGTGGGCAGTGGGCAGTGATGTTGTGGCCCTGACCAGGTCTCTTTTCTTACAAGTTCCAGGTCTGGGCCGGAGGGAAAAAAAGAAACGTGGCCACACTACAAACATCGACAGATTCATGATACATAGGAGACTTGGGACTTTCAGTTATAAGGGCGAAAAGAGGAAGTTATACGGGCCAGGACTTTGTGTCTTGTTACACAACTTCTTGGAATACAAGACCAAGTCTAAGGGCTCGTATAGCAGCGGTTCTTTTCCCAGGTCTCAAGTCCTATCAAGGAGGTCCAGGCCCAACAACTCCAGTCTCCACTTCGTCATTCGGTGTGTGGTTCTTGGGCCAATCACTTACATTTTTTGTTATTTTTCAGCACACGTAGAAATCGCCACCAACCCCAAAATCGCAGGAAATATGAGATCATTTCCTGGCTGCTGCTTCCGTTTAGCTGGCCACTGTGTTCCGGTTCTGTACGCACTGCACTGTTCCTAACCCGCTACGCTACGCAGTCTGTCTCCGTCCAATCCGTACTGTAAATAGCACACTTAGGGAGTCATATATGAAGAAAGGCTCACGGAAGGGTTGAACGAAGGCTCCGGCAAAGCCCACGGAAAGGCCCAGCCCAGAAAGGACTATAGGTATGGAGACTAGATAAGTTACCACCTTGGGGTTGCAACAGTGACCTAATACGTTTCCTAAGCCGGTGATTGCTACATATCACAAGTCACATCAAGGTCCCCTTTTAAGCAGGCTTTTAACGTTTTCGATTAATCTGGGTTAATTTTTTTTAATTCGTCTCCTTATCCTTTGCGTCAAAAAGAAACTCACACAGAAACCCTGACAAATTGGCAATTCTGAGAGAGGTATGGGGGCAAATTTGGATTTTTATTTTTTCACATCATGAAAGCAGCATATTCCGCTTGAGATGATTTCGTAAAACGAAGAGAGAGTTAGTGAGAAACTTGAGAGAAGAATGGATATAGTCTTTGAACCCTAAACGGCTCGAGTCCCTAGACCACGATGGTAAGACGTAGCCCAAGCACTTCAAGAAGAAACTATAATTCAAACTTCAGTCCCTTAGGTCTTGAAGGACCCAAGGTCAAGCTGGCATTTTGCTAGAGTGGAAAAGAATAGGACTCGCGCCGACACTTGCATAAAGTTTGCCAACTTCCCTTGGATCAACATTCCTTTGTGTACGCAAAAACGGGGTTCTGGCAACTTGCTCATATCCGAGATGAAATCGTCATAGAACTCTCTGCTTATTCATGGTCTCCTAACCGTCTTTAATTAATTTCAAGCCAGGTAGAATTACGACATTTAATAGTGGGAAACCTACTGAATTTTCCACCTAAAATTCCACCGTCTCATTGTCAATTCTAATCCAAACCATTTGTCTTTCTTTGTCTTGCCTTTGGTGTTTGTTCGTGTTTTTTTGCTTCTATTTCTAACACTCCCATTTCAACTATGTCAGTTCAAAGATGGTTTATCCTGGCTCATGTACCTGAGACTCAGAAATTAGACACTTTTGTGCTTCCTACAGACTTGACGTAGACACAAGCCCGCAGTCATAATCGAGGAACCGACTTTTATGCCTCAAAATCAAACCTGGAATGGGCTGGGAGTGGGTCATAAGACTGGGACCGAGACTGAGACTGAGACTGAGACTTGTACTAGGCTAGTCCTGAAGCTAGTTTAGCGCTGAGTTAGCTGGATCATCAAATTCGCGCCTAAACTAATATAGACTGCCAACTACTACTCACATCGTGCACTGAATCTCTGTGGGATTGGGATAAGTAGCAATGGAAAGTTAACTGTACACTCGATTCCCATTCTTGGGTTCGATATCCTCTGAACAATGAGCTCACCAGGTTCCGTTTTAACTGCTTGGGTCTTTTTGGTCTTGACCTCAAGCTCATCGGGGTAAGAAAATTTTAGCGATAGACTTAACAAACGACTCTTTTTATAGCACATTTTCCTCACACAACGCCACACCACATATAGAACGATGGTACTGGGTGAAAGTTGCAAAATCTGCAACGAAGAACCATCCAAGTACAAATGTCCCACTTGCTCCATCGAATACTGCTCCTTGAAATGCTTCAAGTCCAAGAGCCATAAACATGATGAGGTACCCTCAAAGCAACAAGAGCCCGAGGAATCAGTCTCCATTGACATTGCAGAGGTGGAAGACACCGAAAGTGAATTTAATAAATTGTTCAACGATGAGAAACTTCAATACTTGCTGAAATTCAAGGCTTTAAAGTTCCATTTGAAAGTAATTTATGATATCTTGAACGATACAAGTCTAAACTCTGATCAAAGATGGGAGAAGGCTAATGAAAAACTATGCAACTTACGGATCACAGGCTCTGAACAAAACGAACTAGTCGAAGAGTTCTGTCAACGTGTGATTGAACTACAAGCTAAGTCATAAGCTCACAACTTTTTTTCCGGTTATAGATTAGAACTTTAGGCTGTTTCTCAACAAACCCTTTTGACCTTTCAATTTGATTCTGAAAATAGCACCACCTAGGTCCTCTGGGTTTTCATCCAATCTATCTGGATTCTCCAAGTTTTTATTAGCTGAAGTGACATACACTTCATCCAATGGACCACCTTTAGTGCTTGAGGCAAAAGCCACAGCAGTGACCTGACTAGCTGGTAATTTGAACTGTTCGACCAATTGGGCTTTCTCATCAAAGTGAAGCACTGAATTGGCACCCCATACAGCGGTGAAGATATGACCATCTTCGGTAAGTGCATGCCCGTCAGGTTCACCTTCTAAGAAGTCTGACACCTTGATATGTGGGGTTTGATTCTTTAGCTCGACTGTTTCGGTGTCATAATCGAACTTATAAATGGTGTGATCTAATGATGAAGTCCAGTAGACAGTCTTACCATCCTTTGACCAGTTAATACCATTTGGGATTTTAGCATTTGGCACTTGGACCTTGATGTCTTTTGAAGCCAAGTCAATCTTGTAAAGTTTACCATCATCAATAGGACCATGTTGGAAGTTCCCCATCAAACCGGCAAAAATGTACTTTCCAGAGGGATCGACATTACCATCGTTTGATCTTAAGATTTCATCACCTTGTGGATATTTTAAGACATATTCGAATTTTTGAGCGGAAAATTGATAGGTTGCGATACCGAATTGTGCACCAACGTAAATCAAATCATCGTTACCTTCGACCAAGTAGATGACACCAATGTTTTCATTTGGAACCACATACTCTTCGTGACTCTCTTCAACTTCTCTGATTTCCTCTGAAGTGTAATCATCACCTTTAATACCGTCTAATAAGTGGACTCTATGAATCTTACCAGCGGTAATGTCAACCCACAACAAAGTGTGATTGGATGGGTTATAAGTTGGGCCCTCGGACAAACGACCTTTGTAGTTCAAGAAGACGTTGGAAACTGTGTGTGTGTTGACCATTGTGTGGATTCGATACTTCTGTTTGAGGAGATGGTATTGGATTGTTGGGAAGAGAGAGTAATTTGGGCATCGGATTAATTTATTCAAAGAACCGCGACGTAGTGCAACAAATCTCGCTAGCATTTGTTCGGGGTGGTTTACACCGGTTAAGATTGAGCTTGTGGCTTTTGAGGTTGGTGAGGTGAGGGTGGGGCCTGTGCTTTGGGGGGCCTGAGCTTTTTCTCTGATTCTTACTATTGATGGGTTTTTAACAGAAGTTTATAATCCTACGTATCCATTTGGGGATCTGTAACGCCCCACAACTGAATGCTGACAGTATAGCTGTATAGCTGTATAAATCAATGTCTCAGGATACTTACTGGACGTGAATGGTGAAATTTCAGTACTCCCAAGTCCAAGATGGGGTTCGTCAGGGTATAAACACCTTTAGCATCTACAAACTAGAATGATATCATATATGAACACAAGACTCTTTGTGTTGACATTATTATATGGAGTGTACTTGATATAAATACAAAGTGAATTGAAGAGGGGGATTAGACCCAATGGATCTGCACAATACATAGAGGACGTTTCAAACGCACTTTATGATAACAGGTTTGAAATGTTCATAACTTGTCTAGGCTCACCATTCTCGTCAATTTCGTCACTTTCGTCAATTTCCTGATTTTGATCTTCAAGCTTCTTCTCTTCTTTCAATTGTGATTGTGGTGGCCTTGCCATATTGAAATTTGGGTTTCCATGGATCGAGGATGGTGGTGGTAGCTTCATCGAGTCCTGAGGTTTGTTAAATGTGAAATCGGATTTGAAGATAGGTGATGTGCTCTCTGATGAGTCCGGAGGTTGATGAGATTGTGATAATGGAGTTAATCCAGATGGAACACTGATCGATCCTCTATATGTGGGCAAGTTTGGTGATAAGTAGGTGTTTGACTGTGAGTTGTGTCTCTTATTTGGATATGGGAATAACTCGTGAGCCAATGAGGATCTTCTTGAATTACTGGTGGAATTGGCACTTAACGAACTGTTATTGAAATCACCAGAGAAGGAAATTGAGCTGTTTCTTGACGAACCACCTCTGGAGAATGGTGATGATGAACCCATGGTTGATGTCAGGATGGTTTGTACTGAGTGTCTTCTCTCTGGGAAGTGTTGTTCTTCCAATAATCTCTTGACACCTGGTTGTTGCTGGAACAGATCCTGGTTTATACTTGAAGATCTTGAAGAATTTGGCGGTGGTAATTGTTGATGTGGTGGCACATTCGGGTATTTATTGTTCATTAGAGAAGCTTGCTGGTGCGGTGGTAATGGTTGATGAGATAGCACACCTGCCGGACCCAATGGATGCTGGATGGAATCGGGGCTTTGATCCTGGAAGATAGAAGTGTTGAAGGATGGTCTGTGCTGTTGGGAAGATGGTGCTTCGGAGGAAGGCGGGGCGGTACTTGTTTGTTGTGTCTGTGTCTGTGACTGAGACTGTGATTGAGACTGTGATTGCGATTGTCGATTTCCGCTTTCCAAGACAGAATGGGTAGATGCTCTCCTTCTTCTATTAGCCCCACCATTCCACCAATTCTTAATTGCATTGTCAGATCTACCATTCAGATGTCTAGCAATCTCTGCCCATCTTTTCCCATATTTGAGCACCAGCTCTTCAATCAATTGACCTTCTTCTGGAGTGATTGGATTTCTATTCAAGCTTGGCTTTAAATTCTGATGATATCTTTCTCTGCATTGTTTTGGAGTTCTGGACCCTAAAGCCTGTGAGATTCTGACCCAGTTGGAAGGACCAAAGATGTTGATGGATTCTAGTAGTTTACGATCTTCATCCGGAGACCACGGACCTCTCCTTAGCGTAGTGGAGAAGACGGTGTTCTGTTGAATTGGCTGGTGTTGTTGCTGTTGTGGTGGGATCTGTGGAAGCTGCTGTTGATGTGGAGCAATCTGTTGATGCTGGACAGGGTGTTGTTGTGCCTGTTGTACCTGTTGTACTTGGATATGAGCGTGGGGAGCTAACTGTTGAGACGGGATACCCTGTTGAGGTCCCGAGGGGATCCGTTGCACCTGCGGGTGCTCAGTCTTCATCTGTGGCGATTGATGTTGTTGATGTTGTTGATGCTGTTGGTGGAAGTGGGGCTGGGGTTGTGCCGATTGCTGAGGATGGTGATGTTGCTGAGGATTCGCCCCCAGCATGGAAGGAAGCTTCTGCGGCTGTTCGTTCTGGCGCGGGCTGTTGTCCAGGCGCTGAGAACACAGGCCGCTGAGCGGTTGCGGATGTGCGTTCATCATTGAGTCTTCGCCAGCGGTAGCGGGATGGTGAAGTTGTTTTGACTCAATGGAGCTCTATGGCGACAAGGGCGTGGATAGTGAAGAGGGAGAAGCAAAGAAGCAGGTAGTAGCGCTAGACTGGGTTTGGGGCAGGACACAGGTAGCGATAGCTGGAGTGTGTGTGAGGCAGTTAGTCTGGATGTTAACTGAGTAGCTAAACTGGGCCTGTACAGGGCAATTAGACGAAAAACCGTAAGGGCTGGAGAACGTATGGCGGCTGGACGCTGTGTGTGTGTGTGAGGGCAAAATGCGGGGCGAGCGTACACTGTGCTGTGTTTGGGGTCGGTTCTGTTCTGTGTTAGAACAGGCTCTGTTTTTGGTCTTTTTGAGTCTTTTGGTCTTTTGAGAGTGTTTTGGGTCAAAAAAAAAGCTGTTGGAGCTGCTTTTTCTCTTTTTTCCCAATTAAAAAATGAGAATGGGCCCAACACTACCCGTGCAAATTGGCAGACTGGGCCAATATAACAATATGGAACTCTGAACCATTTAATTATGTCAAGAGACAAATCGTGATTGCTACAATGTCAGGTTACTAAGATGGATAATTGTATTGACACGAGGCACTGACAGCCAGTTTTCAACGTCATCGTGTTTCGTGTTTCGTGTTTCGTTTGATGCAATTATTATGTACTATTACGGTTATGATGAAGAAAATACAAATATGGACTGGTATCTGAAACCGTGATGCCTTTGGTTGAATGCTAATCTGTATCCTGTATCCGGTACTCTAACCTCTTGAAGTTAGCTATACGTTGTTTCTGTACCGTGTTGTGCTATGCTGTGGGATGTTTATTCTCCTTTAATGAGTTTTAAGCCTTGGATTCAAGCCTTGGATTCTCCCAAGTTCTCCCATTTCAAATTATAACGACCATCTGGTACTTCATACTTTTCAATCAGAGATAAAACTTCATCGGCAGTGGTGCCCACCTTAATGATCTCCCCATTCTTCTCGCTGATAAACCCAGACTTTATGGCACTGTTTAAGAAGGTCAATAAACCATCATAAAACCCATCCACATTGTAGAAAATGATTGGCTTGTTATGGATCCCCAATTGGGACCAAGTGATCACTTCCATGATTTCTTCCAGAGTACCGTAGCCACCTGGCAATGCAATGAAGGCACTGGCTTCTTCACCCATTAATCTCTTTCTGGTGTGCATGTCTGGCACAATGGTGGATTTCCCATACTCGTTGGATAATGGAGTCACACCTTTATGATTTTCCACAGTCTCTTTCAAATGTTCGTTGTATTCATCTGGATCATGGCGTTCCTTGGACACCAAGGCAGAAGGAATGATCCCATGGACGTAGGCGCCCTTACCTGAACAGGCTTTGGCAACAGCACCCATCAAACCAGTGGTACCGCCACCGTATACTAACCCCCAGTTTTTGGAGGCGATTTTGGAGCCCAAGTCAGCAGCATGTTCTGCATAGCTAGGGTCGTTACCAAAGGAGGAGCCGCAGAAGACACAGATTACCTTGTCGCTAGTCATGATGTTGATGGAATATTGATTGTTGATTTTGTTGATTGTTGTTTTTGATTGTTGTTTTGAATGTTGTTGGTGGCAAACGGAAAATGATGAAGGATTCGCTCAAGTTTATATACGTTCAGTGCACAATAGACGAATGACAGCTGTGTGTGGGGGGCTTATCTAATTATCCGAGGGAGGCAAGGTTCCGTCGGTGTGACTTTTAATGTAACTATGTAAAGTGGCAAAAGTTCACGAAATGGTGATAAGAAAACAAGCCGGAGTGTGGAAGCCGAGAACGGTTCGCGCCACAGGACCAGAGATAAGGGAAAGAATTACCGTCGCTGCAAAGTGCGGACAGGGGCAGAGACGGAGGTGGTTTCTTTTTAAATTTACCGATGGCAGTGTTGTTGTCGAGGTATTGCTGGTATTACTGGTATTTTAAAGACATCAGTGGCGTATATTTAACCATGCAAGGTGTGTAATCTCTTCAAGAACAATGCGATGATGGCTTAATGGTAGATGACATAATACAGAACAGAAGTTAGATTGATAATGATCTAGATCGGTCTTGTAGGTGTCATTAGAAGTGGCCCTTTCATGGACTTTCACCATAAATATTTCTTAGATTGATGGGTTTTTAGATTAATTTAATGTTTTTGTATTCCCCAAAACCTGTCAATTTTAATAGGCTAAGAAATTTTATACGCGGCTAATACCGGTTAGTGCAGGCTATGCATCTCCAAACAGGAATTTTCCTATTCGGGGAGTTTTCCTACATTAAATGTTGTTTTTTTTGACATCAAATGTACCACCAAGGTTGATAAATTGACCTCTCACGTCCAACACAAAACTTTCAGATCCTTTCGCAAAAGCATACAACCTTTTGAACAGAGCTGCGTTTTTTTTTCATTAGAGGAAAGAAAGAAAAGAAAAAAGATTCTTGATTTACCTGTAAACCAATCTTAGGCCAATTTGGTGATATACTGGACATTTGGTGTATGTCAAACTGGGTATCATGACAGCTTTAGACCTCCCTAATCACGAGTCCAAGGATCTTCAGGTGACCGAAATCCAATCTGACCTGTCCAAATACACACTACAAGACGATGCTACTCTCCAAACTTCTCTCCAAAATGATCCATCGGCGTACTATAACGCTAATAATGACCCGTTCTTTAACTCCATACGGTACTCCATGAACCAAAACTCTAATGAATCCACTATTTCAACATTATCAAACACTTCCGATGATGCTCATATTACAGGCTCCCATTCAAATTCGAAACAACAACAGCAATTACAAGGAGAATTTTTCAACCAACTAGATATGAGTAATGGAATCATACATGGTCATGTTCACAACTTTCAAAACTTTACTTATATCCATGGTCATATCCATACTAATGACTCATATCATCCAGATGACGTTTATCAAGAAGCCCAAGTCATTCATGAACCTGATTCCAAAACACTGCGCCGCTCTGCTTCTTCTCATCTTCATCAAAACGATTTCCATTCTCAACAGTATTCAGACTGTCATCATTTCGAGTTCTTGAATTGTCATGACCAAAATGATTCCAAGATAATAGAGGATCAAAACTTGAAATGTGACGTTGATGAGAATTGTAAACCCAAGATTGTGGAGATTTGTTGCGAGAATAACCATGTCGAAGGTGTCCCATTCATTTCGAATTTACCAACATGCACAGATATCCAACCAGAGACTCCAAATCCCTTGTCGGATAACATCACGTTTGAAAACTGCAACTTTGATGATTGTGTGGACTTGGAGTGTGATTTAGATACCTGTGACATTGATGAATTATACTGTAAGATCTGCGACGATGTTGATAAAGTTGAGGAGGAAGAAGAAGAGAAAAGACAAAGACAAAGACAAGCCATAAAAGTGAAGACTGAAGTTGAAGCCTCTGTGCCCAAAACTGGTCCAACTGTGGCCCTGAATGACATTTTACCATACGAACAACAGAGTCATCGCCATCATCATCATAAACGTTGTAGGGACGATGAAGATCATCAAGCCCATAATTTACACCATCATCATTCTCATCAATCAGAAAAGCATCATCATCATCATATCCAACTACATGACCATGTTAAAAAGAAGGCAAAACAGTCAAGAGACACAATCAACTTTGAATGGAACTTCAGAAACCAACAGACAAAATGTGAATGGGAAAATTGTGGTACCACTGCTGATAATTCATTTCAATTACAAAACCATATTTTTGAAAACCACTTGTTGAAAGAATATCCTGAAGCTAAGGACCAAGAACAGATTCAAGGGAGCTTTGAATGTGAATGGAGAAATTGTGACTTTATTGGTGATGATCTATTCGGATTAGTGTATCATGTCAACTCAAAGCATAGTTTGCAAAGACATGATGATGAATACGTGCAAAATCTAATCAGACAACATGATTCGAAGTGGAACAAGAATGAGGAAATCCTAACTCCAAGAAGTGATTCCAACTCAGCAACACCTAAATCACCAGTGAAGAAGAAACAAACTGAAGAACAAGAGGTTACTACTTGTAACTGGCTACATATCAACGAGGATGGCACCACTACACAATGCAACCTGCATTTCTCTAATGGACAGGAACTAACTGATCATTTGATCAATGATCACGTTGGTTCTGGGAAGTCAGAGTATACTTGTCTATGGTCTGGTTGTGATAGAAACTCCAGAAGTTTTAACCAACGTCAGAAGATCATTCGTCATTTACATGTTCATACTCGCTACAAACCCTTTGTGTGTTCCATTTGCAACCATTCATTTGCTGTGGAATCCATGCTTGAACAACATATGAGAACTCACTCTGGGGAGAAACCGTATTGTTGTAAGACATGTGGTAAGAACTTTGCCACTTCATCATCCCTTTCTATCCATTTAAGAACTCACACAGGTGAGAAGCCATTACTTTGTAAATACCCTGGCTGTGGTAAAAGATTTAGTGAGAGCTCAAACTTGACGAAACATATGAAGACTCATGAGAAGTTGTTTAAATGTGATTGTTGCTCGAAGAGTTTTAGCAAAGAGAAACAGTTGGCTAGTCATAAGGCTAAGTATCATTCATCATGAGAAAAGTTATTAATATTTATTTTCTGTTCGGCGTTTTATACTCTTTGCTGTATGTACATCATCATTCATTGATCATTCCAATTGGAAGTATTTCTCAAACAGTTCAGAACTTGGAACGTGTGCCTTCAATCTCGTACAGAGTAAGAAAACACCACTGAACTTTCTATGTAGTGAATAAGTCTCTTCTGGTGGTGGTGTCAGTCTCTCTCTTAACATCAACCCCATCTTAGCCTTTACTCTATTGGTGACATCTTGAGTCGAGAAATCATAAGTGCCAGTAGATGGTCTGAATGGTTCACCTAAAACAGTGACACTTTCCACATGTGCGGCAACCATTTCTTCAGTTTCTAACCCGGTTAGATAACCCAATTTTTTGGAGTATTCAGCAACTTTAGTCACATCTTGTTCAATGGCACCGGCTCTTAAACATGAGACGTAATTATGAATGAATTCATCACCATAGGCTCTAGAGGCACCAAAATCTAATAGTTCAATCTGGTTGGTCTTTTCGTTATATAAGAAGTTTGCCCAGTTTGGATCGGTTTGCATGAATTGGAAATCAGCAATCTCTTGTAAACATAGTCTCATGATATTAGTAGCGATCCAATCTTTCTTTTCCTGTGTGAAATCACCTTCCATGATTTCAACACCTTCCAAAAAGTCCATAGTGATGATGTTCCCGTTGGTCAAATGGTCATAAACTTTTGGAACTTTGAAAACAGGGTCATCTTTTAATAGTTCACCAAACTTCTTGATACTCTCAGCTTCTCTGTTGAAATCACATTCCCATTTCAATTCTGTACGAGCGTTACCAATTGAAGCCTCGGCAAACATACCCTTTGGCAACAATCTGGAAGCGATCAATAACATCAATAAGTTATCCATGTCTGAATCAATCGAGTCCTTAACTCCCGGATATTGAATCTTAACAGCGACAATTTCACCAGTTTTCAAAACAGCTCTATGCACCTGAGAGATCGAAGCTGAGGCTATTGGGATCTCATCGAATTCATTGAAATTCTCTTTCCAATCAGCCCCGAAATTGTCCCTTAGAATTCTGTTCAATTGACGGGGTGGCATGAAATAACCTTGATTCTGGACAGATTTCAAAATGTCAGAGATCTCACGAGGCAAGAAGGATTCATCTTGGATAGATAACATCTGACCGACTTTCAATGCTGCACCTCTCATCCTACGCAACTTATCCCCCAGCAATGAAACATTCTTTGAAGATAGAGCAGCTTGCTTGAAGTTGATTTTTCTTCCAGTGGCAGCAGCTTTGATGGTATCTGAGGCGACATTGACAGCCATACTGGAGCCCAAGTGTCCATAATGGAATAATCTCTGTAGTTTAGAGGAAGGCAGCTCTGCAAATCTAGATTCATCAACTTTTCTTTGTTCTTTCTTTGGGTCCACAACGACAGGTTTTGGTTTAGTGGAGTATGATCTCTTTTGCGTGACATTGACACCTGATTTACTCTTGCTTAGTGTCGCTGCCACTTGTGGTTGGCCTAAGTGATGGCTCTGTTTGACGGATTTCCTGGGTCTTGTGCTGGACTTCGTCCCACATTTGATCTGTAGCTGATTTACCACCTAGTAACAGGCTGGAACAAGTTTGCTCTTTGGTCAATTGGAAAGTGCCCTGCAGCACTTTGGACGCTGATCTGGCAATGGTGATGACTTCGAATACTGTTTCTCTGGCAAGCATTTTTCAGTAGAGTAGTCTGTGAATTGTTCAATGTCGTTTACTGTCCATTTCTTTCATTTTTAAATCTTTGAGTATATAATAACCTCGAAAAAATCTGCCAAATTCTCCCGGTTCAAAAAAGAAAACCGCACTGCCATTTTCGCACGGTCAGTTTTACCCTTTTCGGAACCTCATCTTTAGATAAAAAAAATTTATAAAGAAAAAAATTTGAATTGGTTTAACAATAACACGAGAAAAGTCTATTATAAACGGTTAAAAAAATGGGCAAATCAGACAAAGAAGATAGAGAGCACAAGAAGAGACGCATTGTGGACACTTCTGTTGCCGAGAAAGTTGCTGAAAAGGCTGAAGAAGAGCTAAGAAAGCATCCACATCCAAGAGAGGTTGAAGAACTCCAATTCCACAACGATGGTGAATTCAAGGGCTTCACTCCTGGTAAGACCACTGCTAAACAGGCTGAGAAGTTGGAATCCGGTGACAACAACCCTTTTACCGGTCGTGCATTCTCTCAAAAGTACTGTGAGATCCTAAGAACCCGTCGTAACTTGCCAGTTCATGCTCAAAGAGATGAGTTTCTAAAGATCTTCCAATCCACACAAATCATGGTCTTTGTCGGTGAAACCGGTTCTGGTAAGACCACACAGATCCCACAATTCGTCCTATACGATGATTTACCGCATTTGAAGGGCACTCAAGTTGCCTGTACCCAACCACGTAGGGTGGCTGCTATGTCCGTTGCTGCCCGTGTTGCTGACGAAATGGATGTCGAATTAGGTGAAGAAGTTGGTTACAATATCAGATTTGAAAACAAGACCTCCAATAAGACAATCTTGAAGTATATGACTGATGGTATGTTGCTGAGAGAAGCCATGGAAGACCATGATTTGAAACGCTATTCGGTCATCATTCTGGATGAAGCCCATGAACGTACGTTATCCACAGATATCTTGATGGGTCTATTGAAGGAAATCACCAGAAGAAGACCAGACTTGAAGATCATCATTATGTCTGCTACTCTAGATGCTGAAAAGTTCCAAAGTTATTTCAATGATGCACCATTATTAGCAGTTCCAGGTAGAACCCACCCTGTTGAAATTTACTACACCCCAGAATATCAGAAAGATTACTTAGACTCCGCCATCAGAACTGTTTTGCAAATTCATGCTACTGAAGATGAAGGTGATATCCTCGTGTTCTTGACTGGTGAAGAAGAAATTGAAGACGCTTGTAGGAAGATTTCCCTTGAAGGTGATGAACTGATTAGAGAACAAGGCTGTGGTCCATTAAGTGTCTATCCATTATATGGTTCATTGCCACCCCACCAACAACAAAGAATCTTTGAGCCTGCTCCAGAGGCCTACAATGGTAGACCAGGTAGAAAAGTCATTGTTTCAACTAACATTGCTGAAACTTCCTTGACCATTGATGGTGTTGTTTACGTTGTTGATCCAGGTTTCTCCAAACAAAAAGTTTACAATCCAAGAATCAGAGTTGAATCGCTATTGGTCTCCCCAATCTCCAAGGCCAGTGCTCAACAAAGAGCTGGTCGTGCTGGTCGTACTAAACCTGGTAAATGTTTCAGATTGTACACCGAAGAAGCCTACAAGAAAGAATTGATTGAAGCTACATACCCAGAAATCTTGAGATGTAATCTTTCTTCAGTTGTGCTACTACTGAAAAAAGTTGGTGTTGACGATTTAGTTCATTTTGATTTCATGGATCCTCCAGCTCCAGAAACCATGATGAGAGCTTTAGAAGAATTGAACTACTTGGCTGTATTGGATGACGATGGTGAATTGACCTCATTGGGTAGATTAGCTTCGAATTTCCCATTAGATCCATTATTAGCCGTTATGTTAATTGGTTCTGCAGATCACAAAGTCTCCAATGAAATCTTGACCATAATAAGTTTACTAAACGTGCCACAAGCTTTTGTTAGACCTGCTAGTGCTAGAAAATATGCTGATGAAGCCAAATTACAATTCGCAGACCAAAGCGGTGATTTTGTCACTCTATTGAACGTCTTTAATGAATTCTTACAAGCTAGAGAAGAAGGTGGTATCACCCAATGGTGTCGTGATAATTTTGTTTCATACAGAACTTTACAACAAGCTGTGAATATTAGAAAACAATTACAAAGATTGATGGAAAACTTTGATATTCCAATCATTTCCACCTCTCAAGATGATAAAAAATTCCATAAATACATAACAAGAGCCCTATTAGGTGGGTTCTTCATGCAAGTTGCCATCAAGAGTGGGAAATCATACAAGACTGTTGATGGTCAAGATGTGTTGATCCATCCAAGTACTGTGTTGCCAACCTCTCCAGAATACTTGTTATACAATGAGTTGGTGTTGACTTCAAAGACTTATATAAGAACGGTCCATGCTCTAAAGGGTGATGAGTTGAAAAACTACAGTTTCTTCAGTGATTACAAGTTCTGATGAGTCCAGTCAACTTTTCAGATTAAGGATTATACTAATGCATAGAGTTCTTTTTTCTGTTATGGCCTGTTGTAGTTGATATTGCAAAGGGTTTGAGGTTTGATTCTACCTTTCCGTTTTATCCCTTGTTGTCACGTGACATATTTCCATAAGATAGAAAGAAGTGCACCTGCTTTGAGTCCTGGAATTTTATGGGCTTCTCAGGTACTCAGTGATATAGAAGGACAATATGCTTGTCAATATGCTTGTATCTCTTTCTTTGAAGTGTCTTCAGAGATAGATTGGAACCAACAGATGATGTCACTTGATAATTACCAGTATTTTGGTTGCCATAGTGGATGTTATATGGCGATCTATGGACAAAAGCCGCACAACGAAAACTGGTACAGTTACAATGAATGGCTTCAAGGCAGGTCCAACCGCAACACTGCACATTTGAGGGGACTGGGACACGGCATTAGTTTGTTACCTTATATAATAGAAAATATGTCTGTCATATAAATGCATTGTTTCTATGGAAAATACTGCGGAAAATATGTAAGTAAAATGTGGTAATTCACTATTCACTTTGGCTCCAATTTCAAATAAGCCTATATCGATCGTTTATGCTTACAGTATCATAGAAATTTATCAAATAGTCTTTATAGTGAAACCACCGGTGTGTGAGTATCAAACCCATACACAAAACGAAATGAAATAAGGCTAATGTAGTAGTAGTCTATAGCCTAGTTTTCACTAATCAGGCTGATGTGAAGATCTTCCTTCTGTTTCTCAACACCATCGATCCAAACCGTTCTGTTCAACTTAACATAATCTAATGGGTCATAATCTTCATTAACACTCATCGCTCTATCGCTCACATCCTCTCTTAGAAAATCAACCATGATGATACCATCGTTCCTGGAGCTGCAGCTATCTTCCAGCTCTTCATCTTCTTCTATAATGCTGCTTGGCCTGCTGTTGAAATAAGCAAATGAATCTCTGCGGAGTTGATGCTTGAAGTCAGCATTCCTTCTTGGTCTAAGTGGCTTGGAAATAATGTCCAGATCAATAGTTGGCACTTCTGTAGAATCCATACGGCTAGTTCTTCTGGAGCTATCAAAGTCGAGCTTCTTTGGGAAGTATGAAGCGTCACAGTTACTAAAGATGGACTCTGTACTGGATAAACTAACAGGACTTGATCTCGTGTGACTGGATAACCTCCTGCGGCGGTTCATTGGTGATGAGGGAGCGCTAGAGTTTGAACCAAAAGTGCTTGATCTCGGTGAACTTGTTGGTGTAGTTGGACTATTAGGTCCCTTTGGGAATTTAAACTGTGATAGACGGTCATAATAGGCCTTTGTCTCCGTCTTGTTCTTGGAGGCTCTCTTCTCCTCATACTCCGCTATTAGTCCAGGATCCGAGTAATCCTTTGGAGAGATTGATAGGTATGGGTCGAAAGTGTAGTTACCACCCATGTTGACGATAATCAAAAAGATAAAAGGTATAAATAAGTTGGATTTAGGGAAGTTGGGATATATTAGTTATGCTTTATATATTTAAAAAAAACACACAGTACAAAGCATATGTTTCTTTTTAGATTGAAACGTTTTTTAACACGAATTGTAGAGTTGGATAGTTTGCTAACGCTAATGCCTGGAAACGCCACTTTTCTGCTACGGGCCGCACTACGAAGCTTAATTGTATTTTTTGTGTATTTTTTCAATGGTTGCCTCAGTAAGAAATGACTTAAGCGCCCCTGCACTGAGATGAGAGAGATTCGTCATAGATTTCAACTGAGGGGAGTAATTTAAAAGCGGCACCGATAGCACCAAGTTGGAGGCCTCCTATCATATATTCATTTGATTAAAGGCTACCAATATCAAAATAAAGGCCTTGGTCTAGTTCTTCTGACAGAACTTAAATGCTATCAGTAATGGTTCCATATCAGCGGACCCGAGTGAGAAAAGAGCATTAAAGTGAACAATAAAGTGAATTAGCTATCATCCACCGCATGCACCCGCATTTAGTGGTCTTTTCACAAAGAGTATGGGCAGTGTTTACCCAAAACAGCAGTTCTTCCTATCTTTTTAGTGTTTAAACTTTCGCAAAAGAGCACCATGTTGCATAAGAGGCCACTGTGCAGGACCACAAAGACTCAAAGACTACTCTAAATGCCCTAAAAATGCCCTAGAATGCCCTAACTACCCTAAATTGGCCATCTAGACCCCCAATTTCATACACCAAAGAGCCAAGCAGAGACACTTTAGGGAAGAAGCTTGGACTTTCATTCTTGGGGTGCATATGACCCAGACTGCAGGAACAAATTAAGTGGAATATATTTCCATGTTCCAGAAGACATGAACAACTATTAACTATGCACCAAGAGAAGTCCATCAACTACTTTCTCGAATCTGCTTAATCGTGCATTGGTATTTGCTGTCAATTTATCGCCATTATTAGTTATCGATGAAATAGGAATCTGTCAAAAATGAACTTGCTACAGGCCGCATTTGGTGCCGAGTTGCGGTCTGGTTTTCGGCATTTCGGCATCTCGGCTTTGATGCTTTGATGTTTTTGATGTTTTTGATGGATAAAATTGTTGTAGTGATTCTGAACAGGGTTCAGGTATATATCGTTCAAATATTTCAAATATTCACTAGTTTTTAGTAACTATAAGTTCTGCAGTGATATGTGCTTCTAAAATTTTTTTTATTGTATTTCTAGAAGATAGTTAGAACTATTTCAGACTGGATATCTGTTGTGTGAAATTTTAGAAATTATTATTATTACTCAAATCTTCGACCGTTCAGATTAAATTAGTCTAGACAATATGTAGATAAAGTTTAGATCATTTTTCTTATTACAAATTATTTTATCATCTAGCTGGTTCATTTCTAATTCTTTCTTTGGTTTCAGCTAAAATTTTCCAGCTAAAATGACCTTCAATAATCAAAAAAGCCCATCGATATGGGAATCATATACTAAACTCAAGTAATTTTGAGGTGATTTTCCACTGACTTCAGTCTTTGTGGCCGATGAATTGAATGAATTGAAGCAAAGAGGCTTAAAACAACATCAATGTACATATCGAAATTCATTTACGACGCCTATTACAATAGCCCATTCACAATGATGCGCATATTCTTCTCTCAATAAAAGCGATAATTAGTACTAAACCAACAAGGGTAATTCACAGCGAGCATTAATTCCCAAAATTGACATTTTGTCTTTGCTTTTGTTAGCGATTCAAAGAACTTAAGCATCATAGAGATTACAGATACCCCCCACTAAATTAAAACTAGAGCTCTGCTCTTGTTGTATGAAGTTAACACACACAGTTGAGCCTTGTTTAAAAACTACATTAATATTTAAAAGTTATATAATATAATATTGAATAAAATCTATATGTGAAATATAGAAATGCACATGAACCCAATGTCTAAATCCTAAAAATACAATAACAAAACAAACTCTTTTATAATCTTTTGAAAACCCTTGAAAGAACCCAAATTAGAAAACATGTAAAAAAGCAAAAAAGTTTGTCAAAGTTGAATACCATAAGTATTCCATTCTTTTTCATATCTTTTCTCTATAACAAAATAACCCAAACGAAGAAAACAAAATGAAACCAAAACATCAAAATGCAAAATTGAAACAATATCTTTTTGAAATAGAAAAACTTCTGAGAATCTAATAAAAAAGACCCTCATACTAAAATCTTGATGCTATATTAATTAATAATCATTTCCTTCTTCTTAATACTTCTTCTTCTCCACGATTAATAAACTTTCTCCCTCAAACAAATAGAAAAGACATGAAAACAATGACTTAGTTAACAATAATAATGAACAAAAATAAGGTAGACTAAGTACCACCCAGATGATTGAGACATTTGGAACCCGTGCAATAGCAAAATCCTGAATAAAAAAAAAACAAATCAAATTAATGAACAAAAATTCAAACCAAACATAAATTAACAAAAGATGTCAATTCAAGTTCACCACCAGGATTGGTTACCAGATGATTGGTTACCATAACCGGATGATTGGTATGATGAGAAGGCAGAGCCACCGTTTGATGATCTTGAGTTACCGTAACCACCACCGAAAGATGAACCACCTTGGCCGTAAGAGCTACCACCAAAGGAGTTACCACCACCGTTATTGAAACGACGGAAATCTCTGGTGTTGTTGGAACGACCACCACGGCCTCTACCACCACCACCTCTACCACCAGAAGATTCTTTAGCAATGGCGCTTAAGAAAGGAGGAACTTCTTGGTTGGCTTCAGATAAGATTTCAACAAAATCCTTGACAATGTTCTTGTTACCTCTGTTGAAGAAAGCAGTGGCATTACCAGTATTACCAGCACGACCGGTACGACCAATACGATGGACATAGTCATCAATGTCTGATGGTAAATCATAGTTGATAACGTGAGTGACATTTGGAATATCTAAACCTCTAGCGGCAACAGCAGTAGCAACCAAGATAGTGGCTCTACCTGATCTGAAGTATTCTAAAGCACGTTCACGTTCTTGTTGGGAACGATCACCATGAATAGAAGTAGCTGGGAAGTTGTTGTTGATTAAGAAATCAGACAAATAATCAGCCATTCTCTTGGTTTCAACAAAAATTAAAGTCAAACCGTCTTCTTCAGCTGATAGGATATCCAATAAGACTGATCTCTTTTCGTCATCTTCAACGTAGATAACCTTTTGTGTAATGTTTTCAGAAGTGGAACCAACTTTACCGACAGATAAGAAGATGTAATCTTTCAAGAAATCACGTGCCAACATTTGGATATCAGTTGGGAAGGTGGCTGAGAACATAAGAGTTTGACGGTCTTGGACTTGTGGCATGTCACATTCGTCAACAATGTGTCTGATTTGTGGTTCGAAACCCATATCTAACATTCTATCAGCTTCATCCAAAACCAAGTATTTGATGTTTCTCAAGGAGATACGGCCACGTTCTAACAAATCGTTCAAACGACCTGGAGTTGCAACTAACAAATCACAACCCTTCTCAATGTCTCTTAATTGGGAACCAATGTCTGAACCACCGTAGACAACACATGGACGAACCCATGATCTATAAGTGAACTTCTTAGCTTCATCGTAAATTTGGGAAACTAATTCTCTGGTTGGAGCCAAGACCAATGCGGTTGGATAGGCTTTACGTCTTGAGAATTGAGAAGTGGCTTCCGGGGCTGGAGATGGGCCATTCAAAAATGATTGAGACAAGATTGGGAATAAGAAACCACCAGTCTTACCAGAACCAGTTTGGGCACAGGCCATCAAATCTCTTTGGGCAGCGACAATTGGGACAGAGTATTTTTGGACTGGAGTTGGCTTGGTAAATCTGGCCAATTCAATGTTTTCTAATAGTAATGGTTCTAAAGGTGGTGCGGTGAAAGTGGTGATTGGTTCTGGGACACCGTCACCTGAGGCTTCAACAGGGATGTCGTCGTAGTTGTCAAAGTTGATACCTGAGGATTGGAACTTTGGATCATCAACTTCACCGAATAATTCTTTTTCTAATCTTGGGTTTCTTGGGGCTGGGATGTGTTTGCCATCGGTGAAGGAACCATGGTCAGCGGATCTAACACCACGGCCACCAGAGCCTCTGCTGTTGCCTGAGCCACCGAAACCAGAGCCATTGGATCTTCTGTTACCGTAGCCACTACCGCCACTACCGCCAAAGGCACCGTTGCCACCGTAGGATCTTTCACCGTAGGATCTGTTACCGTTACCATAACCTGAGTTGTTGTTGAAGCCGCCAGAAGCACCGCCACGGGATCTTTGGTGAGGAGGCACATAGGAGGAGCGGCCACCGTCCTGTGGAGCGGAGCCATTGCTGATGCTCATGTTGTTTAAGCCATTTGAAAGTTGATCTGACATATTATAACGCTTTCTTTCTAGTTGTTAAGCTCTGGGAAGGCGAACTGAACTATTTTTTTTCGAATTTTTTTTTCTTCACTTCCACTTCGCGAATTCTTTCTTTTCTTTTTGTGTGCAAATTTTTTTCCTTTTTCTGTTTTCTGTTGGACAAGCCCCATAAAACGAGTTCGCGAAAGGTTTGGGTTAGAGAGAGACAGAGAAAGGTTGTGGTGTTTCTGTTTATGGTGGCATGTGGTAGCTAAAATGGGACCAAAAACGGTGAGTTAGTGAATCGCCACTTTAAAGTATCCCAAATCCCAGGAAGGGTCTTCTGAAATTTGCAGGATTTTTGTTACTGCAACGCACTTTCCAGGAACAATCTCATACAGAGAATGGCAGATTCACGGGTCATCCAAATTTTGCCCTGTTTACATAATCATTTTGTGTCAAACCCAGTGATTTATTGTGTTTATTAAGCTAAGCGAGATCATGCCTGTTAGCGGCGGAGAGGTGGCCAGAAGGGCGTTGATGGAGTGCAAATATACACTAATACGAAGCTGCTGGGTCCATTGGGCTTCTACTCTGCCCATTTCCACACTGTGTCCAAACAGTAATGACAGCTTGCTCATCAGTAGAAGATAAGTCCTAATCAGAGCTTGATAAAAATCTTCTTTAGCTCCCCTGTGCACTCCACAAGTGATAAGTTTCTCTTACAATGAGTCTTGTGAAGACTTTCTCTGTCTATGAGAGCCCTGAGCTCATTTTTATTTGAATAATTGCCGAATTCTAGGCAGGGCATCTTTTCATATTTAGTTAAAACAGCTCGGCTGACATTTACCAGATGAGAAGTTTTGTTCTAAAACTGACAATGCTGGTAAAAGGAGTACAGCTCTGGATCTCGAATGAAAATAGCAAACAAGACATATGTACAGACATTCTAGTACGTACAACTTTTAACTATTTCCTATATCCCTTTGTCGGTCTTTTAACCTGGTCCAGATCAATTTGTAGTATACGGCAATTTGGCTTACATCAAAAAGATGCCCTCCCCTAAATATGAGAAGGTCCTGAATTATTAGCTTGAGTGAGAGAAATATCTGCACGATGACTTTCAAAGACAGAAAAAAAGTCTCTCTCTTGTATGCTGAACTTGTTTATAAACATCTCCCAGCTCCCAGTTCTTGTTCTACTCATCACCCACCAATAAGTGACATACTTCATCGCTATGTCGAAGAAAAATCAAGATAGTTCCACAAATGATGTTGAGTTAACATCTTTAGAGTCCACCAAGAAGGGAACTCCTTCCTCCAGCAAATTTGAGGTAAACACTGGAGAAGTTATCACCAAAGACCCAACTGCTTTAAGTTTCTGGGGTAAGTTTGTTGATGGCTTCAAAGAACAAACAGAGCATAGTTCCACTGTTGACATTGAAGCACAAGAAGGACAAGATGCCACTGTACAAAAGAAGAACCACATCAAGAAACGTCATGTCAGTTTGATTGCTATGGCTGGTGGTATGGGTACCGGTTTATTAGTTGGTAACGGTAAGGCTTTGAACAATGGTGGGCCACTAGGTTTGATTATCTCATACCTCATTGTTGGTCCTATGTTGTTCTTCACCATATGTGCCGGTGGTGAATTGGCCGTCGCTTACTCAGGCCTAACTGGTGGGTTCAACGCTTACACAGCCAAGTTGGTTGACAAATCCTTAAGTTTTGCTGTTTCTTGGAACTATGCCATCAACTGGGCTACCGTTTTACCATTGGAGATGGTTACTGCCTCCATGACTATCAAATATTGGACCACTGCTGTGCATCCAAACGTGTTTGTTACCATCTGTTTTGTCTTTGTCGTCTGTGTGAACTTGTTTGGCGCCCGTGGTTACGCTGAAGCTGAATTTTGGATGAACATTTGTAAAGTTTGTATGCTTGTTGGGTTTATCATCTTAGGTTTGACCATTGATGCTGGTAGTGCTGGTAATTCTGGATACATTGGTGATAAGTTCTTTAAGAATCCAGGTGGGTTTGCTAATGGATTTAAAGGTGTTTGTGCCGTCTTGGTTACTTCAGCTTTCTCATTAGGTGGTACTGAATTTATGGTCTTGACTGCTGCTGATCAAAAAAATCCAAGAAAGGCCATTCCAACCTCCGTGAAACAAGTTTGTTACAGATTATTGTTTTGTTACATCTTGTCCAGTATTGTTGTTGGTTTATTAGTGCCATATAACTCTGACTTGTTGATGGGTTCAGGTCAAAATACCGGTGCTCCAGTCTCACCATATGTCATTGCCGTTAAATCTCACGGTATAAAAGTTGTCCCACACATTATCAATGCTGTTATCTTGATCTCTGTTATTTCAGTTGGTAACTCTGCCCTATATTCCTCCTCAAGAACTTTCTTTTCATTGTCTAAACAAGGTTTGGCTCCAAAATGGCTTGATTATACTGACAAGAAAGGAAGACCTATCAGAGCCATGCTTGTTTCGATCATTGCTGGCTTATTCTCTTTTATTGCCGGTTATAAAGATCAAGAGTCCATCTTTATTTGGCTATTAGCCCTATCTGGTTTAGCAACCATCTTCACCTGGAGTTCAATCTGTTTATCACATATTAGATTCAGAGCCGCTTTGAAAGCTCAAGGGTTGAGCACTAATGAGTTGGGTTACGTTTCCACTTTTGGCGTTTGGGGTTCCTACATCGGGTTGATTATCAACTTGTGTATCCTAATTGCCCAGTTCTGGGTCTCATTATTTCCATTCCATAATGAAGGAAAGCCTAGTGTTATAAACTTCTTCCAGAATTATTTGGGTATGTTTTCATTCTTGTTGTTTTATATTGGTCATAAGATCTATACTTTTTTCAAAGAACGTGAAAACTTTGTGTGGCTATGGTACAACGCCAGTGATATTGATTTAGACACTGATAGAAGGTTATTTAATGCCGATGTATTGAGACAGGAGAAGGAGGAGGATGCTTTCACTTTGAAGAATGGTCCATTCTGGAAAAAAATCACCAACTTTTTCTGTTGATTGTGTTTTTCTAATGACGATACGTTAACTGCTTATGATATTGATGCAACATATACTTTTTTTACGAGTTTTCTTTTCACTTCAACATTGACAATTGGTTGTATAATTACTACCAGTTCCTTTGATTCCCCAAAACAAAGCTCTTTATTAGAATTTTTTCTGTAGGAAATGCATGAGCTTATTTCTATCAACTACAGTCTATTCTATGTTTCATCGTCTCATATTATCTCATATTCATTTTATCTATCTTTTAATCTTGTCATTGACGGCACCAAGATCCAGCTTTTGTAGGTTTAATTTTGGACTTAGTAACGGAGTAGCGACATTACTTTTAGCGAAAGGTGGAGTATCAATCCCCTGACCTGGTTGTGGAAGGAAATAAGTAGACAAATCAGCATCATCGATATCCACAGGAGATTCACTGCCGTCCAATTCATCAGCTTCATCGGCACCATCGTCAATAAGGGCACCTTCTGCTTCATCATCTGAATCGTTGAAATTGAATTTTGGTTTGGAAAGTTGATTCTGCTCATAATTCTTCTTATTCTTAGTGGATAAGAGATGAACAAATGGTTTTTGTTGTTCTCTGATGTTCCAGTTCAAAGTACGACTGACACTTTCAAAGTACTCAGTTGGGGAAGACATCACTGTTGGGAATGAAAATGGACTTGCAGATATTGTCACGTAGTCACCTTTCATCAGTTCGACTCTTGATCTCCCATCAAACGAAGCCCATGCTGTAGATCTGCTTCTCTTTGGGACTTTAACTTTTAAGACCATACTGTCAGGTAATAAAATAGGTCTGAAGGACAAAGTGTGCGGACAGATTGGAGTAACTGAAATGACGTTGACAGCAGGATGGACCAAGGACCCACCTGCGCTTAATGAGTAGGCTGTGGAACCTGTAGGAGTAGCCAAGATCAATCCATCGGCCTGTGCCACTGTTAGCAATGACCCATCACCATAGAGTTCCAACATGGATACGAACGGTGAAGGCCCTCTATCAATGGTGACTTCGTTCAAGGCTTGTTGTTCACAGATAAGAGACCCATCAGCTCGATGAACCCGACAGGATAGCCTCATACGGAGGTTCGTACGGACACCTTTCTCCAATACCACACTCAACGATTCTTTGAACTCTTCGAATTCAAAAGTTGTTAAGAAACCAAGGGAGCCTAAACTGAATGAAATTACAGGTGGCACAGATCTTTGGAATAATGAGGAAACGTAAAGCACCGTACCATCACCACCCAAGGTCACTATTAGGTCAACGATCTGTGATCTAGTGTGGATAAACTCTCTGTTCCAATACTTCAAGTAATGCACTGCTTTTGGAACTTCCTTGACCAGACTTGCAGCGTTGAACCTCTTGGAATGTTCTAGGTGATAATCAACATAAACAGTGACGTCCTTATACTTTGAAAACAGCCATTCCGTTAATTCTCTAGTCAAGTAAACCAAAGAGTTATCTCTGGCCTTGGTGACGATCAAAATATGCTTAGCGTCAAGCTTCACTGTTGTCTTGGATAAGTTCTTGGATAGGAGCCTTACACCATGGGCAGTCTCTGCCAATTTTGCATGCGATTTGGACTGCTTTAAGTTGTCAGAGGAGTCTGAAAGCTTCCGAAGCATCCGCACGTTGTCATCTTCATTGTGTTTGTATGATCTTTGTAAATTGAGTCGTTCATGAGGCTGGAGTGAGTGTTTCGGGTTGGACATGGTTTAATTGGTTTAGGAAATGTGAGGCTGGGAAAATGGTACAGAGGTCTGCTTAATATCTATGGAATAAGGAAGGAATAGCAAGGTATGACAAAATGTGAGTAGAATCCCTAAATATCCCTAAATATACCTGAATATCCCTGAATATCCCTGAATGTACTCCAAACTAATTATCGAGGACTCTTATTGGTTGACAATCTTGACGAAGAAATTTGTCATTTTTTTTGAACTTTTAGTGAAGAGTTGTGTAAAAAGCCACCCGATTTTCTAACAGATATGACAAAGAGAAAGCATACTGCTGTTTCATATAACGAACACTGCCAATTGACCTGTCCAATTATCGTAAAACTCGGCCTTTTTGGATTCTTCAAATGGATCATCCCAAAAAGATTCACTTCCCCAGATTTTATCTGCCATTTTGCCACGGGTAAAGACTAACCATACAGAGACTAATATAACTCAGAGATCAACTGAAACAGAGCACTTTGAGGCTCAACAGTGGTGATAATGGATCCAAGAAACTGGTGATGGAAACGAGATATACCTGTAGCTGTTTGTGTGTATGGCGCAGTTTTTGAAACTGATCAATGTGCTTGAAATAGTGACAATTTAACCCAACAGATCTAAGCTCCAACGACTTTCCATTGGATTGGGTCGCCAATGAAACAAAAAGGTCTTCATCGTGATATTTGATGGGTCGGATCTTAAAACCAACAAGATCCTTGGAATCCCTTATATCTCTGAGCTTCACAACCCACCCATGAACAACTACACTGAATTTTCATTGAGGACTCAACAATTATACCCAGCACTAATTAACCCAGCACTCCAGAGATATTACAAACTGTATAATCTCTTGCCACAATATCCTGCACATCTACACTATTTCCCATCCTGCCTGAGTTGAGGAGTTATTTTTGAAACAAGAGTTAACTTGCCCTTCCCTCAATCTCATCTCATCCAAATAGTTTCTGTAGTTCTCATCAAACCAATAGCTTTGGTCCCAAATTTCAAGCTATAAGCTGCCAGACCAGGCTTCAATGACTGTTTTTGGTTTGAAGAGAGATGATTTGGGGCTCTAACTGCAGCTGATGTGAATCTTGGATGATACATGCGAAGAGTTAGCTGACTTTTATATGCTCATCTATTGCCATTAAAAAGAATATATCCTAGAACTTAGGATTCGAGACACAAAAATGTGACTAATAAGTAGAACTATCATTTGGAATAGCCTTTCAATACCTGAAAGCAAATCGCAAAACCAATCTCGTCTATAGCTAGAATCGAGATTCGATTCGGGGATAATATTTATGTGTCAAAAACACGTTGTCTTGGACAGTTGCCAAAGGGCTGTTTTCGACAAAACAGATGGGAAAGTACAGGTAGAGTGTACAGGGTCTCTCTTCTTTGAGAGTATAGGTGCCGTGTGTGCACTACAAACTCTCTGGAACCACCCAGCTCCAGAACCTTCTCTTCACAAAGAACGAATTGAAATCTCGAGAAATGACGAAAAAAGAAAAAACACCACGGAAAAAAATCTCGAAATCAAATGAACACACTAAAGATATAAAGATACACATTTCCTGTATTCACGGAGCGTTCTTATTTTTACATGTGTTTGAGCATATAACAAGGCCCTTGGTACCCACAAGAATCATGAAACCTGTCATTTCTCTCCGCGTGTTCTCTACCTCGAGCTCGCCCTTCTCCAAGACACTCATCCAGAAAGTGCAGACTTCTCCAGGCAATCAGAACGCATTATCAGCTGCCCAATCTACAAAGTACTACTTCCGCTGGTTGTTCAAAGATACAAAGTCCGTGCTGAACTATTACGAAGATGAGATAATGAAACTGACGACGCTGCCGAAAGACGTGGTGTTTGACAAGTCCAAACAAGCGGGTCTACACCAGTTGAAGTTTGTTAACATGAGCAACGATGAAAAGTTGATTGATACCCCAACGGTGATGATTCATGGTCATGCTGCCTCTGGTATCTTTTATCATAGAAACTTTAATGGGCTGAGTTCCAAGATCAGAGAGCTTTATACGATTGATCTCCCTGGTATTTCACTTTCTGATGCTGAACCATTCAAGACACCAAAATTAGAAAAGAGCAAGTTGATATTGAAAGTGTCCCAAGATAAACAACAATTACAATATTCCATCAAACAAAATAACGAAAAGATCAAACATAATGTTGAACAAGTGTCACAATACCACATCGATGCCATAGAAAGATGGAGGAAAGCTAATGGTTTAGAAAAATTCAACTTAATCTCACATTCATTCGGTGGGTATTTATCATTCCGCTACGCATTAAAGCATCCTGAAAGAGTGGCCAAATTACTGTTTGTCTCACCTGCCGGCGTGGAAAAGTCCATATTCTCAATCAACAATACAAAAAAAGAAGGCATCACTACAAATGAACCATACTTGGAGAATTACTACAGACCACCATTGATTCCAAAGATCATTTCAACTTTCGGTTTCAATTTAACAAGAATAATGGGGCCTTTGGGTGTGAAGTTGATCTCCAAATACTTGAGCATTCGTTACTCAAGAGGCTCCGATTTGAATGATCCAAGAATCTTGATGTTAATCAAGTACACCATAAACTTATTCCATCAAAGAAACGAGTCATACGATCATTTACAAACACTGCTAAACAATCAAGTCCTTGCCTTCGACCCGATCCTGGACCATATCAACGATCTAAAGATGCCATTGCACTTTATGTATGGCCAGTACGACTGGATGAATCCAAAGGCTGGCTTCTTTGCTGGTGCGAAGGCCCAGGATGGTCATTTCAAAGTGATCAAGAACGCAGGACACAATATCTTCTTAGACAACCCTCTTGATTTTGACGAAGAGACCATCAACTTCTTGAGAGGCTAGCTTTATACTCTGTTTCTGTTTTAATTCATGAATTTATGATATGTGTCAAATGTTAGCCCCGCCTAGGCCCTTCCAAGGACCCTCCAAGGCCCCTGCCTAAACCCCCGCCTACTTTTAGCGGGATCCGGACAGACATTTCTCTGCCTAGCTTAGAGGGGGAGGCGGACCTTTTTCCTGCCTAGTGCCGTTTCTCCGGGCGGAACAATCTCGCCTATATTTCTTTCTATACGACAATTACCGGGAGGGAAGTCACGGACTTTTCCTGAATCCCGAAGTCGGTGATAAATATTCTTTTCATCATGAGTGACATATTGAAGAAAATTGTGGTGTTTTTTTCTGTTTTGTACCACCTTAAGTACTTTTCTGATTCCTTCTTCTCCTTCTATAGTGCCCTCGTTACCTAGGTTCGTGCCCCCAGAGACCCATAGCTTCGTTATTACCAGTGCCTGACACAATTTGGTAACATTTTTACACCGTTTACCCATTTTTTGATAGATCAGAAAATTGAAACACCCTATACGATGCCATTCCACGATTTCATTCTAGAGAAGAACCTAGAAAGATACTCCGAACTTGCAGGTTCTAAAGACATTCCTTCGTTAGACGTGAACCTTGAAGACATCAAACTGAAGACTTCGGGTCTCTTACAATCTGTGGGTCAGAAATACTTGTCGAAGGAAAATATCATAGATCCAGAGGCACACCATCACAAGAGGGACTTGAAAGAAGTTGACCATATTCATCACAAGCACTTTTGGAACGAGTTTCCTAGAAAACAGAGTAATAACGACATGTCCTATCATGAGGAAGATATCACAATGAGATTTATTGTCGATTGGTTCTATGGTAAATCCAAAGAATAAATCTGAATAACATTGTTTGAAGATTATATGAGAAATGAAAAGGTTATCAAGGCACTATGGTTTAAGAGATGCATTACGAAATTTTACGGTTGATTTTAATTATTATAGTAAACTGTAGCTGTGCGTGTAATTATCTCGTTAAAATGGTGGGTTTTTATTTAGAAACATGTTCATTCTTGTAATGCTCTTTTCTTAGTTCTGCAAAAGACTTCTTTGGCTTTTGTGCTTCTTCTTCTTCTTCTTCTTCTTCTTCATCCCCTGCATCATCAATGTCTTCTTCCTCTTGATCAATCAACCTCTCTAGCGGAGCTGGTGGGTGTTCATGATGATAGTGTGCTTTTCTCAATTCAGCGAATGACTTCTTTGGTTTTGGTTCATCATCTTCATCTTCATCTTCACCCCTGGACCGTTCTTTCTGTAGCATATCTAGCTCATCAACCTCAACTTTGAACTCAGGTTCACCCAGTGAAAAGTCCTCCAGTTCAGCTTCTTCATCATCATCTTGGTAATATTCATTCATTTCAGGCAAAGTAGCATGCTGGAACGGGGTCTTTGGCTCATCAATGGTCTGTGTCAAGTTCTCCATGATATTCTTCTGGATCAATTCATTTTCTGACAAGTTCTGTGCGTTCCATTTCAACCTTTCATCCTCGGTAACAGCGTCATTGGTATTATCAACAGGGCCAATATCTTGATGGTTTTCTTTCAATTGTGCATTCAACTTGGTGTTCTTCAGCACCTGTTCTCTGAACTCTTTTGTGGAGTCACTGATTCTGACAGGCGACTGGCCGGGTTCGCTCTTGTTCTTCAGGATACCGCCCATTTTATTGTGATATTTATATGTTCCATTTATACAGTGTGGAGCAATATGATGGCAACTTTATTGTTATGTTCATTGGATTTTCGCGGCGGAGGTTATGAGAGTTGCCCAAACAGGGAGTTTCCCAATTGGGATATTATCCGAATATGGGCTGCAAGGTTTCTTTCTACAGTTTCTAAAGCGCTTACAGTTCAGACAAGGTTTCTGGGCTGATAACTGGAAAAAACTGTGAAAAATCCATTTTTTTTGTTGAATCGCGAAACAATTTCCCTTTATAGAAAAAGTTACTTGGACAATTGTTCCAATTTTTTTTGTTGGTTCAATTTGACACAAACAGGGGAAATTGCCCAATTTAATAGGAAAGAAAACAGGCAACAAAAAAGGGCCACGTAACAATGGAAATCGTAGAATAGTAGAGCCACTGTGTAATTTCACAGAAGAATCTGAAAACACGCGTTAAAACGCCACTTTGTCCCCTTCCAGGCTTGCTGCAAAGGCATTGGCCAGCACTATCTGCTCATCGCCCAACAGGTTGTTTTCGCGAATTTCTACATTTTGGCTTACAACATTTTTCGCCAGACCAAAAATCAAAAATCAACAAAAATTCAGCATTTGTACACACTCTTTTATAAGACGCCAGACAACGCTATCTTTGACTGTTCCACCTTCCGCGGCTATTCAGACCACTGCGCCATTCTTGTTTCTGCTGCTCTGCTCCATTGCCAGATACAATTGCTACTTTGATCCGCTCTTGTCGCTAATCTCTACCGCTCTTACTTTGATTTCTACCCTTTGAGCCCTTCTCACACACCACACCACACAGAGAAGTCCCATTGCCACGAGATCTTTCCCCCTACACTCGCCAACGTCAAGATAAACACAGCTACCGTCCCTCACTATGTCCGGTGCTTTCACTCCTAATCACAACAGTGCGTCTTTAAGACCTTTGACCTTATCACATGGTTCTATCGAATACACTCTGTTGGTCCCAACCAACTTGCTGTTCATCTCCTCTGAATTGAAAGACCAGTTTGAAAAGTCCCTTCCTGAAGTCACCGAAGGTTTCGCTGGTGAAGATGAACCTGCTTCCCCAACTGAACTGTTGTCCACTTTCTTGGGTTACACTGCCAACTTGATTGATGCAGATGTCCCAGGTCAATTCGACCAAGTTTTATCCCTGGTTTTGCAAGAATTCGAAGCAAGATTCCTAACTGGTTCTGATGTCCACTCATTGGCTTCATCCTTGTTGAAGAACGATGAAGAATACCCAACTACTCTGGAAAAAGTCAAGTTAGTCGTTAAGAACTACTTCAATGCTAGAATTGCCGCTGGTAAACCATTCAAGAAGTACGACTCTGCTTTGCTAAGATCCGTCTTGAACCAAGAAGCTAGTTTGGTTGCCATCTTTGGTGGTCAAGGTAATACCGATGACTACTTTGAAGAACTAAGAGACTTGTACAAGATTTACAATGGTTTGATCTCTGATGTAATCAAGGCCGCTGCCACCAAATTGAACGAATTGGTCAGATCCACTCCAGACACTGAAAAGATCTACACTCAAGGTTTCGATTTGATCAGTTGGTTAGAAAATGAAGACAAGACTCCTTCAAACGAATACTTGTTGTTGATTCCAGTCTCATGCCCATTGATCTGTGTCATCCAATTGGCCCACTATGCCATCTCTGCTAGAGTCTTGGGTTTAACCCCTGGTGAATTTAGATCTTACCTATCTGGTGCCACTGGTCACTCTCAAGGTTTAACCACTGCCTTGGCCATTGCTGAAGCCGACTCATGGGAAAGCTTCTTTGCCTCATTGGACAAATCTGTTACTTTCTTGTTCTACATCGGTGTTCGTTGTTACCAAGTTTACCCAAACACTGCTTTGGCTCCATCAATCTTGCAAGATTCTATTGAAAACTCTGAAGGTCAACCATACCCAATGTTGTCTGTCAGAGATTTGTCCCAAGAACAAGTCCAAACCTTTATTGATCAAACCAATGCCCATTTACCAAAAGAGAAACACATTGCTATTTCATTGATCAACGGTGCCAGAAACTTGGTTGTTTCAGGTCCACCACAATCTTTGTATGGTTTGAACTTACAATTGAGAAAAGCCAAGGCTCCATCTGGTTTAGATCAAGCTAGAATTCCATTCAGTGAAAGAAAGTTGAAATTCTCAAACAGATTCTTACCAATCACCTCTCCATTCCACTCTCATTTGTTAGAAGAAGCCTCTGAATTGGTTAAACAAGATTTGATTGATGCGGGTTTAGAATTTAAACAATCAGACTTGAAAGTTCCAGTTTACGATACTTTCGATGGTCAGGATTTGCGTTCTTACAAGGGTTCTGTTATTGAAAGATTGAACTTATTAATCACCAAGTTACCGGTCAACTGGGAAAAGGCTACTCAATTCCAAGCTTCTCACATCTTAGATTTCGGTCCAGGTGGTGCTTCCGGTTTAGGTGTTTTGACTCACCGTAACAAGGAAGGTACAGGTGTCCGTATCATCATTGCTGGTGTCCTTGACAACTCTTCTGAAGACAATGAATTCGGTTTCAAGCAAGAATTATTCACTTTGAACTCTCAAGATGTCAAATTTGCTCAAAACTGGTTGTTAGAATACCAACCTAAATTGGTCAAGACTTCAGCTGGTAAGATCTATGTTGATACAAAATTCTCCAGATTATTGGGTAGAGCTCCAATCTTAGTTCCAGGTATGACTCCATCTACAGTTCATCCAGATTTTGTTGCTGCCACTTTGAATGCTGGTTACCACATTGAAATTGCTGGTGGTGGTTACTTCAACCCACAAGGTTTCACCAAGGCTTTGAACTCTGTTGTTGACCAAGTTCAACCAGGTACTGGTATTGGTATCAACTTGATTTACGTTAACCCAAGAATGTTACAATGGGGTATTCCATTAATCAAGGAATTAAGAGACAAGGGTTTCCCAATTCAATCTTTAACCATTGGTGCTGGTGTTCCATCATTAGAGGTTGCCACTGAATACATTGAAACTTTGGGCTTAACTCATCTAGGCTTGAAACCAGGTTCAATTGACTCCATTTCTCAAGCTATCTCCATTGCTAAGGCTCATCCAAACTTCCCAATTGTCTTACAATGGACCGGTGGTCGTGGTGGTGGTCATCACTCTTTTGAAGATTTCCATGCTCCAATCTTACAGATGTACTCTAAGATCAGAAGATACTCTAACATCTCATTGATTGCTGGTTCAGGTTTCGGTTCTGCTGAAGACACATACCCATACTTGACTGGTGAATGGTCCACGAAGTTCAACTACCCACCAATGCCATTTGATGGTATTTTGACCGGTTCAAGAGTTATGGTTGCCAAGGAAGCCTTCACTTCCCCAGCTGCTAAACAAGCCATCGCTGATGCTCCAGGTGTTCCAGATTCTAAATGGGAAGAAACCTACAAGAAACCAACCGGTGGTATCCTTACCGTTAGATCTGAAATGGGTGAACCAATCCACAAATTGGCCACCAGAGGTGTTATCTTATGGAAAGAAATGGATGACACCATCTTCAACTTGCCAAAGAATAAACTACAAGATGCTTTGGACAAGAAGAAAGACTACATCATCAAGAAGTTGAATGCTGATTTCCAAAAACCTTGGTTCGCTACCATTGATGGTAAAGTTCATGACTTGGAAGAATTAACCTACGAACAAATTGCTAAGAGATTGGTTGAACTATTGTACGTTAGAGGTTCAAAGAGATGGATTGATGTTTCTTTGAGAAACTTTGTTGGTCAATACTTGCACCGTGTTGAAGAACGTTTCGCCACTTCTGCTGCCACTTCCGTTTTGACATCTTTCACTGACCTGTATCAACCAGATGAAGCAGTTGCTAAGGTCTTTGAAGCCTACCCAGCCGCTAAAACTCAATTGATCAACCAACAAGACATTGACTACTTTTTGATCTTGTGTCAAAACCCTATTCAAAAGCCAGTTCCATTTATTCCAGTCTTGGACTCAAGATTCGAAGTCTTCTTCAAGAAGGATTCCTTATGGCAATCTGAAGATCTAGAAGCTGTTGTTGACCAAGATGTCCAAAGAACTTGTATCTTACATGGTCCTGTGGCTGCTCAATTCACCAACAAGGTTGATGAACCAGTCAAAGAAATCTTGGATGGTATCCACGAAGGTCACATTGTCAAGTTATTGAAGGACCAATACTCTGGTGACAAATCAAAGATTCCAGTTGTTGAATACTTTGGTGGTGAAGAACCAGTTGCCGTGAAAACATCTACTGCTACTGCTTCTGGTTCTAAACTAGTTGTTCAAGCTTCTGATGTCACGGAAGCTGAATGGTACAACTTATTAGCTGGTCCTAAACGTTCTTGGAGACATGCTTTTGTCTCCTCCAGACATGTCATTCAAGGCTCAAACTTTGTCACCAACCCAGCCAGACAAGTCTTGTCACCAGCTAAAGGCGTCTACGTTGAGATTGAACACCCAGAAGAACCATCCAAGACTGTTGTCACTGTCTACGAACCAATTCAAGGTAAGGTTAAACCAGTTGTTGAATTAAAGGCTAAGGATGCTACCACTATCAAACTATCCTTGATTGAACACAGAAACATCTCCAAAGAAGCCGTCGCACTAGAATTATTGTACAAGTTCAACGCTGAAGACGGTTTCTCACCAATCTTAGAAATCACCCAAAACAGAAATGAACGTATCAAAGAATTCTACTGGAAGGTTTGGTTCACTGAATCATTCAACTTGGATATTGATGTTCACAAGCCAATTGAAGGTGATAAATTGACTATCACTTCTCAAGATATTGCTGAATTCACACATGCTATTGGCAACAAGTGTGAAGATTTTGTCCCAAGATCTGGTAGAAAACAATTGGCTCCAATGGATTTTGCTATCGTCATTGGTTGGAAAGCTATCATCAAATCCATCTTCCCAAAGACTGTTGATGGTGATCTATTAAGATTGGTTCACTTGTCCAATGGTTACAAGATGTTATCTGGTGCTGCCCCATTAGCTAAAGGTGACGTTGTTTCTTCTACTGCTGAAATCAGATCTGTTATCAACCAAGATTCAGGTAAGGTTGTTGAAGTTGTTGGAATTGTCTCAAGAGATGGTAAGCCAGTCATGGAAGTTTCATCATCATTCTTTTACCGTGGTGAATACTCAGACTTTGAAAATACTTTCTCTAAGACTACTGAAGCTCCATTCAAATTGCACATCCAATCTGCTAAGGACTTGGCTGTCTTGAGATCCAAGGAATGGTTTGAGCTCGATGAAGAAATTGACTTATTGAACAAGACTTTGACTTTTGAAATTGAAACTGAAACTACTTTCAAGAACAAGACTGTCTTTAGATCTGTCAAGTCTACTGGTAAGGTCTTGTTAGAATTGCCAACTAAGGAAGTCATTCAAGTTGGTACTGTTGATTATGAAGCTGGTGAATCTCATGGTAACCCAGTCATTGACTACTTGACCAGAATCGGTTCATCAATTGAAGAAAGTGTTAAGTTTGAAAACTCAATTCCAATTGCCACTTTAGAAACTCGTGCTCCAGGTACCAATGAACCTTACGCCGTTGTTTCTGGTGATTACAATCCAATCCACGTTTCACGTGTCTTCTCCAGATATGCCAACTTACCAGGTACTATTACTCATGGTATGTACTCATCTGCTTCTGTTCGTGCTTTGGTCGAAAGTTGGGCTGCTGATTCTGTCTCATCAAGAGTTCGTGCCTTCAATGTCCAATTCGTTGGTATGGTCTTACCAAATGACACTTTAACTACCAAGCTAGAACACGTTGGTATGGTTAACGGTAGAAAGATCATTAAGGTTGAAACTAGAAATGAAGAGGAGGCTGTTGTTTTATCCGGTGAAGCTGAAATTGAACAACCAATCTCCACTTTTGTTTTCACTGGTCAAGGTGCTCAAGAACAAGGTATGGGTATGGACTTGTATGAAAAGTCTGAAGTTGCTCGTGAAGTCTGGGACAGAGCTGATTCTCATTTCTTGAGAACTTATGGTTTCTCCATTATTGACATTGTCAAGAACAACCCAAGTGAACTAACTATCCATTTCGGTGGTGAAAAGGGTAGAAAGATCAAAGAAAACTACTCCCAAATGACTTTCGAAACCATTGTTGATGGTAAAGTCATCTCAGAAAAAATCTTCAAATCAATCACTGAAAAGACTCAATCATACACTTTCAAGAACCCAGGTGGTTTAATCTCAGCTACTCAATTCACTCAACCAGCTTTGACCTTGATGGAAAAGGCTTCATTTGAAGACTTGAGAGCTAAAGGTTTGATTCCAGTTGATTGTATCTTTGCTGGTCACTCTTTAGGTGAATACGCTTCATTGGCCTCATTAGCTGAAGTTATGTCCATTGAATCATTGGTTGAAATCGTCTTCTACAGAGGTATGACCATGCAAGTTGCTGTCCCAAGAGATTCATTAGGTAGATCTAACTATGGTATGATTGCTGTTAACCCATCCAGAGTTTCTGGTACTTTCACTCAAGATGCTTTGAAATTCGTCGTTGACCGTGTTGGTAAGCAAACCACTTGGTTAGTTGAAATTGTCAACTACAATGTTGAAAATCAACAATACGTTGCTGCTGGTGATTTGAGAGCTCTAGACACTTTGGGTAACGTTTTGAACTTTATCAAATTACAAAAGATTGATATTGTTAAGCTACAAGAACAATTGTCATTGGAAAAAGTTGAAGAACACTTGAATGAAATCATTGATGAAGTTTCCAAGAAATCCTCAGTCAAACCACAACCAATTGAACTTGAAAGAGGTTTCTCCACCATCCCATTACGTGGTATTTCAGTTCCATTCCACTCCAGTTACTTGAGAAACGGTGTTAAACCATTCAAGGCCTTCTTGGAAAAGAACATCTTGAAAGAAAACGTCAAGACTGATAAGTTGATTGGTAAGTATATTCCTAACTTGACTGCTAAGCCATTTGAAGTCACAAAGGAATACTTTGAAGATGTTTATGAATTGACCAAATCAGACAAGATCAAAGACGTTTTGGACAACTGGGAAAAATACCAACAATAAGCTGTTCATTTGGCCAGATAATTCTATTTTTTTGGTGCCCTGATGGTCTTCATGATAAAGTTAGTGTGGTGTTGACTTTGTCTACTATTTGTTGATTGTTTTGTCATTGGATTTATTGAATATTCTGAATCAGGGAGAGTTTTATTGTTCACTTCATTTATTTGCTAGGTTTTGTTTTCATGTTATAGAGAGTCTTAGTTACTCAAAGGTTTAGTTTATTGTTCTTTTACAATTTTGCTTATATATAATAACACTAATTTATGTTAAGATAATTTATATGAAGTTGTAGAGAGCAGGAAATCAAATTACTCTATGCCGTATTAAATACTTATGTCTTTAGTTGATCTGTTGTATATAAACCTGTTACAGCTCAAGACAATCTATGCAATGCAATATCTGTGAATGAATTGTTCCAAATACCTTCTTCAAACTCCTTATAGCTTGTTACTTGAGGTTTTTCAAAATGTACCTCAATCTTTGAATAATCTAAATCCGGTTCCATGAATTTATTCTTGAACTTTCTAGACTTCTTCTTAGAAACAACAGGCTGAAAATCATCATTTGGTTTGTCTTTGAAGTCTATAAGATTTGTCAACTTGGCTAGAACCGGATATTTGTCGTACAATTCTGATTTCGTTAGTCTATCTGTATGTGTGATAATGTTGTTCGCCAGAAGCAGCACAGGAGTATCGTCTTTAACAATTGTGTTTGTGAGTGATAGTGGGGCATGCGGTAGGAAATAAAAAGTGTCTTGAGGTTCAGGACTGTATGATTCTTCGTGGTTATATTGAAGTTCTTTGAACAGTTCTAAGTCCAATGGTGAAAACACAGGATCATATAGGGAGACATCCGAGTCTTTGACGCCATTAGCAACAATCAAGAGACGTAATAAAGCCAATTGATAAAGGGCAGGTTCTTCTTGACTCGGTGATCCCAGAGCGAGGCATCTTATCCTCGTAAATGATCGTGGAGAAAGATCTGATTGGATGTGAATGAAAAGATCTGAATTCTTGATACTGGCTTCTTTGGATTCTAGAGCTCTTTTCAGGGCTTCAACATCTTCCTTTTTGGTACTGTTGGGATCCTGGATACCATGGATTGCCTTTCGACTTTTGATCTTCACGAAATCTGTCATCTTCAGGGATAATCAGGTTTATTCCTTTCAATATATACCACCTTTCAAGAGCCAATACAAAAAATTATCGCCAGAAACGGTATATGCAACATCTCATCGTTATACAATGAGTCCAACTCCAATGACAGTAAATACCAGGGACCCCGAGGCTAACAGGTGTATTAAATACCAATACAGTGTTCTGCTAAATGTCTGTAACCACTCACTTCCCAGGTTCCATGTTGATTGTTGATGGGCTCCACCTGTTTTATATTAAGAGATGGCTTTACTCCAGGTTTTCTGATAAGGATTTCAATTGAGGATTTTGACTTTGAAGCTGATCTAAGATCAAAAGAACAACAAAGCAGGAAGTACCAGAATGAAAAGCCCACTCAATCATAGAGGACTCCACACTCCTTAGCATCCCCCACCCAACCTCCAAAAACCTCAAACAAATTCATTATAAAACTGCCACTTGATTTATGCCAAAAAAAAATATCACGTGATCACCCTCGGTTGTACACCCCGGAATTCCAAGTTCTCCGGCGGCCCAAAAAAAAATTTGTCTGATTTTATCAAAAGTCATCGCTATCAGTAAACTCCTTTTTGTTACTCCTTCTTCTTCTCCAAGTCAAACATTTAAGAGTCTGGTTCTGCTTTCTGGTTCTGCTGTTTGTGCATAACTTAAAGAAAACCCATCTTTTTGCTACTCCGTTTTTCGTTGGGAAAAGAAGACATTTTTATATCACAACACTACGATATAAATCTGAGTCAAGTCTTCATCGCCATATTCTCCATACTATAGTCCTCCACCGTGTCGCCACCACAACCACAAACCCCACAGGCCAGTCCTGCCAAAGCATCCTCCCCTATAGATTTCAACCGTACTGCCTCCAAGATGCGTAAGTGCAAGGTCTTTGTCGGTAACTCCCATCCAGAATTGGGCCAACTGATTTGCCAGAAGTTAGGTGTTGAACCTGCCCCATGTACTTTAAAGAAATTCTCCAATGGTGAAACTTCGGTGCAGATCGGTGTCTCTATTAGAGATGAAGACGTTTATGTCATCCAGAGTGGGTCCGGTGATATTAATGACCATATTATGGAACTATTGATCTTGGTTTCTGCCTGTAGAGGTGGTTCTGCAAAGAAGATCACTGCTGTCATTCCACAGTTTCCTTACTCCAAGCAGTCCAAGATGAAGAAACATAGAGGTGCCATCACTGCTAGAATGTTGGCCAACCTGCTGATTATGGCCGGTGCTGACCATATCATCTCCATGGATCTACATGCCTCTCAAATGCAAGGTTTCTTCACTAAACCTGTTGACAACTTGTACGGTGCGCCAAGTTTGGCCAAATGGATCAGAGAAAACGTGGATGATTATAAGAATGCTGTCGTGGTGTCCAAGAATCCAGGTGGTACCAAGAGGGTTACTGCCCTTGCTGATTCTTTAAAGATCAACTTTGCCATGATTCATACCGATCGTCGTCGTAATGCCGATGTCTTGACCCAAAAGAGATTGAACAAAGCAGCAGCTGCAGCTGCTGCTCTTGGTGCTCAACAAAGAAGAAAATCCATTGCAACTAGAAGAAGATCTAGTGCCAAAGTGAACGAAGGGGATGAAGAAGAAGAAGAAAACATCATTTTGTCCAATCGTTTACAAACCGCCAGAATCGTCCAAGGTCACGTTGTTGATGATGATTACATCTCCGAAGCTGCCATTGATGATGATTCAGTGATTGATGGTGAATCCATCCCAAAGGATCAAGACTCATACGCTCTTGGTGGGAGCTATGACGCTGCTGACTCTGATGAAGATGATGAACCAACCAGTTTATCACAAGAGAAACTGATCACTTTAGTCGGGAACGTGAAGGACCGTTCAGTGATTATTCTAGATGACATGATTGACAGACCAGGTTCTTTCATCTCTGCGGCTGAACATTGTCGTTTGAATTGTGGTGCTAAGAAAGTTTATGTTATTGCTACCCATGGTTTATTCATCGACAATTGTCTGGAAGAATTGAATGGTTCTCCATATATTGATCAAATCATTGTTACAAACACTTATCCATTGACTGAGGAAAAGAAGAAGATTTCAAAATTGACCACCATCGATGTTGCTCCTATTTTTGCTGAATGTATTCGCCGTGATCATTATGGTGAGAGTATATCTGTGTTGTTTGACTCCTTGGCCTCTCTATAGCCTTAGGCTTCTTTTCTTTGATAGATATATAATTATAAAAGAAAATAAAAACATGTTAAAAACAAAATTTACTACATACAATATACTATATTAATGTTTAACAAATGTTATATGTTTGTATAAATTGAGAATATTTTCCAACTTTCTATTTCCTTGGTTCTGACAGGGGACTTGAGATACTGACAGCAGTGAATTTCTTTGGTAAGTTAACCTTTTTGAATTTAGACTTCAATCTTTGAGTAACAAGATCGAAATCCAAATGTTTGGTCAAACTAATCTTTGGAATACATGAAATGTAATGTTTTTCATCCAAATCAACATCCAAAGGATCTTGTGTATGACAACCTGGTGATAATTTCAATCTAATTGAATGGTTCTTACCTGAACTATCTTCATATAGCTCAAAGATGATTTGTGATAGATAATCTAACTCAGGTAGATCATTTCTGTTGATAAAGAATTGAATGTTTGATTCATATAGAATATTCAATAATGTGTACATATGACTTTCCTTTGTGAAGTAAGCAACAAGACCTGGTTTATCTTCTTGAATCATTTCATTCAAATCATTCAAGATCTTCTTTGCTAATGGGATAGATGTTAATAGACCAATTTCCAATTTTTCAGATTGAGTGATACCATATTCTTGAGGACAAACGAAATCAAATAAAACTTGTGATAATTTGTATAATTCTCTCAAGTATTTAAAGATCTGATCATCAAATAGGAAATGTTGACCATCACTGGTATGTTGACCTTTGTTAGCTTTGAATAAATGTAAATGACCAGGGTATTCATCAATCAATAATGAATTGGAAGGTTTTGAAATTGAAGGAACTGGTGAAAAGATCTTTTCCAAAAAATATCTGTTATGTAAGGCATCGAATTTCATTGTATCATATAATTCTGAAATCTTTGAAGGATCAACCTTTTCAACAGTTGTGAATTCTTTGAATAGTTTGTTCCATCTTTCAACAAACAAGTCAGCATCTTCACCTGAGCACCATTCAATATCTAAAGCTTTCACATGGTCATAATTCGAGTCCATAATCTTTTGATGATAATTCATCAATTCCACAACTCTCTTGATCACGAGATATGGTTCTGGCATCTTTGTTGGCCATGTGAATTGTGGTGGTGCTTCTTTACCTTCTCTTAATAAAGGTTTCAATTTCTTCTTCACTTTATCCATTAAATCTTTAGCAGCATTTGAATCATCCAATAGATCTTTCCTGATTTGAATAAAATTATCAGTTGGTGGAGTTTCAAACAATGCATTAGCCCATAAGTTGGCAGTTAATGTGACTCTTCTTTCAGATGATGAAAACACTTGGACATTGTTCAAGATATTCTTGTTCAATAGACTGACATCTTGTCTTGATTGTTCTCCTAAGTCACTTGCTTGATAACGAGCAGAGTGTGTAGCTTCACCACCCCATTTCAAAATAAATTGAACTTTTTCAACTTCATTATCTTCAGTCAAGACAGGTTTCAATTGAATCTTAGTACCTGGGAAATTTAATTTTTTTTCAAGGGTATTGGCCAAGATACCAAGTTTATTAGCATCTTCCAATTGTTGTTCTTGAGCGATTTTGATGGCTTTTAACACTATTTCCAAGTCGGAAACTTCTCTAATGATAACTTCTTCTTTGTAACCTTTTAATAAAGAAATAAAGATCTCAGATCTGAATGAATACTTGAATTTTTGTTTTGGAGTTCTATCAGCATGACGAACCACTGAGACCAAACCTTTCAAGATCCATTTCTGAGCTTTTTCTTCAGATGGAGCTTCATGGGAGACCAATTTTCTGATATCTTTAGCAATTTTAGCTTCATAGAATAAATCACGTAAGATCTTTGCAGAATTATCGTAATAAGAAGTGTTATCTTTAACAAATGAAAAGCCATTTACATCAATGACATAACTTTTACCACCAACTCTTAATAAATCAAACCCACAAATAGTTTGTTGGAAATTTTTGGAAACAGCAGAGGCAATTCTTTTTTCCTCTTCACTCAACTCGGTAACATATCTAATTTCTTTACCATGAGGGTTTCTTCTAACAATACCATCCACTACTGGAGATTTTCTAGTTTCAGCATGACAAAAGGATTCACCAACAGTATATGCCTTGACATCTTCAAAGTTGTTGGTGTCCATAAACATTTCATAAATATACGAACCGGAGGTTCTAGGTGAAGATAAATTAGGATCAAATTCTGAAGATTTGTTACCAACTTTACGGAATAATCTTCTACCACCACCACCATTTTTAGAAGAGTAATAAATGTAAACGTTATGATCTTCACCATCAACAGGTTTCTCCACAAATGGTTTAACTAATCTCTTACCATCCACTTCAATTGTATCTTCATCAATCATTTTCCAAGATGGTTCAGGAAGTTTTTCAACTTTAACACCTTGTTCAGCTAATTTAGCTTTCAATTCATCATTAACTCTTGGACCTCCATCTCTTGAGATTTCCAATCTTTCAGGAGTTGGGACACCAGCAGCATCCAATAACCATAGACATAATCTTCTATCCCACAGGGCCTTTTGCATGACTAAATCATTGATGATGTATGGTTTTCTTAATTTGACATATTGAATTGCCTTATCCAAGGGGAATCCCTTGGAGAAGAAACTAATTAAAAAGTCACAAGTTGGCCAATTCTCGACAGATTCATCTAAAATGACTTTGTCACCAAAGATCACAGTTTCAAACTCGCCGTACTCAATCAATCGATTCAAGATTTGTCTCATTGGTTTACTAAGGACTTTTGTATCCATGGCACAGACACCAATCTTTCCAATCTTGGGCAATTGAGGCTTAGAGATGGAGTTGGAAGCCTTTCTTGGTGGACTAAAGGTACCCGAGTTCTTTTCAGTGATGGCAGGTGGAGGCAGATGCAGGTGACTGTTGTTCTCGGAGGAACTTGTCTTTGGTGTAAAGCCCTCCAAGATTGGAGCAATGGAGGCCATGGCTTTCTTTGTGTCTTCCCCAGAGACTGAGCTATTAGAGCTCAGATCCAATGGGGACATCGGCACAGACTGGGAGTGTTGCCTGTGTTTAGTATCGATGTCAATTGGCTGTGACATTTTCAGGTGATTTCAGGTGATTTCAAACGATTTCAAGTGGCAAAAACCAGTGATTTTTACTTTTATTTTGTCTTTTAAATCCTTTAAATTCTTTTAATTTGTTAAAACGTTTATATGTTTTTTTTTTTAATTTTATCAAACGAATTCGCGGATTATTCGCGAAGTTTGTAACTGGGGAAACGATTATAAATGGAAATTTAAAAACAATGAAAACTTCACTTTAGAAACAATTTCAATGTACATTTTACTTCTTTACTAATATTCTTTACATTGATTGATCATTCAAAGTGGGCCAGAACTGTTCTTCTTCTTCTTTATTTCCTCCCTTCTCCACCAAAGAGACTCACCGACCGAGTTCGCGGGAAATTCTTGAAAAAAGTTCATTTTCCCCCTTTTGATAAGAACAAAGAACAATAAAACAATTAAAAGAAGCTTAAAAGAAGCTTAAAAGAGCCTTTAAAGAGCCTTTAAACCTTTAAAGTGGTTTCTCTAACAGTAGAAAGCAATAAAGACAAGGAAGGTTACTTTCTTTCCGGCCCCTTCTTGATTTCCCCTATAATCCTATAATGTCTGGAGGGCTGAAGAACAAAGAAAGTATACAGACATTGAACAAACAAACATCTCAGAAGAACGACACGCAACAGACACCAGACACACAGCAACAGCAACAGCAACAGCAACAAACACAAACACAAACACAAACACAAACACACAGAAGAACTCTGCTACGGTCCGTCAAGAACCTGTTCATCAAGGCCTCACTAAACCTCTCCCTAGCAGCCAACAAACTACGATCCTTTGCTGACGAAGTACTATCATCTGACGAAGTCGTTAACGAGCTCTTCCTGGTCACCTCCTCGAGCACAGTCGATACCTCACTATTGGAGCAAGAGGAAGACCAAAACAAGACCAAGAACAACACAGACCCGGTCCGTTCTCCTTCCAGTACAAGAGCAGATTCCCAGAGTGACAACATGACCGTGGACAAACAAAAGACCAACGCCTCATCCTTGCCCTTGTTCCAAGAGTTTGACACTGTGGCTGAGGCTGATGCTTTAAGAAGGGATAATGAACCCTTTGCTGATGGTGATAAAGTCTGGGAGAAGAGAAGAAAAGTTTGGTTGAATGCCACTAGTGATGAAAAGTTTTTGGCAAAACAGAAGGCTTTGGACAACTCTCTGAGTGGTATCAGTAAGGAGAATTATCCAATCATCTACACCAACTTAATTGAGAAGCAGAAGACCTTGAAAAAGCCAATGAACTTGAAAGACGCATTGAAGGTCATCAATGCAGGCTGGATTGCAAGCAAGAAGTGGGAAAGGGCTGCTCAAGGTCTGCCTTGAGCCTTGAGCCTTAAGTCTTAAGTATTAAGCATTAAGCATTAAGCATTAAGCATTAAGCATTAAGCATTAAGCATTAAGCATTAAGCATTATATGCTATCACCTCACTTATCATAGCCACTTATCATATCCACTTATCATATTCCTTGAACGAGATAACGATTCCCTCGTTCGCCTTATTATTCCTTACTACTATTCTTCTTAATATTTGCTAATTAATTCCTAATGTTTTGTATTCTTCTTCTTCTTTTACCTTGTAGTGGTATATCATTACAGGTCCTTGTTGGTCTCAAGAATGATCTTTGTTCTTTCCAGAATCCGCAGGGATTGGTCCATCTCCTCAGCAAACGGCTGGATCAGGGGCAGGTTTCTTGTGGATTTGAATGTGGAGTCCAGAAGCTTATTGTACTCCTTTGAGAGCTTTTCGTTATTCTGCTTATACTGGGCCATGTTCTTCAACTGGTTGGAGATGATGAGATCAGTCTTCTTGATCTGGTTCAGCACGTGAGTGGACTCGTTTGGTGAATTGATTATTCTGTCAAGGTTGGTCTGTGCTTTGTTCATGCTCTGGTTAATTGGAAGTTCTGTGATAACTGTCACTATAATAGTTAGTTAGTATATAGTTAGTTAGTATATTTGATATTTCTTTAAAAAATCACACATAAAGACACAAAACATACACATATTGCTGAAAAAGTCCTGCTAAATCCTGTCCAAAATGAGCCCTGTGCCCATCCTGAAACAGGTGGACAAGACCACGATCGACTTCCCCGTCACCTCCGTCTTTACAGCCAACGATTGCGCCCTTATAGGCACCAAAACAGGGTCATTGCTCCATTTCGATATCAAAACAAGCCTCAACCTCAATAACCAGATCACACAGCTCGTACCGGCAGCCATTCTGTCCATCATACCCCTGGGCTCTGCCTACTCCATCCTCTGCTCCGACGGCACCGTTTCCCTGTTTGATTCTCCAGTGTTTGAGAGACTGGAGACTTTGGGCTTCAAGAACATCACACATCAAGCTCAATTCCAATATGATGGTAAAACAATGCTCGCTATTGCCACCAGAAACTCCATCGTATACCTGGAGTGGCTCAATGACCAACTGGAGATATTGCAACAGTTCAAGATGCACGAAAAGATTCAATCCTTCCAAGTCATCAGCTATGATCGCATCATCTGGTTCTCTGGGAGCAATTTCTATCAATACACTACACATACGGGCGAGAACACAGTGATACCCTTACAAGCCAAGTATTCTGTCTTCACACAGCAAGTGACTGTTATCCCTTATGCGGACAAACTTCTTATCTCCAGGGGTAACAATGCCATTGAAGTTGATCAAAATTTGAACATCACAAGACTCAATTTCCAATGGGAACACACGCCTCAGTTCTCCCTTACGTTTATCAATCCATTCTTAATCTTGGCCACGGGGAACCATCTTCATATCAAAGACATCAAAAATCTAAGGACTTTACAAGTCTTGGAGATACCCAAGATCACGGCTATTTCTGTCACAAAGAAATACATAATTATCACCACAAGAGATTCCATATTGTTATACAAGATGTATCCATTGGAAGAAATCGTTGAAACTTTGGAAAGACAGAGTTTAAAAGATGCAATCGAACTATTGGAGCAATTGCCAAAGAAGGATTATCCTGAGAAATCATTCAAGTTACGAGAGTTACAAATCACATTGGGGATTCAACAGTTCAAAAATCATCAATACAAGTCTGCTATCCAAAAGTTCTCCGATTACGTTGCTCCACCATTTAGAGTTATAAAATTGTATCCAATGGAATTGACAGGTATTGACAGTACCACAGATACAACACTTGGAAGTTTAGACAATAATTCCATCCATCTACTCACACATTTCATCACAGACACAAGAAGAAAATTGAATAGGTTGCTGAACACTGAATCACAAACATTAGAATACCATGATGGTGTTTTAACTCTGGATGTTTTCACAGAAAATGGTCGTTATACCATTGAGCAAATCCTTACTTTGTTAGATACCACTTTGTTCCGTTGTTATGCTGAGATCAACGTTGGTCTGATTGGTTCACTAGTAAGAGTCGATAACCATCTGGATCCAGAGTTGGTCACTAGTACTTTAAAGTCGAAAAATTTGATTAATGAATTGATTGATTTCTACAACAAGAAAGAATATCATGACAAGGCCTTGGAACTATTGACAAAACTTGGAGAAGAATCCAATTCACCAGAATTATTGGTAAAATACCTTCAAAGGTTGAAGAATGACAAGTTGGATCTCATAATAAAGTATTCTGACTGGCCAATTAAGTTTGACGAACGTTATGGGCTGGAAATATTTGTTGATTCTCAATACTCTGACACATTCATGAGATCAAAAGTGTTGAAATACCTCACTGGGAAGTCCAAATACTTGAAAAGGATGTATCTGGAATACATTGTTGTTGAACTTGATGATCGTGCACAGATTTTCAATACCGAGTTGGCGGTGATTTATTTTGATTCATTAGCTGAAGAAGAGTTCAACGTTGAATCAATTTATTACAAAAAGTTTTACAGTTTCCTACAAAGTGGGACCTATGATTTGAATCAATTATTATCCAAATTCAACAAGTTAAAAGATCCAGAAAACCATATCTTACTCTTGAAAACGTTTGTCTTATCAAGACTCGAGAAGCATGCTGATGTTTTAAAGATATTTGTATTTCAAATCAACGACCCTTCACTAGCTATCCATTACGTGAACCAACTATATGATCAAGATTCCAAAGCTGGTGAGAATCACTTTATGAATTTGACCACCTTATTTTGGGATCATAATAAGGACAAACAATCGATTTTAAAACTACTTTCATTGACCAAAAACACCAATATTCCACTCTTACAAATCTTGAAAAGTCTACCAAGTGAATTCAAAGTGCATGAGATTGAGAATTTCTTGATAAAAGCACTCCGTTTGCAACAAAAGGCCTTTAAGCATTCGGATCTTGATCGTCACTTACAAGAACTGGAAAACGTGAAGACTGAAGCCACTCTATACGACAAGACTAACGTGAAGTTCGACGTTGTTGCTAATAAGACCAAGTGTCCAGTTTGTCAAACTTACTTATCCAATTCTGTCATTTCAAGGTTCCCAGATGGAAAAGTTGTCCATTTTGGTTGTTCAAAGAAACTTCAATCCTTAATTGATGCCAACAAGAAACTTCATAAACTTAGATCAATCAAACTTGGAGACTACATCCAAGACTCCTAATGAACATATTAATGCACGAATACTTTTATAAATTTTGTATACAAACAAAAAAAAAGAGGTATAAACCCATAATCAATATATCCTAAACGGTGGTCAACAAGTTGATGACACCAGAACAGTACTTAACCAAATCGTCAAACTTATCGGTCTTCTCCTCGTGTACACTATACCAGTTGTCTAAGGCGTATAGTAAATCTTCAACAGGAACGTTCTGGAAAACATCACCGTGGTTTTTCAACAGCATGTTCATCCAAGCTTCGACCAGATCAACATCCAGGTTGGCCTTGTATCCCTGCGTCAAAGCTTCAACAAAGTGAGTCATTTCAGTTAATGGTGGTTGAGTGTTGATGGACTTGATTTCAAGATCAGTGACAGAAGGTGAAGCAGCTGATAAGAACTTCAAGAATGCAGAGTAATTACCAGCAATGGCACCCTCACGCAATAGTCTAGTGAATTCTGATTCAAAGCCAATGTTTTGGCCAGGCTTTAATTGGATGCCACTGCCATTTAGTTCTTCATTGTTGGCCTTTGGTAGAATGGAAGACTTGACACCTTCTCTTGCAGAAGCATCATCACCGACTTTCTCACCAGACAATTGAAGGAAAAATGGAGAATTTTCTGCCTTCTTTGGAGCTTCTTTTGGTTTGTTTCTTTGTTTGATCAAGTCTAGATTTAGTAATGTGTTGAATTTGGATCTTGGACCAGATGATAATGTTATTAAATCCAAATCAATTTGATCAACTGATTCATAATGGTTAGAATGGACTGCATCTTCTTCATCAGCCCCTTCAAGGGCACCTTCCAAGATAGAAGCACCACCTTCACCTGATGAGTTAGGTAGAATGATTTGTTGGAACTCTTCTTCATCGATATGTCTTGTGGAAACAGGTTTGAATTGGGCTCTGTTGGTCCATAAACTGATACCAACTTGTGAAACATGAGTGGTAGCCAAGAATTCACCTAATGGAGAGAATTTGATTCCAGTGGCAACATCAACGACTTTGACACCATCAATACAACCACCAGTTGGTAAATCCCAAGTACGAATAGTGGAATCCAATGACGCAGAAACGATCCAACGACCATCTGGGCTGAAATCCATTGAGGTGATTCTATTCTGATGGCCATATAGAATACGGACAACCTTCTGGGTGACAGCGTCAACAACAACAATGGATAAGTCGTCTAGTGCTAGTGCCACTAGGTCTGATGATCTGTGATATACTAATGATGTGATTGGAGCTTGTAGTTGCAATTTACCCAAGTATTTGGAGTGACTGAAATCATAAAACCCAACAATACCGTCCAAGGAAGCAGAAACCATCTTCCTGTTCATACCATCAATGGCAATACCAGTGACTGCTTTCTTGTGCAATTGATACTTTTTACGTAAGATACCACTCTGCAAGTTGTAAACACCAATACCACCACTTGAAGAACCGACTAGACCAAAGTTACCACATTGAGATATGGCAACAGACTTAGCAAAGCCTCTATCAATGGTGGCCAAGTCATGCTTACCGACTCTCTTATTTTTGGAGTCCCAAGTTCTAGCAAAGATTTCATCCTTGTGAGCAGTGATAACGTTATCCCATTCACCTTCTCTGGCATTCTCAATGGCAATGTCAATGATTTCTGGGAATTTTTCCCTCACTGTGGACCCTGCCCTACGTGTACCATCTGCTTTCTTATGTGCTCTTTGTGACAATTCTTGAGATTGGGCATCTTTTCTTAATGAGAAACTCCAGAATGAACGATCTCTTGAGGCAGATAAGATATGATGTGAGGTTGGATCAGCAAACTTGATGGATGATGGAGGAGCAGAATGACCACCTCTCGATCTTAAGTGACGTGGTGGGGACACAATCGCCGTGTTGGAGGTGGATAATGATGGATCGAAAACGTACTCTTTCAGTTGGTTATCACCACCGTTAGTGACAATGATTGGTTGACCATTCAGGAACTGGGCCTTGATAACACCACCGAATGAGTCCTTGTGTGCTTGTCTCATGATGTGGATTCTTGCGCGGCGTTCCAAGTCATGGAATATTAAATCACCACCAGTGGTACCAGCGACTAAATGTGCAAACCCATCGGTTCTGAATGAAATAGTAGAAATACTGTCCTGACTCAGCTCAATCTGACGCAGACTTCTGCCCTTTTTCAAATTGTATAAGATTACTTCACCTTTCACAGTACCTAATGCAACGATATCTAAAGCTGGAGCGGATTCAATAGTGGTCAATTGGTTTGGGAAAGTTTCTGATGTGAATAGTAGCTTGCCTGAGTGGACGTTGAAAATCAAGACGTTGGTAGTGGTGGCAACAGCGATCTTATTCAAGTATGTTGGAGGATGAATCAAATTCACAATTTCACCATCCAATTCTGAGACTGATAACTTGGTGTAGAATTCTGTAGCCACCTTCAAACCATTAGTCTTTTTGAAAACAAACAATTGCTTATCAGATGAGGTGACCAAGTAATCACCAAAGACAGTGACTTTAGTTAAGTCGATACCTTGATCAATTTCTAGAGTGTGTTCTAACTTACCTCTCTTGTAAATACCAACTTTATTACCATAAGCAGCATAAACGTAGTGGAAATGGGCAGCTAGGGCATTAATCTTGGACTCAGTTTGCTTCTGGGAAACAAACAGTAGATGCAAGGTATTAGCATCATAGATTTGGAAAGAACAACCGACACTAGTAGCGATATAGAAAGTTGAACCTAAAGTACCAACTGCAAATGGAGTGTCATTGGACACGTTACCAATCACTCTAAAGGGAGAAAAGATCTTGGAAGCTCTCACAGTTTTTGCCTGAGAGGTAACTCTTCTTCTCTTCACTTCAGCTGACATGATGAAAGTAGCAAATGGTTCACAAATCAAATAAACCCAACTGTCGATAAAAAGTTGATTTCTATATACAATTATTTTTCACTATAAAAATTTTACGCACGTGACTTATCCTCTTACCCGGGGAGATGACCCGGGGCTTCAAACAAAGAGTATAAATCCGTTTAAATCCGGAGCGCTAATAAGAAAACATGCCCTCTCATTAAGTGACTTGGTACAAGTGTGGATGACAACCATGAACCATGAACCATGGTGATTCTTATACACAGAATGCAGACAGCAAAAAAAGAAGATTGCAGCACCTGAGTTTCGCGTATGGTCTCCCACTACACTACTCGGTCAGGCTCTTAGCAGCTTAACTACAGTTGATCGGACGGGAAACGGTGCTTTCTGCTAGATATGGCCGCAACCGAAAGACTAAGAAATAAAAGTGGATCTAACGAGAAGTGGTCATTACATAATCGAAGCTAGGAGTCAGTATGTCTTTATTGGAAGTCCGATTGTTCATGTGGAATATATGGGTTCTACACTGCTCAGATTTAGAATAATCATACAATTAAAATATGAAAGAGACGTTCATAGGTCATTAGATCATAATCAGTCTTCCTTTTCTCCCTGTTCTGCCTTTTGCTTCTTCTCTTTCTTTGCAGCTTTTTCTTGTTCAATTTCAAGCTTAGCCTTAGTCCATGCTTCTTTGTTCAACTTGAACTTACCTTCACCTTCAACTCTTTCATACTTTGAACCGTCTGCTAGTTCAGCGACTTCATCCAGTTTTCTCTTCTTCACTTCAACAACATTGACAGATTCAATAGCACTGTTCTTTTCACCATAACGAACACCATGAATGGCAATACTGACACCATCATGCGAAGTGTTCCAAGTTCTAGAGTTTATTCCGTTTCTGTAAACACCCTGGTACTTCTTCAATGGTGGCAAAACGATAATATCAACATGTATATCACCACTAATCATATTCACAAATTCCCTGAAGTTGGAAACAGATTGTGTAATGTTCTGTTTGTTCTTTAGGTTGCCTGGTGTTCTCTTCTCAACCGGTTCTGATTTGGCCTCTTCTGAACTAGAATTTGGAGCTGGTGTCTCTAGTTCCGGATCAATCACTGGTAAAAACCCATTGTGTTTTAGTAATAGCAGGATATCCGAGTCGTCTGTGTAGATATCTGTACCCCAGATTGCTCGTTTGGTGTAATTTGGATTGTTGACAACATCACTTATTTGGTGCGATGGGATCCTTATGGTGACAATGGAGTTGATGTGTTCCCGTAGGTCTGGTAGCAATGGGACTATTTCGTGATCATCATCGTTCACTTCACCGTTGTAAAATGGAAGTTGTTTGTAGACAGCACGGGTCGAGTATGGAGTATAGATGATGGAACCCAAGTGTTTTCTCGGGAACTTGGATGCAAACTCAAGAACATCATCGTTTTTAATAATGATTTCATTCTTGACGAACTTCTTTGGGATTTCAGCGGGCTTATCAGCTGGTTTCTCTGTAATCTGTGGGATTTCATCAGAGCTCTTCTTTGTTGGAGGGACAGCATTCAATCTCTTGATAATGGAATAGCATAAGTAAGTCTTATAGTTTGGATTTTTGGCTTTCTCCATTCTAGCTCTTTTTTCATGCTGTAAAATGTCGTGTTTTTCCTCCATAGTGAAATCATTAATGCCATACTTGTTTTCGTAGTATTTGATGATCTCTTCTTCCCTCTCTTCTTCAACATCTGGTTTCGTTATTTCTTCTTTGAGTTGGACCGCATTTGGTATTGGCTGCGCAAGTGATGGGCTCTTATTGTCGTTTAGTGGGGCCTGTTGCTTGTTCAGTAGACGATCACCTTCTGAAGACACATTGGAAACTGTTTGGTTGCTCATGAAGGATGGAAATGGTTTTGTTTCAGACTTGGAGTTCTCAGTAGTATTCAGTAGTGATTGGACAGGGGATTGGGAGTTCTTCTCGTTTGTGTCAGAGACAGGAGGAGTGTTTTGAGTGTTGTTATTGTTGTTTAGCAGGCTGCCCAGGGATGAAGGTTGGTTTAATTGGTTATGCTGGATGCTAGGAATCTTGGACAGAAAGGATATTGGGGGCAGTCTGATCCCGTTGGAGGAGCTAAAGCTCTGTCTATGGCCCTGGTCATTTTGTTGGTAGGTAGCCTGATCGTTTAGCACAGAGGGCAAATTCGGGCGTGGATTTGGGTTGTGATCGGACATTTTGGTATATAGCTATGATTCTTAAACTTTCAAAGTTACGCAGAAGCTTCAAACAACCAAATTAGCAGCGTTTTCCTTTGTTTATCTTTGACACTTTCCCAAGACAAATGTTCCTTAAACTTATAATTTCTGTCCAATTTCGAAAACATCAAAAATTCGCGGAAATGATTCAAAATGTGTGTTTTAGTGTCAAAATGAAGTTCCGAGACTTTGATAAAAACTTCCGGTTTCAGCAGCTCTCCTGGTGATTGATCCTTGTTCTCTACACCTCAATTAAGCCATTACAATGGGTCTGGAAGGGTACCAAGTGATAGCAAGCTCTGCGCTTTTCGTGCAGATCCCCCTCGTAGAATTAACGCAGGAAAAGGGTGGGCCAACTGAGAGAATCCTGTCACTGTTAGAAGCTATCAACACTTCCTCAATCCAACCAGATCAGAGATATAAGGTTTTCATACAGCTAGCCTCACTTGCCAAAGACCTCATTGCCTTGAAAAAGTTTCCCCACACTCTTCTAGAGATCACAGAAATATATCAACTATGGGAGCTAAGGCTAACGTCTCTCCTCTTTGCCAATGAGCTACAATTCGCACAACAGGAGGCCAAAAGACTTAGCACAGCTCTTGATGGCATTGTCAAATTCAACTCATCTTCCACCAAGCATTCCTCATCTGGCACTGCATTACTGTTTCCAACCAACATTCCATTGAGCTTGAGGCTCTTACTGATTCGCCTACGTTCTGTTGGTCCAAATTCTGCGCTATTAAGTGACTACTACCTTCAGTTATGGGAGTTCAGAGCTCAGTATCTGGATACAAAGTCCTCTTTCCCGCTTAATGTGATACATACCCTCGCCTTTGGCATTTCAGCGACATTAATTGCAAAGAGACAATACTATTCATTTTTGACACATTCAAACTCCATCTTGAAGGACATACGGAACAAAGAAACCAATCTGGGTGAAAAGGTCGCGTTTTTGGCAATGTTAATGTCACTAGTAATAGGTGATGCTGACTTGGCAATCACTTACCATGACATAGTCAAAGATCATTTCAGTTCGGTGTTACCACAGTTACAGACAATCATGAACTTGGTCAATCCTGTCCTGATCAGCAAAGGTAAAGACAACGATAAGCCCACACATGAAGCGTTCGATATTTTATCCCTGGTAGAACTGGATGATTTTGTTACCCTTGTGAGAGACAAACGCATCACTGGTCGGATCCTGTGTTCACTATGTGCCTTATTTGAGTTAGATCTTAGAAACCAAGATGGCGACTCCTTCAGTGCTAAAGCTGATAGGCTCTCCGAAGAGTACCAATCCATAGCTTCTAACATCTTCCAGCTGTGGAGACGTAAACCTAACAAACTCTACTGCTTTGAATAGAACTAATAGACGAAACGTAATGGTAAACTCCCCTTTTAGCCAAAGTCTCAGCCCTAATCACGTGATATTTACAAGGCTTCTTATCTCATACTAAACACCTGGACACCAAACAGTCCTTTTCTGGTAAGCACCACAGAAAAACACACATAAACACACAAATTCGCGGGTAGAAGAGAAATCCCAAATTCGCGAAAATAAACAAAAAAGTCCCAAAGCTCGAAAATTTCAGTTTCGGTAGCAGCACTCTTAGGAACTTTTCGGTAGAGCCAGCAACAAGCCAATTTTTTCCATTGATTTTTGCAATAAAATTTGTCTTTTTGGCTACACAAACAACCTGATACTCACATCAACACCACGATTAAAAATGTCCAGTAACAGATCAGCTTTAAAAGACGTTGTCACCCGTGAATACACCATCAACTTACACAAAAGAGTGAGTCCCCAGAGAGAACCCCATTGTCTGCGTCAATTGTGATTGAAGATTGGAGAAACCCTTTGAACGTATTTCCAGATTGATGTAATAGAAATGAGCCATGACGAGAAACGCACACCCACACACACACACAGCGAGATCATTTCTAGAGGACTGAGAGGCTACAAATAATCATAACATGCGCTAGTCTAGCTCTTCGGTTCCCGTATATGTGCCACTTTGAATCAAGTACGGAACCACCATTCCAGGCTGAACTATTACCAAGCGTACCCATTTAAAAGTCTACGCATCCCTTCATTGGCACCATAAGGATCTTATTCATGACCAAATGCTTAAAAAGAGGTTTTCTTTTCTTTCTGTCTCATCTCCAGTCTTCATCATATTAGACCTCCACCAGGGCAAACTTTCGTAACCTATATGAACTTTATACTAACGAATTATCTAGTTACACGGTGTTTCATTCAAAAAGCGTGCTCCTCAAGCCGTTAAGGAAATCAAGAAATTCGCTAAATTACACTTAGGTACTGCCGATGTTAGATTAGATCCAAAATTAAACCAAGAAATCTGGAAGCGTGGTATCAAAGGTGTTCCATTCAGATTAAGAATCAGAATCTCAAGAAAAAGAAACGAAGAAGAAGATGCTGAAGAAAAATTATTCTCATATGTCGAACCAGTCAACGTTGCTTCTGTCAAAGGTTTAAACACCGTTGTCGTTGAAGAAGAAGAAGCTTAAGTTTTTTTAATGAAATCTTTATAATAGTTAAAAAAATTCTGTAAAAAAATAAAACGTCATTGTTAATCTGGGTTTACTTGCAATGTATCTTGAATATCTCTGTTTGGTCCATAATTACATTGGCGTATATCTATAGATGTAGAAAACTAATTGAATACAGGCAAAATAAAATTGGGTCTGTGGGTCACAGGGGGGTTTGAAGTGCTAAAAAGATACTTATGTTTCCTTATGTTTCCCAAAATATGACCTATTACTGTCACATTACTGTCCAATCACTAGCCACCATGTGCTGTATCAATTGTATACGATGAAATCTTAACTATGCACAAACTTTAGATGCTAATTTTCCAAGATCGATTACTACGCTAAAAATTCCAAACAAAAACCTAATGTATTAACCAATCCTGCCAGTCCAAAATCACTATATCTGAGTTAGTAAACCTCCTAAGAGTATAATCACCTTAATAATCCTCAACAATTAACCAAAAATCAGTGTAACTATGACAAAAGAACCAGTCATCACAAAAAAGCGAATCAAGACGATTCACCATGGATATTTGTTCAATACGGTTCAAAAAAATAAGAAAGTTCTTCATCCTCTGAATGGCATGTTGCAAATTGTAGGTGTTTTTAAGCATTAACGTACGTTTTCCTGATTGTTTGTTATGATAGGTGGGAAAGATTGGTTGGGTTTAGAAATTTTTGTAGATTTTTTTTTCACTATAAAAAAAAATAGGGCTGGGATATTCAGAGTCGGTACGGGCAGCATATTTCTAATATATGAAGATGTTATTACTAGTCTACTGCTATGACCAGAAGCCTTAAGAGTTCATAAATGACGCAATTTTCCACTAAAAATCTGAAATAAAATTGTTCAACTACAAGCACTGCTCATAAACAATTACCTTTACGTCCCTTATTCATTATCCCGATGTTATATACCCTAAATATGAATGCTTCTTTGAGTTCTGAATTGAATCTCGGTAGCCTCACCGAAACCATCTTCAAAAGATCTCTTCAATTGGAAGTTGTAATCAAAAAAGTCAAGCATCTCAGCCAAAGTCTTACAATCCATCATTTTCTTGTATAACTCTTTGGAAATTTGGGTATCAAGCATACAACTCAAATGATGTTGGATCAGTCTGAACGGTAGACCATAAGCAGTAGCATATTCCCAGAACTTCTCGATACAGCCCCATGGAGCCTTTGCATAGCCAGCAAACATAGCAGGGTTGGCTAAGAGACCACGAACAGCCATGACACCATCAACTTTAGTATACTCAACAATCTTTTTCACATCTTTGAGGGAGAAACAGTCACCATTGGCTATCACTGGAACTTTGACCGTTTCCTTTATCAGTTTGATGGCATCAAAGTTTGCAGGCACCGAAGATCTGGTGGTTCTTGTACGACCGTGGACAGTAATGAAATCAACACCTGCAGCCTCAACTTTCTTGACAAACTCAACTGTCTTGTTTAGATCTTTGTGTATTCTGATCTTAGTTTCAAAGGTGACTTTGTCACCATACTTTTCCTTGACAGTTTTGACCATACTAGCCACTAGATCGGCTTCTTCCATTAACGCAGCACCAATACCTTCTTGGACTTGTTCTCTTACTGGACAACCACAGTTCAAACCGATACCATCGACATAAGGGTGGATCATATCCACGAATCTCGTCAAATCAGTGACGTTATTGCAACCAACCTGAACGATCAACGGCGTATCAAGATGGTTTGTGGTGAAGTCTGATAATCTTGCAATATCATTTCTTACAAACTCACGTGCTAGAATCATTGGCGAGTAAACGATATCACAGTTGTATTCTCTCACTAGGGCTCTGAAGGGCAATTTGGAGTAGCGAACCATAGGACCAGCGATATGTACAGGCTTTCCCTCCTGTTGGAAGCGCTTGATGATCGCCAGTGGGTTGTTCTTTGGGTCTCTTGGTGTGATTTGTGGCATGTTTAATGGATTTCTGCGTATCTCTAAGAATCTATAAGAAATCTGTAAGGGGGAGAAATGATTCAAAGTATATAAACAAGTGACTCCCCTAATCTCTCCTTGCTTATTGCGTCTAAAGGCTTCTTATCAAAAGGCTCGATCAGCTTAAATGGTTTCGATATCGAGATTTTTTATTTTCGCGGTTTGGAGTTTCTTAATTGGGAAGTTGTTTGCGGCGGATAATTGATTACTTTTTATATTTGCCCCAATTACATGAGGCGCAAGAAGAAAATTCGAAATTTGAAGTTTGAAGTTGACATACGCTGTCTCTGCGGGGTGCAGTGGCTGCAATTGTCAAACTTTTGGGTCTCTGTTGAATTACTTGTCAAATTTCCGGTTAAATAAAGTTGGAATTACCCTTTTACATCTAAAAAAGTCCACAGTACCTTCCGATTGGCTTATCAGGTAGTGTCTCATACGCGTAACTTTAAACTTAACAATTAAGGCACCAGTATCACTTTTAGCTAGTTTATTTTTTATGAGATCAGAAGTTGTCACTAAGATTGCAGTTCGATTTGTCATAAATTAGTATACATATTTCCTTCACAGATCAAATACTATGCAATACACATTTCATTCAATCTTTTTCTCAGAAGCGGATTTTTTGACTTGGTCGTTCAAATCGTCATAGTCCTTGCTCAAGCCACCAGCTTGGTCCTTTAACAACTTCAATTGTTCATCCTTCTGTTTCAACTTCTTTTCCAAGGCGACAATCTCAGCGTTTGGCTCAGCACCTCTGACCTCATCTTTCAAAGTCAACAATTCAGCAACTAAACCATAAGTTCTGGTGACAATCAGCGTCAAGAACAAAGTGAAACCGGTCAAATACAAGTTTCTTTGGGCGTAGAACTTTCTAGCTTGGATCTCTGATCTGTCAGTGACCAAAGAGGCGGATTGTGCAGAAGCTCCAGTGACATTCTTGCTGTATCCGCTCAATTCCTCATTGATGCTCTGGACTCTATTGACAGAGTCTACAAACAAGATCAAGATGAAGACCAAAATACATTTGATCGCAATGCTGACCTCTGTCAATTGGAACGGTTTGGAAATGGCCTTGATCAATGGTCTTCTGATCTTGGAAGGCAATGGTAATGACAATGCAGCGAAAAGCGTCATTTCAATGACCAGCAAGCCAAAGACTAAGTTGTAGTATAATGCCATGATGATAGATGTGAGTTCAGTGGTTCAATTTGTGTAAATTGTAGAAGATTAGAAAAGTTTCTATTGCTTTTGCCCTCTGTTAGCAATCTTGAAATTTCAATTAGGTGTCATCTGCCACATCACTATGGGTCAATAACACGTCACATGAAGAGTCATGTGATTGGATTTTTTCCCAATCTATCTGCCGAGGCATAAGGAACTTTTGGTGTCAAATGGCAGAGGAAGGAGGAAAGGAGGAAGTTGAGAAAAGATCGGTATGAGATTTGTTTGTAAATGTCTGCGCAAGATGTAGAAAGGTAACAAGGGTATCTGAGAGTAAGCGCAGGTAACTTGAGTTTCCCCGATGTGTGTCGTTAGTGATTTCGAAATTCAATGTAGGACGGCTATAGCCATCGATGAAAATGTTGATTTGGGAGATATGATACAAGACTACAAGTTGAGTCTCGGCTCCCACGAGAGAACGGGAGGCCTACGGGATGGTAAGACCCACTGATCTAAGGTCTGTTCCTACTCCTTGTTGTGTCTACCTGGGCCTCATCGCTTGGACGTCTCTGATTGGCCGAGAACCGGCGCAGTTATGTGCCAATTGGGCTTCTGGGCAGAAACTGGCATACGAGTGTCACGTGCATAGAGCCGGAAGTGGTGCTTATGTACGACGCAAAGGCCGGAATTTGCAGAATGCGGCAAAACATGTACAGTTACCCGCCGGTTCTTGTGATGTACTGTAACTGCAGGCTTTGTGGCCGGATCTCCCATCCCAATGATGTCCCATCAGAAACAGCTCCAGCGTCCTGTGAAAGAAGTCTTCAGACCTCTGCCCCAAAACAACACACGTCTTCCCGCCACCGCCACCGCCCGCTGCGTTTTTCCCTGCTCCTGCTACTGACTCAACTCAACTGGGAAAAGAAACGCTCCAGACCAAATCCAGTCTCCTCTCACTTGTTACCAGGGCCCTCTCCTCGCTGTGCTCGTTGCTTTCAAGCTGCTTTGACGTCCTGCTTCCTTCCCACTACTCGTGTTCTGGCTAGGACCCTTCTCACCTTTCCTCCGGCTTGCCTGCGTCTTTCTGTCTAATTGTGTGTTTCGTTTTGGTCCTGAAATTCATCTCCTTATCAAAGTTCACTTCAGTTGCCATCACAACAAAAACATCCCTCAACGACTGCTCACTAATCAAAACAGTCCTGTCCCTCCACTCGTCAGCAACCCACCACCTGTACCTCTACAACTCACAGACCTTTCCCCTTGGTCATGAACTCCAACAGTTTCTTCAACCAGGCCTCTGCCATCAGCATACCGAACAAAGATGGCTCACTGGCACAACCGATCGATATCGGATACCAACGTTCTGGCTCTGTATTTGGCCACAACACTCCGCAGCAACAGCAGCAACATCATCTGAACACCGGTTCCAACCAACACCAACAACTGCATCATCAATTAGGAAATGGTTCCAATTCAATCAATATTAATAATCAAAGGAATTTCAGAAGAGAATCAATCGCCCATTCCCATGGGGTTGGTGGTGTCAGTTGGGGCTCTTTGACCATCGGTAGTTGGTTGAAAGACGAGGTCATGATGCATAACTTGAACAATTATACCAATAACCAACCTCATCATCAACAACAACAACATGCTCAACAGATTGCATTATCCCCTCCTATCCAATCAAGTTACCTACCTGACCTAGAGGCCAATTATTGTAAAGACTACAGTTGTTGTGGTCAATTGTTACCTACGCTTCATGATTTATTGAAGCATTATGAGGAATCTCATATCAGTCCAACTCCACCTACTCATCAACCAAAACCTATCCAAAATTTCGATACTGTTTCCACCACTGATGTGTTCATAAATTCAAACCAACGTAAACAACAGCAAGCTCAGCAACAACAGCAGATAAATCCAGCTTTGCAGAGTAGATCCAACTCCAACTTTAGTTTCACATCTCCATTCCAACAACAACAGCAACAACAACAACAAATTTCACAATCATCACAGGTACAAAATCAAACTCATCCACCACAAAATAACATCCATCAACAACTGCGTAATCAATTCAGTAATTCCAACTCCACTATTCCACAACAAAATTCACAATTCCAATTCCAGAATTTACAGAATAATGTGGATCCACAATTCAACAACAACAATTTGATAAATCCTAACGTTTCTACTCCACAACCACAACAATCACAACAACAATCAACGCCATTCCCTATTTCATTGAACAATGATGATAGTGCTATGGACTTGGATGAAGAAGCTGATGAAGGTTACATAGATGATCCTTCCAGAAACTTATATGTTGCTCAAGGTTCTGAAAAACCATTCACATGTCCAGTTATCGGTTGTAACAAGAACTACAAGAATCAAAATGGTTTGAAATATCATAGACTACATGGTCATCAAAACCAAAAACTCCACCTGAATCCAGATGGGACATATTCAGTCGTTGACCCAAATGATGGTAATGGTATGGAACAAGACAAGCCATACAGATGTGAAGTCTGTGGGAAACGTTACAAGAACTTGAACGGTTTGAAATACCATCGTGGTCATTCCACTCATTGAATTGGGGTCATTATTAGAATTAAAAACAGTCTTTCTTTTTCATGTTGTAATATAGAAGAAAAGAGGAAAAGTTTTTATATTGCTGTTGTTGTGTTTTTGGAGCTAATGTTTGTACTTTGTTTTTCATGATTGGTACCATATCACTACCATCACTATCGTTGCCGTTGTTGTTATCAATGACTATTTTTTTTGTATTATCAAGTGTTTTTTTATACGTATATTTTTTGGGTTTGGAATATTGATAGTTATAACAATGTAGCTTCGTGAACTTGAGTTTGAATTATGCAATTATAACCTAATTCCTATGTACAGGTTTTCTGGACTGCCAAGGGGGAGATGTTCTCTATAAATAATCCTTTTGAGTTGCAACACTCTGGATGTGGAATTTTCCAGAACACTGATAAACGAGATTCCGACTGCATCAGAATCTCGGTACCAACGATCTGGCTCAAAACCTATCCTAATATAGCGTGCGTTACCAAGGACTACATGATACCTTAGAGTCTTTTATTTGATCTTTTTTCTCAATCTTCTTGATTTTCTTCTTGGTTCCATAAACGGGACATTCTATAACAATAACCTTACAAGTCTTGATTCTGATTTTCATTAGAGTCTTTTTAACATATAGGTTGTTGGTACCCTGAACATAAATATTGTAATATTTATTGAAGCGTTTAAAATGACATTGATGGTTTTTTTAATTGATTTTAAGATTTAAGGTTTGAGATCTAGATTGCAATTACCCGCTGAATTTTGGCATAAAGTTTGATCTGATGACATCAATATGCATAACCTTTTAAACATATTGCAGAGAATAATAATAATAATCAATAATGTTCTTTGTTGTCGTGGACTACTAGTTATCTTCAAGATGCACATCAATATAACAAGTGCCAGAACTCTTGCCGTATTTCAAATTTCTACAATTTAGAAGATCCATTTTCAAGAAATTATAAATAATTAATCATAATCGTTGAATAATTAGTATTTAATTAAATTATGAAAATACAATGAAAGACAAACCCACATCTTTTCGACAAGAAGTAGTTATCCTCACATGATAGTTCACTTAATCACAATCCGAATATTGTGGGAGTGATGTTCTCATAAAGTGATAGATCCCGAAAGTTCAACTCCGGCGGCACTCATCCGAGAAATTAAACTGATCAACCCATAGCTAATTATCCATCGTTCATTAATTAAATAGTGCTAAGCTGCTAGTTAATAGCTCAACCATAACTGAGAACTGAAAGATAGGCTCGGTTAGCACGTAATAATGTAATATATAGCACATATGTATACCAGGACAGGAGAATTAGATCAAGCAATAATATTATAAATGGCAACATGTAGCAGATTAGATTTGAGCTTACACATTCACCAAAAGTAGAGCAGATCAGCTTCAGTCTAACCACAGAGAACTTTTAAATGCCATAAGTGTAATGTCATATCTTCTAAGGTCACTCGTTGTTTTTCCCCCTTTGGCACATCAAATGAGGACAATGAAGGAATTCTCTTCTGAACGAGACTCTGTCTGCAGCGCAATAATGTATTGTCTTTTCTTTGTGAGTTCAAAGGGATCTGACTGTTAAATGTGGGGGGTATAGCTAGAGTATTTGATAGCTCTAGACCCTGTGTCACCATCGACCTAGTCTTCCAGCATTGGGCAGATACTAAGAACTTCTTCTTAAAGACTTCCAGTAACTTCAAAGGCTCTAAAGTAGAACGCGATACGCGATAATAAGACCTCTAGGCAGGGATAGTTCGCAAATTATGGGTGCTTCGTTATCTCTTAGTATCTGACAAATAAGCCAGCTGCTATGGCCGAGTACCTTAACAATTGCCTTGAAGCTACAGTTCATTGAATCAGATTAAATGCTATTATGTTCAGCTAGTTTTCGTTTCGTAAGAATTACTCTTGTGCTTTGGAGTAAATTTAAAATTATCACCAGCTGGACCCAAGAACATTTCAGAAATCTTTATCCAGTCTTTGTAATCACCACTACCTAACAAAGTCTCCAATTCGTTTCTACCCTTCCAGTTTTCTGGTCTTTCATTCAACTTGATTGGATATCTTTCCAAAATACCATATGGAGTGTATCTATGGAAGAATGATAGGAATTCACACAAAAATCTTCTGGAAAGAGCAATACCGTATTCGTCAGTACCCCAGTGTTCCATAGCGAAAGTAGCATAGGTTTTGATCATTTCCAGTCTTTCAGTGGCTGATTTGTCCAAGTATTGCTTAGCATCGATTTCTTCATAGATCCACGGCTTGATTAGGGCACCACGACCAATCATGACACTGTCAATGTAAGGGTTTTCAACGGCTCTGTGCCAGTCATCCCAGTTGAAACAATCACCATTGCCGACAAAGTTAATTCTTTGAAAATCTTTACGGTCTTTGTCTTCTTCTAATTCAGCTTCCGTTTCTCTGATGATTTGACCAGCTTCGGCTATGTAATCCCAGTTGGCTTCCTTAGTGTAACGTTGTTGACGAGAACGGCCATGTAATGTGATCGCAGCAGTTTGAGTCTCTTTTACAATTCTCTTCACCAAGTTATGAGCGACTGGATGGTTATCTTTGGTACCCATTCTAATCTTGACTGTCGTTGGAACTTCACCAGAACAGTAGTTCATGGAGTTCAAGATTCTCAAAAGTCTAGCTGGTTGATCCAATAAAGCAGAACCTGAACCTTGTCTGTATAGTAAATCAACCGGACAACCAGAGTTTAAATCAATGGATGACACACTTGGACACAATTTAGTGATTGCTTCGGTGGCCTTAGCACATTGCCAGTGCTTAGAACCAGCAATTTGGACACCAAACCCTGGATATTCAGAACTATGAGCTTTTGGTAGCGCCCATTCCGAGTTGGTACCCTGGATGACAGGTAGGGAAAATGCCATTTCTGAGTAAGTGATATCAGTGCCTAGAGTTTTCATCAATCTTCTGTACGGTAGGTTACCAACTGTGGTTAGTGGAGACAAGATCTTCTTACCAACAAGGTCCAATTTCTTCTTTTCTGAAGCGAAGAAACGAGATTCCATGTACTGACTGTAAGCATCTTTGGTTGCATCTTGGACAGTTACCTCTTTTTCTTTCGTGGTTTGAGTTTCTTCTCCTTCAGTCTTATCTTCAGTCTTATCTTCAGTTGATTCTTGGTTGATTTTCTTCTTGGCCTCATCTCTCTTCTTGTTATCTTCTTGAATATCATCCATGATCTTGTTGACAGCATCAGCCCTTTCGAAATTGAATTTCTTCTTAATCAAAAGAATCTTGTCGTCATATGAGACGTGGTTGACTTCGTAATTTTCTTTAGCAGCTAAGGCGATCTTTTCTTCATCCTTGACAAGCTTCATATCTTCGGTTAGATGTGAATGTAGGAAACGGCACTTCAAACCAACAGGACAACGACCAAGAGCATTGAAAACAGGACAGACACCAGGAATATCTTCACCCTTCTTGGCCAAGTATTCATCAATATCATGAGAGAATTTACATTTCTCTGCACCGAACTTACAAACCTTGCCTGATTCTGGATCGATCAGTGCTGCACATAGTTTATTCTCCTCGTGATGCTGTCTTATTTCTCTGTTTTTGTTTTGACCACGCTTCTTACCTTTCCCCTTAGATTCACCAGAGTCTCTTTCACCGGAGGCTTCGGCATCGTCATCGTTGAAAGCTGCGATAGGTTTGGCATCAATGATGTATTCCTTTTTGACGTGAGCAATACCCTTTCTGGTGTGGTTGTCTTCCAGTTTAGCCCTCTTGGCTTCCCCATCGCCAACAGGAGAGCCTGGTCTCTTGGAAACTTCAACTTCTGTCATTGTAGCGGTCTGTGAGGGCGTCAATTTAAGTCGGATCTTTTACTGATTTCTGCGATGAGCTTTCGAATTTTTTCTTTTGATAACGTCTCCGAAACTCGGTAAGGGCACTACCAATAATATTTTCCCATCTTAGTCATCATCAATAAAAAGATTATGTAATCACTCATATTAACCCAACATATCAAAATTGTGTCTGTTTTCGAGACACAAAATGTCCCCCAAAACTCAGCAAATTCAGGAATTCCAACCAATATCAGTGCCTGAAATGAGCGATAAGCCGATTTACCTAGACATCAGAATCCCAGTAATAACATTGAGGGTTGTTCTCATTGCGTTAGTCGTTTTATTTGTGTCTTTTGGCGTGCTATTACCCCTTTCATTTTTGTCCTTCAACTACTTATATGGCTATCTGATACCGACTCCCAACATCCATTTACCCCTGTCAAACTACATCCTGAACTACGATTTGCAAGGAGTTCCGCCATTTGTTATCATAGGAAAGACATTGGACCCACTTTATGCCAATCAGCCACGTCGTGAGGAGCATCATGAGGTCTTTGATCGTTTTGATTTCAATATGAACTATGACTTCAACTTCAACTTTGACGCCTTCTGTCCTAGAGATAGCGATTTGAAGTATGAGCCAGTGATGTATAAACTTTCTATTGTGTCCAATGATTTGGTTGATCAATTGAGTCCCTACGGTACGAAACCATACGTTTCCAAACGTTTCCACCTATGGCCAGTGACGAATAACATCCATCAACTACACAATCCACAGGTGTTGGTCTCATCCATGAACACATTTATCCTTGATTGCAACAGAGATTCGGACCCAAGAAATGAACAGAACATACGTCTGAAATCACTGGTTCCCCCTGTCTTTCAATTGTTTGTTCCTAAACTGATTCAAGATTTTAGAATTTCATCAAAGCCAACGAGGTTTACCATCAATTTGTTCAATGACTTGAAGTTCAAGGATTATATCACAGCTGAGAACATCGAGTACTTCACAGATAAGGAATTCAATATCCTTTTGGAATTCAACAAACCAAATATCGTCATTGACCCCTCAAACTCAGAGATTGTGATCCATACCTCTTGGAAAGGCCTGAAATACTACTTGTACCATTACAGAGTCTTGAGCTATATCCTCGGTATTTCAATGCTATGGTTGGGCTCGAGTTCTATCCTATTTGCTACTGTTGGCGGGTTGGTTGCGTGGAGAGAAGTCACCGCTGGTGATGGTGATGACAGTCTGAATGATGCTTATCTTGATGAGGATGATGCTGATGAAGACACTGAATCGATCATTAACCAGCGCTTGATCGAAGTCGAATCTAATACAGGCAGAGACCTTGATGAATGATTCACGAACTACGTCACTTCAAAAATGCTTAGAATAAGATCATGATAATAATAATAATAATAATAATGCAGGATGTTAACATAACAAAACAAAGACAAAACGAAATCAAATAGTAAAACCAACAATTGTAGAACTGAGAGTTAGCGTGTTGCGCCGATATTCAAATATTCAATCTTTGTATAAACTCTTTGACGGTGGAATGTCACAAATCAACATTGGACTCCAGAACCATTGATCTTCCTGATCGTTACCGAAATCTTGACTCATTTCACTGCTAACTAGCTCAGAATATTTTTCATATTCATCAACCACTGATTCCCATTCATTTAGGACCTTACCTAAAATTTGCCAGCCTGTGATACCTTCATACAACTTTGAATCAGCCTTGAATAAACCAATAGTCTTTAAGTTCTTTGGTCTTTGCGGAGTCACAGCTGGTGTCTCAGAAGTATTCAACCATTGAGCTAATCTTGAGCTTTGGATACCCAATAAATCATCTTCGTCTTCTTCACTAGGTAATGAATCACTTGAATCGGTAGCAAAGAACCGTAATGAAGAACCAGGATTTAAAGACTTGGAGCTGAAGGGTAATCTTGGTTTCTTTGGAATCATGTCGTCTAATTTCAATACTTCATCAACCTTGAAGAACTTCTTCTCAGTATCATTTAGTCTAGATAAGAATAATGTTGATTGGAATGAGTCTGTAGAGGTGACCATTTGGTATTTATACTTGAAATTCTTCACCTCAGGAATCTTGACTTGTAGTTCAGGTGGTGAAGGGACCGAATCCATGGAATTGGCGTTTGTAGGTGTGGTAGTTGTGTTGGTGTTCAATGAGCTAATGGATGCAGTTGATGAGACACGACTCATACGAGTATCTGATCTTTTTGGGATGGATATCTGTGAAGGTCTATCTTCATCGGAGACTTCTGAGATTGACGATGATGGCGAGTAGAAACTCTCATGATATGATATAGTTCTGTTACCAGGTGATGACCTTGGAGTGGCAGCAGTTGTTGACAACACCGGAGTTCTCAAAAACTGTTCTTCCGTAGATTGAGGTGGAGTTGTAGGGTTGAGTACTTGTGGTGGTTCTTGGATCTTTGGAGTTGAGGAAGAGTTCTTCTTGAAGAAACTCAAAGCATTGCCAAGTATTGGGACCTTGTTCAGCGTGGATGATGAAGAAGATCTTGAAATTGTTGGAGACCTTTGGGGAGATGGTAATGAAGAGGATGAGACAGCTCTGGGTGGTTTCAATGATGATGTTAATGACTTCAACGATGATCTTGAGAACGATTTAGGTAATGATGGAGATGACGAACTCTTTGATCTCAGCGATGAACTTGGTTGGCGTGATGAGTTACTAGAGCTTGAATAAATGGCATCATCAAAGATGTCAAACGCATACACGGTCTTGTTCGAGGATGGGATGACCAAGCTTGAGGTGGGAATGTTGTTCATATTCGACCCCGGTGTAGCTGGGGAGGATGAAGACGATGTTTTGGATTCTGTTCTTGATTTGAAATCTAGAATATCAACATATGATCTTGTGCTCTTAACACAAGATTGTTTGCTGGATGTTGGGTTTGAAGAAAAGTATGTGATGATTAACTTCTTGCTAAAGATAGGCATCGAAGGTTTCAATTCAAATCTCAACAACTGATCATCATAATCGGAACTTTCGTAATGTTCAATGAATAAATTGTAAGTCTCTTCTAGCTTCTTTTGGACAATGATGTTAAGACTTGAGCTTGACTCTTTCTTCACAACTTTGAACATCACCAATCTGATGTAGAAATGCCTAATCAACGGTTGCCAATGGATGAAGAATCTTTTCCAGCAACTATTTGCCACTAAGAATACAGACAAATTATGAATCAATGAATAACGAGCATCCAAGATCCAGTGATCATCACGAACAGAGCCCTCAAGCGTGTCAGATATGGATCTGGCCTGTTCCAATTCGTAATCAACAGGGATCAAGTCCCAAAGGTTGAATAAACTTGTCAAAGCCTTGGCCTGTGAAATCATGTTTTCAGTAGACAGCATTCTAGTCAACCCCAGAATCCAAAATTTCCAATCAATGGTATGTAAAAAGTTCAATGATTTCAGCGATGTTAAGGAGCTAGTCAATGCAAACTTGTTCTTGTGATTGGCCAAATGAAGACATAACTGTAAGAAGAGGTCATAAAGAACTTCACAGCTCTCCGGATTGTATGGTGAAATGGACTTGGCTTTCAACAGGAACATACTTTCAAAATACTTGATAATAAGGACCTCATTTCCATTGTGATTCGGCCCATGGGACTCTGATGATGTGTAGACAATAATTTGAAGTACTTTCAACATCTTTAGGAATGAAATCTGGGTCAAGTATGCTTGGTAATTCTTTCCTGAACCTGCGTTCTTCATGTTGGCATAGAAAGCAGCCATTTCGTTCTTCATTTGGAGATTGTTTGATTCTTTGTATTGACACATTTTGAAGTTCTTAAGCATGCTGAAGTTTGAATCAAAGATCTCTACGACATGAGTATAAATTAAGACACCACCTGGCTGTTGAGTAATGAATGACATCAGGAAATCATTAGGGTGGTAGATTTCGATTTCAGAATCAGAGGTTTGATAGAATAATGAAAGTTCAAGGAAGTGCTTCAAAAAACTCTTGAAAATATCAGAATCGAAACTAGCCCATCTCTTGACCCAGTTCGTATCTTTCAAGTTGATGGTGAGTTCATCATACTTCTCCAATTCTTCAAATTCGTTTTCAAATCTTTCATTTAGGGATTCAGTGTAGAAAGAGGTGGAAACCTGTGGTGGTTTCATGCAATTGATATTCATAAGTCTTGGGTCTGTGTTGTCACCCAGTTGGAAGTCACCTTGGAAGTCAATCAACTTCGCTAAATGTTCAGGGTATGCTGATGCCTTCATGGTTTTCTCGCTATATTCTAAGGACGATAAGACTTTATAGATTGAGCGATTCTTAACAAATAAGGTAAATAGTAGTATCTGTGAGAAGTTTGGAACAAACAAGTAACCATATGCAAACACCTTCCCGATGAAGGCATTGAGACTTAGGGAGATGGTTTTCATGTTGAATAGTACTCTAAAGATGAAATTGATAGTTAAGATAAGTAGTTCTTGGTAAACTTCCCTGTGTGATGAGTCGACAAACCACTCTCTCCTTGACATCAGCCTTGACAGACACTCTAAGTAGCAAGTTCTATCAATAGGTGAGAGCGTAGACCAGTTCTTGAACAGTTCGAGTATCAAGGAGACCCAGTACTTGACGAAATACCGTATCCCAGTTTGAGTGAACTGTGTGAGTTTAACAATGACATGTTGAGGGACGGTACTCTCAACGTTCACGGGCATTTGGAACTGGATATTCAGCCTTAGGAACTTGAGCAGGGTCAACCGGAGGTGGTTAGCCTTAGCAGGGAGTGATGATTTGTGTTGGAACTTTGCATAATGAGCAGGAAGGGACTTGTAGTGTGGAGATAGTAGTTGTGTCTTGAGGTTGATTTCCTGGGAGTGTTGATTCGTAGCCGTTGTGATGGAAGCCTCTGATGACTGTGAGGATGCCGCTGTAGAAGGGAGCAGGTACTCGGGCAGAGAGCTCAGTTTGTCTGTGCTGGATGCTCTTGAAGATAGTGAGGGCGAGTACAGGTCCTTTGTGAAGGCTGGTTTAGGCAAGGCCGGGTGGTTCATGGCGGGCAGGGTGAAGCTGTGTGAGGAGAAAGGCGGCGCTCAGGGCCTTGTAGCAGCGCAGTGGCGGTGAGCGTGTGAGCTTGTGAGCAGTTGTCGTTGTTGAAGCGGGCAAAACGCTTTGGATCTCACAAAGGCTACCGAATTGGCAAACGAGGGAGTGTCTTGACAGGAGCAGGCAGGAGACGGCGCTGGGAGCACGTAGACGAGAGAAAGGAGAGCAGGTCCTGGACGGTGGTGGGCAATCTAGGAGCTTAGCGATAGGCGGGAGGCGTCTTTCCAGGGGCGGACACAGGAGAAGCTGGTCTCAAACCACTGAGATCTGGTATCTTTTTTTCTTAAGTTAGCGGGATGTTTTACAATGAAATTCATCAGGACGAAAACAAAATATGAGAAATTTAAGCGGCTCTCGATGGCGGACTATTAGAAGAGTCAGTGCTTATAAGCACTGAGCCATATTCTCTCACCTAAAAGGAGCCTTAGAAGTGTTAGCAGGTCCTCTTTTAACCCGATATCCGCTCTGAGTCTCAGTCCCAACACACCCAAATAAGTCTATTCTGGGACCAATTTCAGTTCCTGCAAAACCTGGGCACGTGACTTTAGACACAAACTTGCAGGTTGCTGCAGGCAACCGAAAAGCAAATTGTCATGAAAGCAATGCAAAATGATGCACCCGTTGGACACTGGCAGAATCCGAATATCTACAATCACGTGTGTGATCACGTGAGATATTGTCACGATAGGTGTTGGCAGTTTTGAAAAATTGAATTAAAAAAAAAAGAGAGCAGAGATGGAATTTAGTACACAACCAGAACAACTGCACGCCAAACATAAATAACCCTACGCAGTGCTAGCAGGCTGCATATTGGTGCCTTGGTTATTTTGTCTGGTCAGAAATCCATATAGCTAGCATGTCTGACAAGAGAGGCTTGGATGCCACGGTAGATGGTGCGGCTACTGGCAACAACGATGCCAGTGTCAAGCGTCAAAAGCTCGATAAGTTAACAGAGTCTGGTCCACTAACTGTGCGTGATGTGGTTTACTATCAAAAGGAAGCTATTTTCAGACGGCTGACGCAGTATAAGGCCCAAATCGGTATCCTTGAGAAGGAATTGAAGAGTTATTCTAGTCATTATCAAACTTACAGAAAAAAACTACTGGTTTTGAATCAATGGGTTGACCAATTCATTGAATTCGCCACTGCTTTGATTGGTGATGAATCTCAAGAGGATGCTGATGTTTTGATCACAGTTGATATCGATGACGATGATGAGAAATACGTTAATGACTTGAATGAGAAAAAGTCAAGATTGAACAAATTGATAGCTAAGCTATCTTCTAACGTCTCATCAGACCTTTCTGGTAACATCTCCAACTTGAATAAGGAGATTCATGAAATCAAACTTGAAAAAACGGAGCTTGTGAAGCAAAATGAAGTCTTATCGAACAATTATAAGTCATTAAATAAAAAGTACTTGGATTTATTGAACCAAAGTGAAAGGCTCAATAGCGTGACTGTTCAAAGATTTGGTGCTATTAAGAAAGAAGAAACCAAATCAGATGTGAAGAGTAGTGAGACCCCTGAATCTTCAGGAGATGTCACGAATGACAAGATCAAAGAACTTGAGCTTGAACTGAGCCAACAGAAATCTTTAAATGAATCACAAGAGAACTTGATTAAGGAACAACTGAACAAGTTAACTGTGCAACAAGATGAACTAATCAACTTGAACAAAAGACAATCGTTGACACAATCAGACATTAAAAGTTCCCTTGAATATCAAATCATCTCAAAAGATTACGAAGCATTGAATCTCCAACATAAGGAACAGCTACAGAAGTATGATATATTATTTGAAAAATTCCAAACTTTGGAGAAAGAATCGAATCAATTGAATGATTTATTTACAGAGAAGTTTGAAGCTGAAAAGAAGAAAATTTGTGATCAGTTTGAGACTTTGGAGAATGACTTGATCAGAATTAGAACAGCAAGAGATGAACTATTATCTAAAAACTCCATTTTAGAAGCAGAAAAGTCTCATTCTGAATTGATCAGTGAGCTAAAGAAGACGATCGAAACCCAACAAGAATCTATTAATTCCCTAAACTTTGAGAATTTAGCACCAAAGGATGTTAATGATTCAGACTTGGAATCATTAAAGAAGAAGAATTCTATCTTAACACAAGAACTACAAAGTTTAGAAGCAGCTTTCAAATCTATGGACTCGTCCAATTACAAAAAAATTACAAAGTTCCTTGAGGTTGAACAAAACTTTAATAAATTTAAAATTGAAAAGCAAAAGGCTGACCAGAAGTATTTCAGTGCCATGAGATCCAAAGATTCATTAGCTTTACAGATCAAGAATCTAAAGGAATTGAATTCCAGTTATGAAACCAAACTTGCCAACTTCCAAGAACTAAGAGACGCTACAAAGGCCGAAGTTGAGAATTTGACAGCCACATTGGCCAACACCAACAAACTACTCAGCTTGAAGCAAAGAGAAAATGATCAATTGGTCAAGAATTTGAATACCATTGAGCTGAAATTAAAAGACTCAACCACCAAGCTTGAGACCTTGAATAAAAACTACGATACTGTCACACAAGATTTGAACAACCTGAACAAGTCAGAAACCACATTGAAGTTGGAAAACAGAAAACTTGTCAATAAAAATGAAGCGCTGAACAAGCAATTGGATCGTTACAAATCCCAAACTTCCGATGAGATTAACAATGAACAATTAGACCAATTCAGATCACTTATCTACTGTTCACTATGTTCTAAGAATTGGAAAAACACAGTCATCAAACAATGTGGCCATTTTTTCTGTGATGAGTGCACAAAGGAGAGACTAGCTGCCAGAATGAGAAAATGTCCAACATGCAACAAACAATTCAGCTCAAATGATTTATTAACTGTTCATTTATGATATCTAGTCGGTCCATCTTCAATTCGTCTTTTTTGGTTCTTTGGTATTTGTAAAGATTTCCCACCTCAGTTCTTATGTGTTAATAATCAGATTTAATAGATTGTATCAATTATAACTGGTGTAAACTAAACACCCACTTCTGTGTAACAAAATTCTCTTGATACAAACCCTCATCGATTTCCTAATCAGGAACACAAAATTCTCACGCGTTATTTCTTTTTCTTTTTCTCTTATCACCGTGTTTTTATTCTGTGAAATTGACGCGTCAAAGACAAATCGAACGCGTTATTCCCGAATTCTACCGAGCCAGAACAAACAACACAAAGCACACAGAAAAGTTTCCTCAAAGATTCAAAGATTCAAAACTGTGCCTCCACAGAAGCACACATTTTGGCCAATTCTCTTATCACTCTTAGTGTGCAAAAAACACATAGATTAAATAAATGAAGTATGTTCAAAGAAGGTTTTCCTGTTCTAGCGTAATATGCAGTCTGCACTCCTCAAAGTGTTCTCGAATTTACGCTTTTCCTTCTACGCCTAGAAAGAGAAATTCGCGAAAGTTCCATTGAGATTTTTTTTTTATGTGTCGGTGGCGAATTTTTCGTTTTGTTGTCATTTTGAAAAATTGCCAAATTTTTTTTTGGTATTTAAGAAAACAAAATCCCCGAAAAAGACTGAAAAAAAAACTCCGGAAATTTTTGGAAGAAATCCGTGATTAAACTTCCGAATTGGGATAATTGCTTGTTTGGGGAAAGCATGTCGGAAATTAACAACTCCATCTCAACGCCAATTCAGACACCAACGGAGCCTTCGGAGGCCAGCATAGTATCCAAGCCTGCTGCCGAGCTTGTGAACAAGCCAATCTCGCCTCCTATCCCATCCCCAGAGGCCTCTGGTGAAGCCGAAACCGAGAAGGTTCGAGAACAGAATGGCCAGCCAATAGAGACAGTGGCGGATTCCTCAACAGAAAAGCCAACTGAAGCTGTGAAGCATGACCTAGATGACAAGACTCATGATAGTGAGTCCAACAAGAGAGCCAAGACGGAGGAACCTGTCGAATCCTCCACCTCACAACTGCCTTCTTCAGAACCAACCACCTCACAACCACAGAACCAAGGATCTTCTCAAACACAAACTACAGAAACAAACACCACAACCAACTCACAACCGCAAAACGCAGCAGTTCCAGTGCTGGACACTAGTCAAATGACTCCTGCTCCGAAGCCACCTGCTGAGCCAGATATGAACAACCTGCCTGCAAACCCAATCCCAAAACACCAACAACAATTTGGTTTACGTATTCTAAAGATTATCAAGAGAATGAAGGATGCGGGTCCTTTCTTACACCCTGTTGATATCGAAAAGCTGAAGATTCCACTGTATTATAATTTCATAAAGAGACCAATGGATCTATCTACCATTGAGAGAAAGCTAAATGCCAATGCTTATGACGATATATCCACTTTAGCTGATGACTTTAACCTGATGGTTGACAACTGTGCTCGTTTCAACGGTGTCGAAAGTGCTATTGCTCAAATGGCTAGGAACATCCAAGCTAGTTTTGAAAAACACATGCTGAATATGCCAGCAAGGGAATTACCACCATCCACAAAGACTACTTCTTCAGGAAGAAAGAGAACTTCACAGACTCCAGGCGAATTGAACAGTGAAGGTGTTCCAACTATTAGAAGAGACTCTGCTTCCCTGAATGGGAGACCAAAAAGAGAAATCCACCCTCCCAAACCAAAGGATATGCCATACGATATCAGACCAAGAAAGAAGAAATTTGTTGCTGAATTGAGATATTCGCAACAAGTGCTTAAAGAATTGGCTTCAAAGAAGTATGAATCCTTCAATTATCCTTTTTTGGAGCCAGTTGATCCAATCGCTTTGAACTGTCCAACTTATTTTGATTATGTCAAGGAACCAATGGATTTTTCCACAATCCAAAACAAACTGAACAACAACCAATATGAGAATGCTGATGAGTTTGAAGCTGATATACGTTTAGTTTTTAAGAATTGTTACTTGTTCAACCCAGAAGGAACTGCTGTCAACATGATGGGTCACAGACTGGAGGCCATTTTCGATAAGAAATGGTTAGACAGACCACAAACCCCACAAAGTCCAAACCAATCTGATGAGTACACCACTGATGATGAATCGGATGATGAACCAATTGATGAAGCGTCAGTTACAAGTCCAGCCATTCAATTTCTGGAAGAACAATTGGAAAGAATGCAACAACAATTGGCAAAGCTGAGAAAAGAAGAAATGGACAAGATCAGAAAAGAGAGGGGTTTGAAGAAGAAGGGTAAAAAGACAAAAAAGAGAAGAAGAAAAACCAGTGAAGGTTCAAGTGTTATCTCATATGAAATGAAGAAAGACCTGAGCGAACGTATCCTAGAGCTACCAGAAAAGAAACTGAACCAAGTTTTAAGCATCATATCGGAAAGCTTGAACTTGACAGAACAACAAGGGGAAGAAATTGAATTAGATATGGATCTACTAGATAACCCTACACTATCCAGACTATACAATTTTGTTTTTAAAAAGAAAGCTAAACGTGCAAGCTCAAAACCAAATGGCGCTGTTAAGAAGACCAAAAAATCCAAAAACTTATCAGAAGCTGAACAAAACAGACAAATAGAAAGCATAAAGAAGAAGATTGAATTGTTTGATCAATCAGGCAATATCTCTCCGTTTGCTACTAATGATAATGACTCGGACTCTGATGATGATGCTAGCTCAGAAAGTTCAGAGGAAGAATGAATTTAAAGACCCCATATTGTATTATGAATTCAATTGCGTAGCATATGTCGTATAGACTTCTTCTGTCAACTCTACAATGAATGAGTGTCAAGTTGATGTGTGACCAGTACAGAGTTTCCAAAAGCTCTTGACTATATTATAATATCCTTATGCAACACTAATACCACTTCTACTAGCAAACTCTCTATAATAATCCAACATATCCTCCGTGATGCCTCTCGAAATACCCCGTAGTGCCTTTTCAAAGTGCCTCTTATGAACCTTGTCGGCATTGACGTCTTCCATAATAGCAGCAAGCCCGGCTTCTTGACACAATAGGACAACTTCAGCACCGGAACAGCCTTCGGTGTTCTCTGCCAATTCTTCTAATTTGACTTCCTCAGCATCAATGGCCATCTTGGCTGTACAATTCTTCAGGATCTGCAATCTAGCTGCTGAGTCAGGCGGTGACACATATATATGTCTGTCCAATCTCCCTGGTCTCAATAAGGCAGGATCAATCTCTGTTGGTCTGTTGGTGGCAGCGACAATCACCACACCTTTCAATTCTTCAACACCATCGATTTCATTTAGTAAAGAAGTCAACACATGAGAAGCAGCTGAGGTTGAAGCACCACCTTCTCTATCTGGAGACAGGGCGTCAATCTCATCAAAGAAGATGATACTTGGAGAAGCGGCTCTTGCCTTTCTGAAAATCTCCCTGATAGCACGTTCCGATTCACCAACATATTTGCTGAAGATTTCAGGACCTTTCACAGCAAGGAAATTCACACCAGACTCTGTTGCGAGGGCCTTAGCGGTCAATGTCTTGGAACAACCTGGAGGACCATATAGTAAGATACCTTTAGGAGCTGAAACACCCAGTTTCTTGAAGGTTTCTGAGGCCTCTAATGGTAATTGGACCATTTCTTTCAATTTCAATTTCAAATCTTCTTGACCGCCGATATCATCCCAATGGACTTTTGGCATTTCTAGAAAGATTTCTCTCATTGCTGATGGTCGTATTTCAGGGAGGGCAGATTCAACATCGTTTATAATGACTTTCAACTCTGTGGATGGGATAGTGGACTTCAAGCCACGTTGGATAGTCTTCATCACGGATTCTCGACATAATGCAACTAGATCAGCACCAACGTAACCGTGAGTTCTTGAGGCAACGTTTAAGATTTGTTCTTCTGATAATTCATGACGTTTCATTTTCTCAAATTGTAGTTTCAAGATATCATGACGAGCCTCAACATCCGGAATACCGATTTCAACTTCTTGGTCAAATCTACCTGGTCGTCTCAAGGCAGAGTCTATGGAGTTTGGTCTATTTGTAGCGGCAACAACAACTAACCTACCAGAATCCCCGACACCATCCATTAATGTTAGCAAAGTAGCAACAACACGACTTTCAACCTCACCAGAATCATCACTTGCACGACTTGGTGCCAGAGAATCTATTTCATCAATGAAAATAATGGCTGGTTGATATTTTCTAGCTTCGATGAAGATATCTCTCAATGCAGATTCGGTTTCACCCAAGTATTTAGACACAATGGAAGGACCGTTGATAGTCAGAACATGTGCATTAGTCTCTTGAGCCACAGCACGCAGCAGCATGGTCTTCCCTGTACCTGGGGGCCCATGGAGCAGGATACCTCTTGGTGGAGTGACACCAAAGTCTGAAAATAATGTAGGTTGATGCAAGGGTAGTTCAATAGTGGACTTCAGTAGTTCAATTTGATGTTTCAGACCACCAACTTGAGAGTATGTGGTTGGCTTCGGTAGACCATACTTGCAGTCTGGTTCAGTTTCGGTGGATAATGAGACTGTAGTGCTACCTCTTTTGAAGAGCAGTGATGGGGCAGCAAACCTCTGGAAGCCCTCATCTGTGGAATCACTGTCATCTTCGATCTTTAATTTTGATAAATCTGGAGTGTCATTAACATCAATAATCACTAATGTGTCATACGTCTTCTCGTCACCTTCGTCTTCACCAGGGATACCAAATTTAGGGAATCTCATACCTGGGCTAACAATACCCACCTCATCTAGGAGTTTCTCCACAGCTTTTTTAGCTTTACTTGTTATTACAACACCGGATTCAGTACCAACAGTGACATTCAATGCATATGGTGGTTGTGAGAGGACTTTTGAGACCTCTAATCTATCACCAAGAACAAAGTTGGTGATGGATCTCAGGGTATGTGAAACTTGTACGACATTGGTAGGACAACCCTGATCCCCGAATTGAGCGATCCCAAGAACACCGGCTGTGTCGCCTTCTTTAGAAATATGAACAAAAGAGCCCAACGTGATGTCACTGGCCTTCAGAATGGACTGATGGAGATACACCTTAGCAGCAGACTTATTGTTAACATTTGGAGAAGGTCTTGTGATAAAAGAGCGTGGAACCTTCACTTTTGGGGTCTTTGTAGCGGGAGATTCGTCAGCTGATTTCTTCTTCGGAGTCCCCTTCGGCGTGCCCGATAGTTTGCTGGACATTTGCGGCAAAGATGCGTATAATTCCTGTCCCTTTACTGTCTTTCTTCTTAGTTAAGGCCAAATAAATTTTTAGCTCATCGGAAAAAGAAATTGTAAGCAAAAAAAAAAAAAAATTAAAATCTAATAATATAGCTATTGTTCCCCCAGTTTGCCCCTTCAAATATCAGAATAAACACACAGGATGAGCTTCCGATTGGCACTACGGCACAGATCCAACAGGAAACTGCTTACGTGCAAAAACTACCACTCTCTGGCTGTCGGGATCAACGAGCTGAGAACTCTGGAGCCGGAACCGTACTCCAGAGATAGACAGCTCGAAAAGCTGCAGCTTACATCTTCCATCACCAGGTTCTTCGACAAGGGCACTGCTCCTGCTTCACTAAAGACCAGATTCGAGATGCTGAAGCAGATGGCGACTGGCTACAACTTGCCTAACGATCTAATCCTCAAGTCGCTTTTCCCTCAGGAAGACACATTCATTAATCTAAAAAGTCAAGAGACTGGCAAAGTCATCTCTGCAAGCACAAGATCTATCGAGCAAATGGGGTTCAATCTGTTCAAACTAGAGAAGACGATGTTCCTAATCGAAAGATTCGGTGAAGATATTGAGAACCAGGACTTGTTATCTCAAGTCTTGGAAAGTAAACTATCATCCAAGTTTATTAATCAAGGATCGATACTCAACAAATACCTCCAAAACTCAAGACTACTCAAGGTACCGTTCATAACCAGTGGGAAGACCACTGAGAGGACAGAGTTGATCGCTGCAAAGGAGTCGTTATACATGATGGTTGGGTTTATTGCTACCAGACATGGGAAGGCTAGGGCTTCCCAATTCATTAAGGAAAAGGTTATTTTAGGGAAAGGTGGGTTGTTTGATATTGTTCTGAACAAGATGAATTACAAATAGGCATTGGTTATTGTAAATAGTATTATGACTGTACTTCTAAATACAAAAGTTACAAAAGTTACGATTATGTCTTGTTGTAGCATCAGCTTCTCCACAAAAGCAAGCGCACACTTTAGTAACCTTGATGAGGTTTATATTATACGAAATTGGTAACATAGAGGATGTTGAGCCAATAGGTTCTTTCTCTTATAAAGTAGCGAACGAACTAGAGATAATCATGTTCATAAAGGGGGGAGCTGTAACATCCAGTATTGACCTATAGATATAACGAAGCACAGAACACAATGTCTCTTTTAATCATCTCTTGCGCCGCATCCATCTTTGAATGCAAGGCAGAATCACCAATGATCAAGGAAGCCGATTTAACTTCACGGCAGACTTCATCTAATCTGTTAATGACTCTCACAATGGTACCTTCAGCTTCAACACTCAACTCCATAATCTCTTTGAAAGTCATACCTCTAGCCCATTCATAGACAACATTGACCAGGGCGAATCTCTTTCTTTCAAAGAAATCTTGTTCTTCTGAGGTTAAAATGACTTGATGCTTATTGTAGACATCCATGACATTGGTCATGATCTGGTTGATCTTTTGCTTACCCTTTTCTAATCTTGGAGATATGTTGGGTTCTTCTTCATCTGACGTCTTTCCTTCATACACAAATGCCGACATCAGGGCAACAATTTCCTCAGGCTCAAAGTCACCAAGGAAGTTATCTAGAACCAGTTCAGTTAGCACCAATTCCCAACCACAGTTGATTTCACAAGCGACTCTACCTTTCAAGACAACGTTCAATTTGTCATCAACAAATTCCAGATCCTTCAAGACTGCTAATCTTTGTTCGTAATCAGGCAATAATTCCAAATTTTCATCAGATAGGATCGATTTTAGCTGTGTGATTTCATTCTGGATATGATATTTGTTGTATAATGAGGTGTAGCAACTTCTGAAAGAGTTAGTGAGAATGACGTTTGATTTTTTCAACTCAGCAATGATTTGGTCCCTTTCTTGTAAAGCTTCATGTAATTTCAAAGTTGCAAAACTAAAGTTTGTTGATTCTTTTAGTTTATGTTGAAATTTCAACAAAAATCCTAATTCGTCGATGAATTGTGTGATAGCGTTTGGATCACTCTTCAAGACATCAAAGATACTGACTTTTGCACTTGCTCTGCAAACTAACTGTATGTTGGCCAAGGGCACTTGCATAACCTTCAACCCACCGTTATAAACCATGTTAATGAAGTTCTTCTTAACAAACCCTTCAATTTGGGTTAAATATGGAATACCTGTTGGTTCTTCAGATTTAGCTTCACCCATATCAAAAGTCAAGACTGCTAATTCTGGGGTTGTAGATAGTTTATGATCTTTGACAAAGAACCCAAGTCTAGTTAGACCCCTAGCATCAGTGAAGATCAACACTCTACCAGGTCTGAAGGCCTTCTTCAACACGGGATGGTTATAACGTTCCTCAACGATCAATTTGGTCAACTCTTTGTATCTCTGCATCTTTTGGAACACATCGTTTACTTCATCTTCGGTGTAACTATCTTCAATTTTCAATGGTGGAAACTCTTCCAATTTCTTGGTTAGTTCAACAACCTTCTTCTCATGTTCAGGTAATAGTGTTTGTGAACTGTTCTCACTGAAGGAGTGCTTGATCATTTCTTCCACCCTTAGAGCTTCGATTCTCAACAAGTTCAAGATCATATTGTAAGTCAATCTGAACTGTGATACCAATTTGGTAGGAGTACCCAACATGACATCCTTCAAGGTCAGCTTGGATAATGGTTCACTATAAGACATGACAATGACAGTACCAGTGGAGTCCAGACCTCTTCTACCAGCTCTACCAGACATTTGTGTGAATTCACCAGGCAGCAAGTTTCTGAAGTTGACACCGTCATGTTTTCTTAATTCACTGAACACAACAGTTCTTGTTGGTAAATTCAACCCCATAGCGAACGTTTCTGTAGCGAACAACACTTTCACCAATGTCTTAGCAAACAGGATTTCAATAACTTCTTTAACGATTGGTAATAACCCACCATGATGCACAGCAATACCACGGGATAATAAGTCTCTGACAGCCATGATTTGTGGTAATTCACGATCTTCTTTCTTCAACCTAGCAACGGCCCTGTCAATGAACATGTGGATTTGAGATTTCTCCTTAGCATTACAGAAGTCAATACTGCTCAATGTGTTGGCGTATTCTTCGCAACGCTTCTTGGAGAAGACGAAGATCACGGCAGGCAAAAGAGTGTTAGAGTTTAAGAAATGAACTAGTTCAACCCAAGTGTTCTTCTTTGGACGACTCACTTGGAAGAAACGATTGTTACCACCAGAAAATCCGCCTCGGCCACCACCACCAGTGTTACCACCACCCCGTTGCTGATTACCTCCTCTACCACCACGAGCACCGCCTCTACCAGTTTGCAAACCACCTCGACCATTTGCAGCGGCAGGTGGTTTCTTACCTTCATACAGGTCACAGTATCGATTGTAGTTGACATCCAAGAAGTTTCTCTCAGCATCAATGATCTTGGTCATCTTCGTCTTCCCCCAAATGGAGATTTCCAATGGGACAGGTCTCTTTGGAGTGGAGATCACATAAATGTTTTTCTGCTTTGTTCTACCAACCCAGTTGGCGAATTCAAACGTATTAGGAACCGTGGCTGACAATAGAATAAACTTGACATGATCAGGTAACATGATGATAACTTCCTCCCAGACAACACCACGATCGATATCATTGACATAGTGGACCTCATCAAAGATCACGAATTCGACATCACGAATCAAATCAGCACCTTTATAAAGCATGGATCTAAGAATCTCAGTAGTCATAATTAAGCAATTGGCATCTGGATTGATTTGAACATCACCGGTAATTAAACCAACATCAACTTCTTTAAAGTCTTGTTTGAAATCTCTGAATTTCTGGTTAGATAGGGCTTTAATTGGCGATGTATAGATGGCTTTGGTCATGTTTCTATTTGCCATGGCAATAGCGTATTCAGCAATGACAGTCTTACCAGCCGAGGTATGGGCAGCAACAAAGACCGAATCACCTTGTTCCAAGTGGTACACAGCCTCTTGTTGGAAAGTATCCAAAGTGAATGGCCATTCTCTAGCCATGTTTGGAATCAGTTCATTAAAGTTTTCAATCTTGTGATTCAAGTCCACAACATGGGCCCAATCCTTCTGTTTCTTGACTTCTTCCTTTTGATAGAAAGAACGACCGAATGAGATGTCAACAGGTAACAATTCATCAATCTCCTTCTCATACTTACCAGCAGATTTAGAGTCTTCAGTGATTTTCTTCAAAGGGACGGTGTCTTCAATTTGCAAGTTTCCAATCTCAGCCTCGACTTCAACATCATTTTCATCTTCATCTTCCACAATCTCTTTCTCTAGGTATTCAAGGGAAGACTCTTTAGTATCATCGATTTGTTCGATTCTCAAACCTCTTGACAAACCTTGAGCAACGTCAAATAACCCATCAGTATCACGGTGTAGGAAACGACTTTGATCAGTGGCATTAGTCTTAGCCATGGAGATACCACCTGGTCTGAAAGGCAGGTTGGAACTAGATCCTTCAATAAACTGTTCCTTGGCAGCATATTCTCTCTTGATGCTGATGGAGCTAGCAGCTTGAGAATTGATCAAGTCTGATTGGTTCAGCTCTTCTTTATAAGTGGCCACTTTGCCCTCGATACCAGTTCTCTTCAAACGATATTGTGATCTGGTGATTGATTTGGGCAGGCACACGAGGGAGTCGTACAGCTCCGCATTGTTCTGCTCAGGAACCTCCTGTACAAGGTCCAAGAGATCCCATGGCAACACATTGGAGGGATTCAAGAATCTTTCCTTGATTTCAGCTTCTATGGATGCCTGGTCTTTGGCAGCTGGTTTCCAGGAGGTTTGCACCGTCTTCGGGTCAATTGGATGGTTGTCAAGTAGCTGGATCTCACTCAGAAGTTGCGAGATCTCGTCAACACCATTGTGGGTCTCTGTCATTTCTTTTATGTGGTTTTAAAGAGATTTTAATGATGATTTAAGTATATTACATTTGTATTTTGGGCTTAACTTTTTTTTCTTTGATGAAATACATGAAAAAGATCAAACAGTGACTGGATCTAAACCTTCCTCCCACTAACTACTCGCTAAAATGAGTATACATCACCTACAGCGAACCTTCATAGCACGTGCATTTTCCACCAGCACAAACACCCGTTTTTTAAACCAGTTCAACCGTCAATTAGCGGCCACTAAGCCTAAGGAACATGTCGTTGAGATGCTGAACAAACCAATTGGACTGGCCATCCTGCCTAAGGAGACAGACAACAACGGCGACAAGCGTTCGATCACACAGAAGTTCAAGGACTTTCTGGATCCGGTAAAGAATAAGGAGAGACAAGCTGAGCTGGAGAAGGAGATCTCAAAGTCTGGGATGTATGATGTCTACACTTACAAGAAGACCAAGGGGAAGTTCTTCATCTCCCCTCCTGCCTACTGGAAAGCGGACAGAGCGCAATATTTCCCTAACTTCCATGGCCAAGACCTCACTGGGTCTGCTTATAAGAACACCCTTCCTGTGACCAAAGGAAATATCTCCATTATCAGAGCTTATACATCTCAAATTGGTGAGAAATCATCACAATCATTCTTCAAGACACTGGACCATGACTACTTGACACCAGAAGGCTATGATGAATTCACCAAACTGTACCCAAACTCCCAAATTGTCGATCTGAATATCACCGAGAATGCATTCAAGGCCTTCTTTATTAAGATCTCCAAAGGTGCCCTCAAGAAGTCCATTCATCAATCAAGATGGAACAAATACTTTATAATCCCAAGAAAGAATATTTCCTTGGACCTGAGAGAAGAAATCCATTTGGATAACACATATGGTGGGTTCATTTATGTTCTTGATCATGAGGGCAAGATCAGATGGGCCGGTTGTGGTGAAGCTTCTGATTCTGAAAGAAACCTGTTATGGAGAACAGTGAGAGGTCTAGAGAGGGAATACAAGGCCCTAAACAACCCCGCTGTGTAATATTATCGGAATAATGTCATCTGTATATACCAAACTATGATTGCCAGTTCAGTGTAGTCTACACTTAAATTATGAAGGACGGTAATAGTATCTGTCTTTATGCTTGTTTACAATTCTCTTCTAGATCCTTTTGAATGTCACCTTCCAAATCTTCAGGGATATCATCATTATCAAATTGGAAACCGGGTAGACCAGTCTTACTCAAGTCGCCTAGTAGATCGTCTGGTGGGTTTCCTGATGTTTGCATTTCTTCCAATTTCTGTGAAATGAACTCTTTATGAGACTTGGATGAATCACTATAATCAGGCTCTTCAAACTTTGCCACAATAATTTTTACTATTTCTGATTGTTTGGTATACCGTTCCAATTCTTCTGTGGTGATCTTGTCTTTGTTTTCATCGATGTAGTTTGGATATTTGACACTTAGGTCTTTTAAAGGCTCATATAGTACAGATTTGGATGCCAATTGATCCAGTAGATCCACCAATAAGTTGGAAATGTCGAAATTACCCAAGTCATCACCACCTAGCGCACCTTCACCATCTAGGTTCAGTTGTTTAATCAGATCAGCCAATATTTGATCCGGTTGTTCCTCTTTGATAGATTGGTCAATTTTGGCACCACTCTCTTTCAATCTGTTCAAAGTGGAAGAGATTGTGTCTTTGAAGTCACCAGCTTTAGGGGCCTCTTTCTTCTCAGCAGCAGGCCCCGACTGATCGATACTGCTCAAGTTCTTTAACAATGATTCAAATTGTTCCTTAGCCTCTGGAGAATCATGCTTCAACTCCTTCAGCACATTTTCTAACTGACCGGCAAGCTCATCGTCAATGTCTTCCTGTTGTTTGGCCTCTGATTTGGTCTCGGTGGTATCATTTGAAGCAGCGTTAACATTAACCTTGCGTTCTTTGGCCTCCTTCTCAATCTCTTCATATGGTTTGTTCAAGATCTCATCCTGGAATTCATCCAGATAATCGTCCAAATCGTCCAAATCGTCTAAATCGTCGTCATCGACAGTGGCGTTCCTGGACATAGCTCAAGTTTAATCTGGACACTGATTAGTTACTGATTAAGTCGAAACAACCAGTTAATTATTCAATTATTCAATTCATTTTATAAGGAAACCAATTTTTCAATCTTCTCCCGCCAACTCCAGAAATGTCCTCAAACAAATAAAAACCACTTTTGTCCTTTAAAAAGCTTCTTTTATATTTCAAATATTTCCATAAAGGAAGAATTTAATAACCAATCACATACAAAATTCTTCAAATTATTCAAATTTGCCACCAAATTTGCCACCGGAACATTATTATCTCTGCCATTCCCACACGGGTAAAACCAAATTGAAAATTCAAATAAAATCAAAAACAGAAAAAAATTAAAAAAAAAAAAAACCAGGGCAACTGAATTGAACATTGAACATTGAATTGAAGTAAACTGAACATTGAACTGATAGCACAATCTGCGAAACATGTCAAACCTGCTGAAGAGCCGTTTGCAGGAGGAGAGGTGAGTTAACATAGCAGGTAAAGTAGTCTTAATGAAGTTTTTAACTAACCTCTGGGATGCAGAAAACAATGGAGAAAAGACCATCCTTTCGGTTTCTACGCCAAACCATTGAAAGCTACTGATGGTGGACTAGACTTACAAAACTGGGTGGCTGGTATCCCGGGAAAGGAGAACACGATATGGGCTGACGCCGTGTATCCAATAACGCTGACATTCCCAGAAGACTACCCTTCCAAGCCCCCAAAAGTCAAGTTTCCTGCTGGGTTCTACCATCCAAATGTCTATCCTTCAGGTACTATCTGTTTATCCATCCTTAACGAGGACCAGGACTGGAGACCAGGTATCACTTTGAGACAGATCGTACTGGGAATCCAGGAGCTACTAGACACACCAAATCCTGACTCCCCAGCTCAAGAGCCAGCATGGAGGGCTTTTGGAAAAGATAGACCATTATATGAGAAGAAAGTCCTCGAACAAGCTAAGAAGTATGTGAAATAGATCATAAGGCTCTATACACATGCTGCTTGTCATTCTTCATTTCTTTTCATCGTTTTGCCATAGTCTTATAATGTTGATGTATTGTTACGTTTGATTTGCTTTGTAGTGTGATCTATCACCATCAGATAAAAAAAAAGGTTAAAAGATGTATTTAAAGGGTGTTCTGCATTAGAACAGTAACCAGTAACCCTCACCTATGTTTCTTCTCTTTTATTGTTTTTTGATGTCCTAAAGTATTCTCTTTAATACAAATTAATTAGAAAAAAGAAAACATCACCATTGATCATCAACAAGCACAAACGCCACAAAAATGACAGTAGAGGAACTGGAGACTCCAGTTCTGCTCATGCCAGAGATCTTTGATGGTCTTCACGACAATGAGGTCTACACGTTATCGTATGTGCACTCCTGTCCCACCATTTTTTTGTTTCAAAACTCCTTTCAGTACTAACAACCATAGATACGATCTACCAACACATTCTGCCTCTATCGACTGGAATGGCTCGTTATTGGCCATGGCACACTCAAAAGGGATCTCCATCTTGACACCTATCCCAGCCACCACACCACTTGCCAAATCGCTTCCTTCTATATTCCAACAACAATGGATTTTTCAAGTCAGTAACCTTCCTACCAAATCGCCAGTGACAAATGTTCGTTTCACTTCCAAGTACATTGTTGCATCCCACAATGACTACTCGATCAGTGTGGTAGATCATATCGATGGCTCTGAGGTCAAGTTGGGTGATGAAAGAGGACATACCTGTGACATAACTGCCTTGGATGTCAGCAACACCGGTCTTGTTGTTTCGACTGCTGATGATGAAAGACTATTGATTTGGGAGAATGGTGAAGTGAAACAAGAGAAGAGAGTCGGCATGGTGTCTCTGGTGAAATTCTGGACTGATTCTGATCTTGATAAAGTAATCGTTGTGCAAAATAACGTTGTCAAGATCCTTGATTGGAAAAGTGGTGAATGGTTATTTGAAATCTATCCATTCCCATATAGCATCAACTCCAAAAATTACATTAAAGACGTTCATGTCGTCAATGCGAAGATTGTCATTGTTGGAGATGGCTGGACAAAGACTTATGATCCAGAAAACTTGGAAGGTGGTGCCGGTTATACATATCCAAACTCAGAAACTTCATTATCCGGTTGGTTACCTAACTCATTCCACATCAGCTCCAAAAATGGGTTGATTGGGGGTATCAATCAGGATAGATCCAGTTTCTACGACTTGAACAAACTTGAACAAGTGCATCAGTTCAAATTGACAGTTCCTAGTGCCATTATTGGTCCTGGTTCTATCAATCCCCAAGGTATCGTTGCCTTTGTTTCTGGTAGCAGGTTGTTATTAGTGAGACCATGGGATAGCTATGAAGCTGTGCAGTATTAGACTACGGATGTGGTGAGGCTCTATGCAAGAAGTGACTTTTCAAATAATATACAAACTTCAACGACATTCATCCTTTTTGTACTGAATGAATCTTGACAAGTTAGTAAAGACTTCTTCAGCTTTAGCCTTCAGTTCAGGATTAGCATTCTTGTCGATTAACTTAATAGAAGTTTTAATCTTTGGTGATAATTGTTCTAATTTGTTCAAGTATTGACCTTGGAAAAACACTGGTTTATCATAATCGAAAGAGGCATCACAGTAGATCTCATAAAAGATATCCAGAATCTCCACGGTTAATTTAGGTGTTAGTTTAGGTAGGCATTCCAAAGTCTGTAGGAATAAATCACCAATTCTCTTGTTTTGTGGAATGTTGTTTTGTAGTTTGGCCAAATTACCCAACACACCAATTAATCTTGTCAAATATTCATCCTTCAATTCATCATCAACTTCAGCATTAGATGAAATGGTTTGAAACTCTTGTATCAATTGTGAGACGTAATTTTCATCGATGGAGGAGGTTAATTCCGATAAGTTGTCACCGAATATTAGTACAATGGCCCATAATGTACCAAAAATACTGACTCTTTCTTCGATTTCAGCGTCATTGATCTCTGAAAGATTTTCCCAAATGCTCTTCGTGGCATTGATCCATTCTTCAGATATCAAATTGATGGTGATAAATAACCAACTCAAGTTGTTCAATGCTGTTAGTGCTTTTGTTCTAAATTCAACGTATTTGGTCAAATGCGTCATGACTTCAGGCACGGAAGTAGTCAGTATTTGTAACAGTTCATCATTGAACGGTTGTGGTTTCTTGGAATTTTTTTCAAAGTCTTCACCAAAGGCAATGATTTCCACCGTTGCGGTGATGATCTCAATGGCTAAGTCGATTGCTTGAAATTTCGCTCTAGCTTGGGCTCTTTCTTTAGTAATCTTACTGATCTCATCAATCTTGGTGTTGTCAATCTCGGTGATTAGGATTTCTCTGTTGGCTTCGATGTTTATATCTTTGATGTTGTTGATGGTCTTATTGAAGATTTGCACTAGTTGTTCATTCTTGTTGGATGAGTTCTTTGATGCTTCAAGTATTTGTAGGTTGATGCCTTGGATATAAACTCTTGATAGTTCATTGCATCTGTCAACTTGTTCAACAAATTCGTATAATGATTGGAAATTTAAAGACCATTTGGAATCGAGTGCTTGAATGAACTCGAATGATTGTGATGAAAAATCATAGATGAATTCTAAAATAGCATTCAACAATGGCACGGAGATCTTTAGGTTCTTGTTTGGCAAATCAATGGCAAATTCCAGAACCTGTTTAATGAATGAGACCAATGGGTCGATATTGTTTATTATCTGTTGGAAGATATCGTCTGAAGAATCAGCAAGACCCACGGTTAATGAGATTAGGTTTTCAATATAATCAAATAATAAGCCAATTTCAACTTTACTGTTCTTCTTTGGATCCTTAATGTAAGCCTCTAGGGAAAACTTTGCCTTTTCGAAATTGGACTCTATGGTCTTCCAAATGTTCTGTCTCCATAGATAGATAGCAACGTCATAACCTTCTTCAATGACCAAGTTTCTCAATAATCCAAAGGCTTCAACGATAATTTCTGAGCTTTGATCATTTAATGATTGTTCCATAATGATCTGTAATAACTTCTCCTTCAGTAGTATCTTTCTGAACTTTGGATCATCAACCATGACACTGATGGCACCAATGGCCATAGATCTATCATTTGGAGCAGTTGATGATAGTTTATTGATCAATGGAAGGACTTTATTCACTCTAAGGTTTTCATCCTGTTTTTCTTCTTTGGATTTGTGTGCCAGTGGGTTAGCTCTGTGGCGAGAGGATCTGGAGTTCTTCTTAAGTTTCCCCATCGTGTGCGCCTGATTGTAGTGTGTTAGAATGTGAACACTTAATATGCACACAGCTTGAATTTTTATAAGCTCATCGCCTGAAAATTTTAGAAAAAGGCAAAAAACCTCCGAATTAGGAAGTTTACTACTTTTTGAAAAAGCTCAATATCATTATAAACAGAACATTAATTAAATTTTTATGTACAAGACCAGTGCTTTATTCTCTATATTCAACGATGGTTTACTTACTTCCTCTCAATTTCCTGCACTTGCTCAGCGATAGATTTTGTTGGTTGTATGGTTTCTGGGGCTTTCAACAGTTCAGATTTGGCTTTCAAATCTTCAATCTCTGGTAAGATTGGATTACCTTCACTATCATACTCTGGGAACTGCATATCTTGTCTCAGATTACCATCTGCTCGCAGTCTTTCACTATATTTTTCAGTTAGTGTTGCTCCATCGCACTCATAATCCACCATATTGCTTGACTTACACGATGATTGGTTCAAAGAATCTGACACCTTTAGACAAAATGTTAGTACTTTATCTTCTAACATAAGGGGGAAACCTCTCCCCCGTACTCCAAATAAAGACATACCTGTGTAGAAACCTACACAAACACTCAGAAGAATAGCGGAAAAGTTGAATAAATTGACTCTACCCATGTTGTTAGCGATACAGTAAATGACATTTAGAGCTTTACAAAGGTTTCTACAGCTTTAAATTCTCGAAAACGTGCAAACACCCGGACACCACATACATAGACTAAAGTTTTGTCTCTGCGAAGTGGTATTAGTTATGGAGGAGGGTAAAGACCAGTAGTAGTTTACAGAGCTTTACTTAAGTTAAGCCCCTTAAGTTGCTTAACTGTTTTCTTTTTTGTCTGAACTTTTAGTTGTAATGGCTGCATTAGTGTTTTTTTTTTCAGGAGAAAGGGGCTACAACCAAAACAAATAACAAAAGGAGTAAAGAAGGTCTCTGGTTGAAATTAAGTAATCAATAAAGCATATATATATACCTTTAATTACTTCATTTCTTCCCCTTTGTACATAGATCCACTGATTAAACTACAACGATGCTAAAAAGGGTATAATAAATGTGTAATTCTGAAAAAATAACTAAAAAAGGAGACTCTAGAGTCAAAGCTTCACTCAAGCTTCTGGTCTAACCGAAAAACCGAACCAAAAAAGGGGGGATATCATTAAATAAATGTAGATGGATGTATCATAATGCAAATTTTGTAGATCTAGTCTTCAATCTCGGATCTATAATAATAAACCAATGGCAGCAGCACCAACCAAAGCACCGAATGGAGCATTCAAGGCCAAACCTTCACCTGTTTGGGTGATAACTTCTGGAGAAGAGGCTGAAGCTGATGATGAGACAACAGTTGAGACGGTAGACGCTTCAACAGAAGATGATGGGGCAACTGAGGTGGTTGGCTTAGCAGATGATGATGGAGCAGCTGAAGAGGATGGAGCAGTTGAGGAGGATGGGGCAACAGATGATGATTGTTCTTTAGATTCTGATGAAGATGAAGATGAGGATGAGGATGAGGATGATGACTCTGCAGCAGAAGAAGAAGAAGAAGAAGCTGAGGCTGAAGAGGAAGAAGATGATGATGATGAAGAAGAGGCTTTTGAAGAAGCTGATGATGATTCGTTAACGTCAGCATTGACACCTTTACAAGAAGATTGGAATGAACTGTAAGCAGTGTCAGCATCACCATTTGGACAGGTTGAGTCCAAACAGGACTTCATCTCGGAGGCATTGTTTTCACAAACACAGGCGATTTGGTTCAATGTTGAACATTCATCAGACTTCTTGGTGACTTGGGCAGCACAGGCCAATAGACAAGCTGGAGGAGTGGCGACGACTTCTTTGGCCAACAAAGCAAGGGCAACGATTGAGACAGTGAAAGAACGCATTATGAACGAAAGTGGGTGAAGTTTAGTTACGACTGTTTTTGACTGTTTTGGTTTCAGGGAAAAAGAAGAAAATGAAATTGACTTTGGTTTTCGAGATCAGTGTTCGATCCCATGAAAAAAAATAAAAGTGTGGCCCGTACCGATTTCCATGCGGTTCATTACGCTAAAAATAGAAACTCCCATTCCTGGCTATCGCCCAATCCGGCTGATTGCCGTTTTCGGACATTTCTGCCTGAAACAGCACGTGACTATGTTTACTTTTTGTTTGTTTGTTTTCCCAACGCTCATAACACGCGCGAAAATCCGCGAAAATCCGCGAAAATGGTCGATTTTGCCTCGAAATGGGAAAATGGGTTCTCGGTATCTCTGAAAAATGGCCCCCCCAAAGGTGCAAAAACAGAACGTTCCCTCCCTGTGCATTGCCCCATGGAATGAGATTTGGACAGCTTCCGAACTTGCTACTCCTCTCATCCAACTTCGCCTCCCACAAGCTTTCCCACTTCGCCAGAACACTGAGTTACTCGTGCAATTCCCTTGTCCACCACTCTTTCAATTCTTTCAACACTAATCGCCGCCTCCACACAACCAGTCCCGCATACGCAATGGCCTTCCAGACTTCCAACGGTATCGAGAAACCAGATGTCGATGACAGATCATACAAACTTGTCAACTTGAGAAACGGCTTGAAGGCCCTTCTGATCAGTGATCCAAAGACTGATAAATCTGCTGCGGCCTTAGATGTCAATGTTGGTGCATTCAGTGATTACGAACATCTACCTGGTTTAGCTCATTTCTGTGAACACTTGTTGTTCATGGGTACTAAAAAATACCCTTCTGAGAACGAGTACTCTACTTATTTGTCCAATCATGGTGGCCACTCTAATGCCTACACTGCTTCTGAGAATACCAACTATTACTTTGAAGTTAACCACCAATACCTAGAAGGTTCATTGGATAGATTCAGTCAATTCTTCATTGCCCCTTTGTTTGATGCAAGCTGTAAAGATCGTGAGATCAGAGCTGTCGATTCTGAAAACAAGAAGAACTTGCAGAATGACATGTGGAGATTGTACCAATTGGAAAAATCATTATCAAACCCAGTTCATCCATACCACAAGTTTTCCACTGGTAATATCAAGACCCTTGGTGAAATTCCAGAATCACAAGGTGTTGATGTCAGAGAAGAGTTATTGAAGTTTTACAGGGATCATTACTCTGCTAATTTGATGAAGCTTGCAGTCATTGGTAGAGAAGATTTAAACACTTTGGAAAAATGGGTTGAGGAGAAATTTACTGATGTTCCAAACTACAATACCCAGAAGCCAACTTTCGAAGGTGCCCCTTACACTGCTAAAGAATTGAAGAAATTGATCATGGCTAAACCGGTGATGTCCAAGAACAAGTTGAGTCTATCATTCGTTGTTCCTGACCACGATGAATACTGGGAGTCTCAAACATCTCATTTCTACAGTCACTTGATCGGTCATGAGGGCAGTGGCTCTCTATATGACTACTTGAAGAACAAGGGTTTTATTGACTCTTTATCCTCAGGTGGCTATACCATTACCAAAGGCCACGGCGATTTTGGTATTGACATTGATCTAACAGAAACTGGTTTAAAGAACTATGAAGAAATCATCTACAATACTTTCCAATATATACAACTATTGAAAACTGCATTACCACAGAAATACATCTTTGATGAACTGAAAGAAGTGAGTGAAATGAACTTCAAATTCAGACAAAAAACTGCTCCATCATCTACGGTTTCAAAATTGGCTAAAGACTTACAAAAGACTTACATCCCTGATGAGTTCACATTGAGCAGAAATGTCCTAAGAAAGTACGACCCAGAATTAATCACTGAGTTTGGTAAATACTTCACCGTTGACAACTTGAGAGTCGTTTTGGTTTCCCAATCCGTTGAAACTGACAAGACTGAGAAATGGTACGGTACTGAATATTCTATCGAGGATCTTTCACCAGAACTGGTTGCCAGATTGTCCAAACCAACTTTGAACTCCCACTTGCATTTGCCACACCAAAATGATTTCATCCCAACCAAGTTTGAAGTTGACAAGCTAGACAACGTGAAGATCTTGAATCAACCAACTTTGCTAAAGACTGATTCCAAGTACAGATTCTGGTATAAGAAAGACGACCAATTTTGGGTTCCAAAAGGTTACATCAATTTGGATTTCGTGCTTCCAGCTACATCAGCTACTCCATACACCACTGTGTTGACCTCATTATTTGCTGAAATGATTGAAGATGAATTAACAGATGTCTCTTACCAAGCTAAACTAGCCGGTTTAAGCTTTCAAGTTGAAAATGGTAAAGAAGGTCTATCTATTGTCGTTCATGGTTACAACGAAAAGGCTCCTATCTTATTAAGATCTGTGTTGAAGACATTTAACGACTTTAAACCAAAGGAAGAAAGGTTCAATGTCATCAAAGAGAAACTGGCAAGAATTTACAAGAACTTTTACTACAAGAATCCATACAATTTGGTCACGCCGCTCTTTTCTAACTTGATTAATGATCGTTCTTGGGCTATTGAAGATAGACAAGAAGCTCTGGAACACGTTAACTTTGATGACTTTCAGAACTTTATTGGCTTTGCATTGAAACAGAGCTTTGTTGAGGGCTTGATTGTTGGTAACTTCCAGAAAGGTGATGTCCAAGAGATCATTGAGATTGTTGAGACCACTGTCCAATTCTCCCCATTATCGGATGCCCAAAGGGTTAAGCCAAGATCTCATAAACTGACTCCTGGTAAAACTTTCAGATACGACAAGCTATTGCCTGATGAAAAGAACACCAACTCATGTATTCAATACTTTATTGAAATTGGTGATATCGCGGATGTCAAACTTTATGCGTACACCGAATTATTGGCACAATTGATTAAAGAGCCAGCGTTCGATACACTACGTACCAAGGAACAATTAGGTTACATTGTGTTCAGCGGTGTATTAGAAACCAGAACTGTATTTGGTTTGAGAGTTATTATTCAATCTGAAAGAAATACGGCATTTCTTGAATCAAGAATCGTTGCCTTCTTTAATTCCTTCCATGAGACTTTCAAAAACATGAAGGAAGAAGAATTCTCTAAACAAAAGGAAGCATTGATCTCCAAAAAGCTTGAATCCTTGAAGAACTTGGGCCAAGAATTTGGGAGATTCCAACGTCACATTTCCGATGGTTACTTTGACTTCTTACAAAGAAAGAAGATTGCCGACTTCCTAAAGCCTGCCACCAAGAAAGATTTACTAGAATTTTTTGGAAACGCAGTACTCAAAGGTGACACCAAACTAATTGTTAACTTACATCCAAGATCAAATACTGATGACAGCAAAACTGAAGGCTTCCCAACTGGTGAGGAAATCACCGATCTGGGTCTATTCAAATCCTCTTTGACATTGACTAAGGCCCCAACTCCTATTGAAGAAATCACTTTAGAGAACTTCTCACCAAAGTTATAGATTATCCTCATAAAGGTTTAATACAGTTGATCTTCCCATTTTTAGACAGCCTTATCTCATTGGCAGATTCACGGGTAAATATTACATTTCGCGAAATTGATACAAATGTGTCAAATCTTTTATCTTTTAATTATTCTATAAAAAGTTGTGAAAATGTTATGCTTTTATGCCTTTTAAAGATATAAAGGTAGCTTTACAGAAATAATAGTTGCATTTTCTGTTAGAAATGTCAAGTATGTGGCCTAGAGCACACCTTTTCGCTTCGAATTGAGCGATTACTGATACTGAAAGCCCCCTTAGATGGCAACGATTTATTAGCCGCTGAGCGGTATGACGACGAAGCTATTCTACACGCCACTGAGAACCAACCATTATTAGAGACTGGCCATCATGCTGATACCAAAGCAATTTTCCCATCCACTGGTGTTCTTCTATGGCTTGTGCCTCATCTGAAGAGATACTATCAGTCATCCAGAAACTATGTCACCAAAAACCGTTATTACAGCGTTCTAATTGCTTCTATTTCATTCGTCTTGTTATATATTCTTATTTTACTAGTTTTCCAAGCTGATAAGGTGATTCAAAGAGCTGTTGCTGTAAATGTTTCGAAGCTCTCAATTGATGGTGTTTACGACGAAGGTATTGACTTCACTGTGAAAGGCACTCTTGTCCTCGACTATACCGATGTGTCATGGTGGTTGAAGATAGTGTTCCTACCTATGGGTTTCTTTCTTGGTCAGTTGAACTTAGCTACCACTAGACCAATCGAAGTCTTTGTCAATCTACCTGATGGGCTAGATTCTAAGGAGTATTACAACCCAATCAAGGTTCAGATCCCTGAAGTTTGCTTTGATCTAAGATCTGGCACTATCAACTCATTTGAGCTACCCGTGAAGGCCATTGTCGACTCGTTTGACTTGGTGAGACTACTTGGTCACTATTCATACATTGTTGATGGTAAGGGGCTAGATGCGTTTGATGTGAATGTAGTCTTGAAAACTGGCGTTAACGCCCATAAATGGTCTTTCCCTCTTGGTGACTACCACGCTGATATTAGAAGAAAGATTAGAATTGAATCCAATAGTGCCTTATTGCCAGAATATGATGTGAAAATCAACGATGTTACCCCTACTCACAAGTCCATTGTTGGTGATGCTAATATCTATGTGAGTGGCATTGGGGTACCAATTGATCTCCAGCTCCCTACCATCGACTGGGATGTCTTTATCCCTGGCTGTTCCCCTTCCATCGTGGTTCTTAACGGCTTCCAAACAGACCCAATCACGTTCGACAAGCTACAATATGTCGACATTCATTTGAAGGCCCTGATGAAGAAGCTATCACCAAAATTGACAGATCTTTGTTCTGATGGTGTATCTCCAATCAACAGGTTCTTTGACAAAGCCATCACTGATGGTACAGCTAGGGTCTTTGTTAAGGCACAGTCTCTTTCAGATAACAACAAGAAGCTCCCAAAGTGGATTCACCTGTGCTTATCAAACAACTTTCAACCGTTTACCATTGACGCTAGCGGTTACCTGCCATACTCGAGTGCTCTAGGAATCTCCAATTCAGACATCAGATTAACATTGACTAACGACGAGCACCAACTACCAACGGTTGATACCCAATTTTTGGTCGATATTGATAGTTTAGCAAAAGGTTATAACAGTGAGAATAAGTTTGTTGACGTCAAGGAAGTTACTGGTTCCGTAGCGTTCTCCTATAACGGTGAAACTTCGTTCAAGGTTTACTTACATCAATGGCAAAAAGTTAAAACCAATGACACAGAGTTAGGCTTGAACATTGCTGGTGCAAAAGTCGATATCTTGGATGATGGAGTCACTGCCGGATTGATTCAATCTTATTTATCCGGTGAGGAGTTTAACGTTACGGCTGAAACTTTGTTAGACTTTGTCGTTGAAACTCCGGTCTTCAACAATGTTCTTCAAGGTATTGACAAATCATTCGAGGTATCTGTCATTCCACAGAAGGGTTTATTAGAGAGCTTAAATTTCAACTTGACTGAGATTCTATATACGGCGTCATCTGATGAATCAGAGCTACACACAATTGTCACCATTGACATTGAAAATCCACAACTATTTGGTGCAGACTTGCAATATCTGAGTTTAAACATTTTCTTCAACGATACCAAAATTGGTACAGTTGAGCTCACAGACTCCTTAATAGAAGAGAATTCCACTTCCACAATCACGCCAGTATTAAGGTTGACCAAAGTTGTTAACGCATCTGCATTGCAAGATTTTACCAGTGAATATATCTCTTCCAAAGATCCTCAGATCATTGTCAAAGGTCATGAAAACTCCACTCAATCATTAGCTGTTGCGAAAACATTATCACGTCTATCTATTCCATTCAGAATCCCAAAATTCAATGGTGCTAATTCAGATCAAGAGGGGTTTATTCTAGGTTGCACATTCCATGTCCTGAAATCAAACGTCCAAGTTACAGTATACAACCCATTCAGTAACCAACCAGTCCAAGTCACCATCAAAGAAGCCATTGTGACGCACAACGATGTTGAGATTGCCTATATCAACAATCCTCCAATTTTGCTCTTAGCACCAGGTGTCTCCACAACACCACCGATCCCAATCACATATCCTCAAGGCGTCTCCAAAGACTTGCTAAAGAAAGCGATCAACGGTAATCTCGATGTGAAAACTGTTGCTCAATTCAATGTCCTTATCGATAAATTCTCCCTTGACTTGGTCTATGAGGGTGAAGACCTATCAGCAAAAATCAGATGGTAATTAATTCTACACCTTACAATAACTTGCATATCTAGCCATATTATTTCCTATACAGGCATGACTGCCATAATACACGCGGTACAGCATAGGCTGTAGTTGTTTCCTTTCTATCGACATTCAGAATCCATCGCCCTAGAGCGGGTTCCAAACTTCCTATCCAGGATTTCTTCTAGGAAACGGTCATTAAGGGACTGCAATCCCATGAATGGCAATGAAATCACTTGGAAGAACGTGAGCTCATCGTGGCAAATGTTTCCATGTATAAAATACTTTTTGATTAAAGAAAGGAAAAAAGAAAAGTATGTGTAGTTGGGCAAAAAGGTAATTTTTGAGCCTTTCTCTTTTATACCTGTTCGAAAATTTTCAAAAATTCGCGATATATATATCCGGTAGGGGACACTCTATAATAAACTAAAATCTAGGGCTGTTAAGAAAAAAGGCACTACAATTCGATCTAACTCTATTAGTGTACAAGTATGCATTATGATAATTATGGATGATGCTTTTAACGAGTCCACTGGACTGAATTTCTTGGCCAGACACGTTTGTACAGGGACATAGCAACAACATCTTGGGATGAGATCTTCCCATCGAAATTGGCCTTGAAGTAACCATGAGTCCCCAAACTTTCCTTGATGAAACCAGATCTCCCAGATTTGGTGAACAATGGTACCGCTTTATAGTACTGGATATCTTCAGCGTTAAAGAACATGTAACGGATAGTGACAACATTCTTGTGCATCTTTACTGGGTGACCTGTCAAGATTGCTCTCTTTGCTAGAACTCTCTGGTGTTCAGCATTTAGGAACGAACCACTACCAACAAATTCAATCTTCTTTGGGAACTCAGAAGTTTGTTTGAAGAAAAGAGCTGGGGCATTGGTGAACATGACAGGGGCAATAGCGGTGGCTATGCTTATAGTGTCTTTATGCAAAAATCTTTCATACTTGTGGACGTTATTTGGAGTGTTTGATGCAGATGAGAATAGTGGTTGGATAACTTGGCGTCTTGGACCATATTGGACAATGATGGTGTCCTTTGATGGGATTGGCTTTTCGTATTCTTCCCAAGAACTGATGGAGAAGTTGACAACAGCTAATTTTTGCTCGTGCTCTAATAGGCCGTAAACAATCAGTGGGGCAGCTGAAGCATCAGGTAATTTGGTAAGAATGTATTCTGGAGCTTTGATATAAATGTTGACTCTGGTACCAGCAATGGCCTGTGATTGAGTGATGGCTTGCTTCAAGATCTTGTTCTTGGTGGCTTTGAAGTTGGAGATTCTCAGCAGCCTCTTCCACTCAGATGGGGCCTTTGGATCATATTCATCGCAGTCCCACACGGTGTTATGTAAGTTCTTTAGACCTCTATATCTCTTTAATCTTTCTTTACCTGATTCTAATGGATTTAATTCGATTTCATCTGGGAATTCACGATCTTCTTGTTCCCTTTCACGGTAAAGTCTCAGCTGTTCTTCTTCATCTTCTGGAGATAGTTCCACGAACTTTTCACTTTGAGCATAAGTAGATTCTGGATAACCTTCGTTTTCGTCACCAATATCCATGGCATCGTCATCATCTTCGTCTTCTATTATTTCATCCTCGCTTACAATGTCATTTTCATCAATGTCATCTTCAAGGTACCATCTAGCTTGGTATTCAGAAGTTCCATCCTTCAATTTCAGTTTCTTTCTTCTTTCGTATTCTTCTGGTAGGTAGTTGTAGTCATATTTAACAGCATCAACATTAGAAGTCTCCTCATCTTCCCATTCTTCCTCTTCCATGTCAATTTCTTGTGGAGCTAAATCATCAAGAGTCTCCTGGTTCTCATCTGGGTTAACAACTTCAGTATCTTGTCTCTGTATCTTTTCAATTCTTTCGATTTGGAAGTCACCTTGACCTGGAATATGAACTAATCTATTAGTGTTGAAACCAACACCTCTGACAGTACCTTCAACTTTGATATATCCTTCATGAGGGTTGGATGGATCAGCAGTTTCCCAAGAGGCCCTATCCGCAACTAACCAACCTCTAGAATCTCTCCATGTGATTGATTTAGGAAATCTTTGACATAATGTTCTGATAGCAACGATTGAATCAGAAGTGTTTTCCAAGTTGTAAACCTTCTCTTCAGTTGGGAAGAAATGCTTGAAGTATGAACCCAATGATTGTTTGACGTCATCTTGGAATTTTTGCTTTGGATGGACAGCAGACAAGTTTGGGACGACACCAATAGCATGACCAATACCTTGCAATTCTAAAGCTCTGACAATTTGTTCACCGTATGCAGGATCAACTTCAGAAGTACCTGATAGACCAAAAACAACGTAATCGGCAACTTTAGCGGCATCCAGAATTGATATGAAGTCGTTGAAATCAGGTATTATGAATCTCAAATTACTCTTAAACTTTTGAATCTTGACAGATGTGACGGATGGACCTTGGATCATTGATGCATCTTGACCTGGTAATGCAGCAGCATCGATTAGTTTGTTCACAATATCTTCGGCAGTAATATCTTCATTCAATGGGATCACTGTTATGATCTTTTCAGTCCCGTTGGCACCTTCAAACATCTTTCTGGTCTCAGCAGTTTGTAAGATCTTATTCTCTCTGATTTGTTTGGACAAATTCTTACGCTCCATCTTAGAAGCACCTTTCTTTTGCTTTTGAGCATTGGATTCCTTTTCAACTTTACCCTTGTACTTGTTCTTCAAAGCACCCTTGGAGGCGTGTTTGGACTTGAAAGCTTTATGTCCATTCTTGACAGTGGATCTATGTGAGTGACCAGCCATGATGAAGCCCCTGTTTTGATACGTTGATCTAGCACTAGCACTAGCACTAAATACCTGTGCCTGTTATCGAAAATTTTCATGTCTTTAAAAACTTTGTTGTTCGGCCACGACTCATCGCATTTCCATTATGAGATAAGCAAACCTGATTTAAGAGTGTGTATGTCGGTTCAGGGAATATACAAAGGCCTTCTGCGCGGGAATTCTCGCTTTAGGGAAACTAATGCTCCTTTTGCTACTTTTTTATCATTGACCAGTTAAGGGCTATATTAAATCGATTAACGATGATGAGAATAATCAGGCCCTGTAGATAATCACAAGTTTCAGACTTCAATAAAAAGATGGCTACTTGGGAGCATAACCCATAGCTCCTTAAGCTCCTTCAGCAGATGATTCCCCTAATGGTATGTTTCTCTCTCTGGAGTGAGTCTTTAAGCTCTTCCAAGTTCCCAGTGTGGGTTTTCTGCTGAATCTTTCAATTCAGTTCAACTAACTTTGTGTCAAAAAAAAGTTTCAAGATCTGATGCCCTGTTGGTTATAGCACGTGATTTTCATTAGGGTTTTCTTTCTGATTCCCGAAATTTGTGACTGACCTGTAACTTTTTTCACGCACGCTTTTGGAAATTTTCGCGAACACGCACTTTTTTCTTACCAGTTGGTATAGAGTTTTCTGTCATTTATACACGGGCAAGACTTGCCATAGTTCGGTGATAGTTTTTTATAGAAAAATTAACAATCTCAACAGCTACTTGAATTTGAAGACAACAAAGTAAGACTATTTCAATTAATGTAAGTCCACCAAAGAGGGCAAAAGGGGACTTGCAAGAGCGACGGAAGGGACACTTGTGACAAGAATATATCAAGAACGGGATACACACCATCATGTTGACCATTGTCAAAGTGAAAAATTTCAACATGTTAAGCATTCAAAAACATCATTTCAAAGACCAACGCAGCATGAGATTTAATGTGAAAACGTCAGAGATTTATCATTCATGAAACCTGTGATTTCATGAGCTACGCTGAATCCACCAGAAGCAAACACTCTTACACATCATAACCCATTCCCAAACCTTCATGTCCCCTTATAACCAACACCATCAATTAATCCCAAGTTCAAGTATACTAACAACCCATTTAGCAAAATGGCTCACGAAAACGTTTGGTTCTCCCACCCAAGAAACTACGGTAAAGGTTCCCGTCAATGTAGAGTCTGTTCATCTCACACCGGTTTGATCAGAAAATACGGTTTAGATTTATGTCGTCAATGTTTCAGAGAAAAGGCCAAAGACATTGGTTTCAACAAATACCGTTAAGGTACCTCAATACAATCATTCAATGATATTTGCTACAGCTGCTTAAAATGGTTTTATTCTTGTATTAAGATGGTTTAATTTAAAAACGTGAATTATGTATTTTTGATTGTAGCTTGTTCTTTCACTTATTACGCGTTAGGCAGAAAGGTTCTCTTGATTTTCAAAAATCATCTGTGCGTGCCGAAACCAGAACTCCACCTATTTAGTGGTGATATACGTAATCAAGGAACAAACCCTTCAACACAAACCCACAATCCAAAAGCCAAACACCAAAATGACTTCGTTCAAGTGCAATTCCTGCTCCATCGAGTTTCCCAACTCTGATTCCCAGAGATACCACATGAAGACGGACTGGCACCGATACAATTTGAAGAGAAGAGTGGCTAGTTTAGCTCCAGTTGATGCTGCTATGTTTGCTGAAAAGGTACAAGAGTCCAAGCTGTATGAACAAGAAGTTGATGAGTTCGGTTTCAAGGTGCTCAAGCCTAGAGAGAAGAAGAAGCTGCACATTCACCACAAGTCATCTCACAGAGGGAGACCGATTGACTTGGTGGAACCAATGGAGGCTGATAGAGGGGTGAGTCCAGCTTCCACAGTTGCCACTGATCTTTCCCATTTCTCACTAGGTGAGTCCGTCTATAGTCATGCAAACACTCACTCGGATCTGGACAGTAACTTTGAGACCGCTTCTGAAGCTGATACTGAGCATAGTGCCCATGATGGTGATTATGTTCATTCTGATGAATCTGATGAGGAAGATGAATCCTATTTACATGATGAACATTTTGAGGATGAACATTTTGAGGATGAACCACTGCAGCCAATCACTAGTTGTATCTACTGTGGTATCCCACATCATGATGTGGAGACCAATGTTACCCATATGTTCCAAAGACATGGGTTTTACATCCCTGAAAGATCCTACCTTGTTGATTTGAAGGGCTTACTAGAACACTTGATTTCCATCATCGTCATTGATAACGAGTGTTTGTGTTGTAGCTTCAGAGGGAGAAGCTTAGAAAGTATCAGACAACACACTGCTTCAAAGGGTCACTGTCGTCTTCCTTATGAATCCAAAGAAGAGAAATTGGAGTTGGCTAGATTTTATGATTTCTCATCAATTGACACCAAAGTTGCCAAATCTAAGAGTAAGAAGAAAGTTGGGTTTAGTGAAGATGGGGATGAAACTATGAAAGATGGCAGTGAAGAAGAAAGTGATATTGATATTGGTGAAATTGAAGACCTTGATAATAATGGCATCAATGGTAACTACACCGTTGCAAGAATTGATCCAGTTGACTCCCAATTAACACTACCAAATGGCCATCGTTTGGGACACAGATCATTAAACAGAATCTATAGACAGAACATTCATATTCCACGAGAACCATCCAATGGTCAGTTAACTGTCGCTATCGCTGATAGACGACTAAACGGTGGTCTAACATTACAACAACACAACAAACAAGAAAGAGCTACCCAAATCTTGGAAACTAGAGCCAAGAGTAGACAAGTGAACCGTGATGTGAGAAGAATGAATTTCCAACCTCATTTCAGAGAAGAAAAACTACAATGATTTGCATAACTAATTATGTTAATGTCTTTATGAATACCATATCATCCTCTATCACCACCGAATCCCTTTAGCACAAATGATCTTCCAGAGAGTTTGCGCACGGCTGATTTGATTTCACTTTCAGGTTTCTCTTGATCCATTGGGTCATTTTCCTCTGTTAATGGAGTTTCCGTATACTTTGGTAACACCCTTGGCTTGGCCAAAGAAGTTCTTGTCTCCAACAGTGAAGCCTCTAGATCCTTTTGAACAGTTCTAAACCTTTGTAATAGTTCGGCCCATTTAAAGTTACTCATTGAAGATGACATTGGTTTGGAAGTCTGGTCTTTTGTCTTTGAATCCTTCTCTTGTCCTCCCAATGATGATTGTGAATGTGAAAATGTGTTAACCACACTGACACTGCTCAATCTATTCTTCAACGTGGTGAATGCAGTGGATTGTGGTAATAGCATCAATATCCCATAAAGACATTTGTATAGGTATGGATAATTTTCAGGTTCTAATAGTTGTAGTCTAACTTTTGTAAAGACTGGTGATTCAAGTAACTGCACTAGGATATCAATTTGGACAAGGACATTAACGGTAATTTCAAAGTCAACAAAGATCAGTAGCACAGAGTATGCCAATTCATAAACCTGAGCTAACAAACATAAAGCCAACGTGGCTGGGGCATTACTGCACCATGCTTTGAATAAAGAGGCAAAGAAATCCCAATCATCCTTCTCCTCCAAGTTTCTTAGTTTTTTTCTCAAACTTGATAATTCTGGAGCTGTGATTAAATTGTTGTTCAGGATTTGAATGATGATACCAACAAATGTAGAGTCTTCTTCCTTTTCTAGCACTTTAGCCAAGGTCTTGTAAACACGGACAGGGTCTAATGAAATACAGAGTCTTCTGAGAATAAAGTTTCCCCTTGTCTCCAATAATTTTGGATCATCTTTGAATAATTTCAATAGGTTGACCATAAAGAACTCAAAACTTTCATCATCACTTTCATAAGCAATCTCGGAAATTAACTGCAAATCTCTATAAATAACCTCTTCGCTTGAGTCTGAAAGAGCCTTCAACAAAGTGGTGAATGTTTCGCTATGTTCTAACAATTGCCTTGGAGACTTCTTATGTAACATTTTTAACCAATCCAAGGCGGCAACTTTTGTGATCTCATTCTCGTTTAAAAAGTGGAGAGTCAAAGTATTGATTGTGTTGGCATAATTCAACTTCTTTTCATCAACTAGTGATAGTGTAGAGATGAAAGTTAGCAGTTTATCATTGACATCTTTAGAGCTTTCTTTCGTACTTGACCCGTCTGGGTTAGCCATAGTCAAAAGTAAGACAGATAATAGTTTTGGCAAGTATTGGATAAAACTCAGTGGTGAAATCTCCAGTAATGTTTCCAACCAAGTTAAAACCACCAATTGGACTTTCTCTTCTGTTGAATCGATGAATGAGATCAAGATTTCAATAATCTTTGGGTAATCTAAGTGAACATCTTGACCAGGAATGTATAACTCACCATTATGTTCTTCTTTCTCTTCCGGCTCTTTAACTTTCTCCTCCAATACCTCATCTTGTGATTCATTAACTGTGGAATCGTCAACCGTGTTGATCGAATCTTCTTTGGGAGCCTCCGTAGCACCTTCAACAAGACCTGGTTCAAGTGTGCTGGTCTCTGGAGTGGCAATGGCAATGGCCTTTGATGGTGTTGAGTCTAGATCCCGAGTTGTGATCATGTTCTGTAACCCATGATCACCCAATTGTTTCTCGTTGGCTGCCTTCTTAGCCTTCTCTTCTTTCACTAGTCGCTGGATCTCGGAAACTCTTCTAATCTCATGTAGGAAGACATCCAATGCCGATTGTGTCAAGATTCTAACGTCCGAATGTGAATCGTTCAGGAAACTCAATAGGCCACCCAAGAAGGCAGGCAAGTACGAAATAACTTCCAAGTCAGGAACGGAGTTCAATAACGTGATCCAAGAGACCAAGAAAACTCTAGTGAACGGATCAATGGTGTTGATTCTTTCCATTAGCAATGGGATGAACTTTGGCAAGGAGAATGCGGTTGGGCCCTGGGTAGGTTGGATCTGTAAAGTTTGACCATTGGCGTCCTTGTAAGTAGCGGTAGTGGCGTTCTTGTAATCCAATTCCGGATTGTTTTGGATGATGCTGGTGTACGAGGTGGCCTTTTCACACACAATATCCTTGACCAAACGATCCAGCAGATCAGCACCATTCTTGACAGATGGGTCAGAGTCAGCAGCCAGTTTACACAGCACGTCGAACACCTCGTTGAAGTACAGCAGGATCTCCCCCTTCGCAACCTTAGCGATGTTGTACAAGCTCTCACAGGCGTAGTATCGCACCCTGGCGTCCTGGTCGCCGAAGCACGCCAGCACAGGGTGGATGATGTCCTCCAAGTACAGAGCCACTTCGTTCTGGCCTAGAGCAATGGCGGCGGCGGCGAGTCCGATCAGACCACCGTTTCTGACGTTTGGCTGGTGCACCGCATAGGCGTAGTCCCTGGACAGTTGACCGATGATGGCCTTGATCCTCTCGTCGTTGCCCTCAGTGGCGCTTTGCCTGATGACACGCTCTAGATCCAGGGCGGCGGCTTTGCGCTTCTCGTAGAGCCTGTCGCTCAGGCCCTTGGTGATGCTCTTGTCTGTGCTTTGTTAGTGGTTGGAAGTGGTGATAATTGCTTGCTCAGGATACTCACCCATTTCAGATGGGTGTTTCTGTTGGAGAAATAGCCCTTGTTCGCTTGTTTGGGGGATTCTTTTGTTTTGTTTGGCCGCGTTTCTGAAGTTTTGATAATTGATAACTGGATTGAATCTCAACAATCATCACAGACGACTGCTCAGATCCCACCAAAATGTTCGCCACAAGACGTTTAATGACATCTCATACCTTCAATTCCAAGCTGAAGAGATCTCTTTCCACTGTAAGACCGCTCTTCAATGCTCAGAAGCCTTTAGAACAGTCAAAAGTGCACCAACATGAATCACAACCTCAACAAGAAGAGAAGAAGGTGTCGCCACATGTAAGTCTCAATTGCTCACAATCCACTGTTTCTACTAACACTCAAAAGGCCCGTTTCTACAGGGAATTTGCTGGTCCAATACTGAAAGTGCTTGCCTTCACCTTCCCTACTTACTATGGGATGATCTATCTATGGGAATACCTTGAAGCTGAAGAACAAAAGGAAGAGCATTCCAATCTGGGGCAACCAGTGATAATCCCAACAAGAGATTGAATTGGTCCCAGGAAAATTTACAGCGGTACTTGCAAACCTACGACATCTATGATATTATATTACGTATATTATCAAAAACCTATTATGACCAGCATTTCCTTGCTATGAATCCTCATAAAACAAAAGCGTTAAATAAATAATAATGAAAAAAAAAAGAATGTAATTAAATCAAATATAATCGTTAGGGGATACTTCGGTATCATGTTAGTTATTTGGATTCCCACTTTGGGGCCACAAGTGGATGTTTACACTTATAATTTAGCGTCAACTTGAGCTTTCAATCTCTTTTCAACAGCTTCCAAGAATTCAGTGGTGGTAACGTATGAAGATCTGTCAGTCTTACCTTGAGCCAAAGCCAAATCTTTGGTCATGATACCGTCCAATTCAACAGTGTCCAAGGTAGCCTTTTCCAACAAGTTGGCGAATTCGACAACATCTTCAGTACCGTCTAATCTACCTCTTTGGGCAATACCTCTGGTCCAAGCGAAGATGGAAGCGATGGAGTTGGTTGAGGTTTCTTTACCCTGTTGGTGTTGTCTGTAATGTCTGGTCACAGTACCGTGAGCAGCTTCGGATTCAAAGGCCTTACCATCTGGGGTAACTAAGACAGAGGTCATTAAACCTAGAGAACCGAAACCTTGGGCAACGATATCGGATTGGACATCACCATCGTAATTTTTCAAGGCCATGATGAAACCACCTTTAGATTTGACCATTTGGGCAACCATGTCATCGATCAATCTATGTTCATAGTAAATACCTAACTCTTCGAATTTGGTCTTGTATTGTTCTTCGTAGATCTTTTGGAAGATATCTTTAAAACGGCCATCGTATTGTTTCAAGATGGTGTTCTTGGTGGATAGGAACAAGTTCAATTGCTTGCTGATGGCTAATTTGAATGATGAATGAGCAAAACCTTCAATGGATTCGTCAGTGTTGTACATGGCTAAACCGACACCGGCACCTTTATAATCGTAGACTTCCAAGGTTTTGGTTTCAGAGCCGTCAGTTGGTTTGTAGACTAATTCCAATTTCCCTGGACCTGGAATAACGATATCAGTGGCCTTGTATTGATCACCATGGGCGTGTCTACCAATGATGATTGGCTTTTCCCAACCTGGAACTAATCTTGGGATGGTTGGAATGACAATTGGTTCTCTAAAGACAGTACCACCTAGAATGTTTCTGATAGTACCATTTGGAGATCTCCACATTTTCTTTAGACCGAATTCTTCAACACGGGCCTCATCTGGGGTGATGGTAGCACATTTAACACCAACACCGTATTCTCTGATAGCGTTAGCAGAATCGATGGTGATTTGATCGTTGGTAGCATCTCTTGATTGGACACCTAGATCGTAGTATTTCAATTCGACGTCCAAGTATGGCAAGATCAACTTGTCTTTGATTCTCTTCCAGATGATTCTGGTCATTTCATCACCATCAAGTTCAACAATTGGAGTCTTGACTTTGATTTTATCCAGGCTGACAAAAGACGAGTGGAATTGACGGTAAGAGGCAGCATTGAAGACTGGAGCTCTCATTGAGTTTCTGGCAGCTTGTAGACGTAGCATCTTGACGAATTGTTAGTGATGAGCTATAGGTAACGAAGATGCAAAGGCGAAAGAGTCATAAAGGTTTTTGACTTTTCGTTCAACAAGAAAAAAAATTGAACCGACTTCGGAGCACAGAGGCCGTTAAAGGCTCTGGCACCATTGCAGCAAAAATTATTATGCGGTACCCCCACGACGGACTCCTACAGGCCCGTGGGCGAGGTCTGCAGGGGTGTCCACCAGCAAAACACAGAGCGTTTCTGTTTTCTGCCCAATGGTAGCAGAGTTTTGTTCTTGTTCTGTAGTCTCTTCTACTAAACGACCCAATTGATGGCAGAATTCACGGGTAAATCAATAAAAAATCGGTGCCAAAATCGGCCGGTTTACAGAACTGGTACGGGGCGCAGTTTTCGCGGAATTTTTGGAGAATCTGGTGTCCGGGTGTTTTCCAGATAAGCGAGTTATCAACTAAACAAACGAATCTTTTGGAGCTTTGTTTACCTTTCCATGGGCGGCTAATTGCAACTGGACGCCACCATGGACTTGAGCCAGCCTTTCAACAGCTGCAGCGTCTGCCACGTCGACGGGAAGAGCCACAGGCTCTTTTTGACCTCTTGCGCCCATATCTTGTGCGAAGAACACGCCGCTAAACGTACTTTGAGATACCCGTGTTGTTACTTAAGACGGGGAAGCAAGAACTAACCTCTGGCTACAGACTCCCAAAACCCTTCCCATCTCACCAGTGCAAAGACAAAGTGTCTGGCCTGTGCGAAGGACTATGTCACAATCGTAAGGATCGATGAGCGGCTACCCGCTGAGATACAACCTTTCTTCACGCCTTTCCCCAGCCAGATTGAACAATTCTTCGCGGTGACACAGTTCCAATACGTTGGTATGTCTGACAAGCTAAGTTACCAAGAAGGTGTGATCAATAAGTTGATGGCTAAGATGCAGAAGCAGAAGGAGTTATTGGTCATAGCGAAAGAGAAGGTATCACAAGTGGAAAGCTTAGAGAATAGGGTACATCATTTAGAACAAGAGAACCAATTATTGAAATCATCAGGTTTACACAGAATGACTTCCCGTCCAGTGGATCACCGCCCACCTGCAACCATAGATCTCACCTCAGATAACTCCTTTGAAAAAGAACAATATCAAAAATCAGTAGGTGTCACTGATTCATTCTTACATCAGGTCAAGAAGAGTTCGTCCCAAAAGACGGCATACAAACAACCAAGATCCAGTGCAACGCACATGGACTTTGGAAAAAACAGGATTGCTGAATCTACAAACATCATGACCAATTCCCCACTGCGACCAACCCCCATCGGTTCCAAACTACACACCCCTGCAGGTTATAGCAGAGGACAAACTCCTAACACAGTCTCCTCGGCAACATACAGCAATGGATCTTCCAATACATCATTTACAGCTGGTGCCTTTGTATCACCTCCAGTGATGACCAAACCACAGCCTGGCCATGAAAATCGTGTTGCAAAGACAAGAGCTTCAACATCACAGATTGCACAGAGGCTCTCCGCTCATATGAAGATTGGCTCCTTTGATAGGCAATCACATAGTAGTAATGGACTATCCATGCAAAGACCGGGGAGTTCTTTCAGCCAGCATATCTTCAAGAGACGTTAATGAATGGGGTTACAATAGCTTGTATTATTAAAAACATCATGTATTTTGTGTCACAGAAACAGTCAAATATCACAGTAGTAATCAACCAGTTTTCTTTGTGGAGGACTCAATTTATCAAAAACATTATAAATATCGTCGTCGTTGTTGTTGTCATTATCATTATGAATTTCAAATTTGAATTTGTCTTCTTCCTCGATCTTGGTCTTGTTGCTTTCTATCAACTTCTTCTTGCATTTAGAATAGACAATGATGGTCAGTCTCCTGATTTCGACTTGATCATTGGACAGGAACTTGAACACCACCGAATCGATCTCTTTGATCTCTTGGAAACTCAGTGATTCCTTTTCAATGGTCTTTGTGAGGGCCGATAGTAAGAATGACGTCAATAGTGTGCTTGCCTCAAACAACTCTTTCAATGTGTTGTAGCAGCTCTTCATGATCTCTGATCTAATGTTTGGAATTCTTAACTCGACCAAGTCATCAACTAATTCATCAATGGAGACATAAATCTCATTCTTAAAGTCTCTCAAGTTTTCAACTACCATCATCAGGACGTTCCAAACATTCAACGCTTCATTCAATGTGATCACATCTTGCAAATACTCGTTCAAAATAAATAACTCTTTGAACACAATCAAACCTTTGTAACAAAGCTCTTTAGTGATGTTCACGCTAACGTTGAAATAATGGATCAAACTGGAAACAATTGGACCAAATCCATCATCGCCAATCCATGTCAGGACGTCGTTACTATTAATAGTCAAGTGCAAAGACTTGATTAGGTCATTCATCTCTTTGTTTGAGACCTTGTCAGCTCGGAACTTTTCAAGTAGTTCTAAGATGGAATCAACGTCAACATCAAACTCACTAGTTTTCAACACTGTATCATACCTTGATCTCTCCAAGTCAAATAGTTTCTTTTCAGCTGGGGACACGGCTTCTGATGGAATATCTTGAAATATTTCAATTCTGTTCTTGGACTTGTTGAAAATAGGATCAGTCTGGTCAATCAGATTGGTCAAGGACTTTCTGTCTGGAGATTTAAACGGTGTGATTTCTCTCTTTTGAGGGGAAATGTGGATCTCACTAATCCTGTTGGTCAGGTTTCTGGTAGCATCATCGGTTGGAGGATGAATGATGTCATCTTCATGTTTATCCAGAAATGGTGAGTCCGCTGTATGTGTAATCAGAGCTGGGAATGTGTGGCCCTCTTCAGATTCAGGCTCTGGTAAGGAGTCTTCTCTATCTTGGTGGATCTCAATCTTCTCAGTCTGTTCTCTAGATGCACCTCTAGATGCACCTCTACTGAAAATATCACCCATGTAATCAACTTGGAGATCTTCTCCTTTATCTTTTCCAAATTCAACTTTTTCATCAATATCCATTGTATCTTCAACATTCTCCATCTCAACTTCTTCCTTGACTCCTGGAGCTGATTCTTCCCCAAGGCTGGTCTCATTCTTTCTCACTTTTGGGATGATCATGGTCATATCAGTGCTGAAGCCAGGTTTGAGAGATGTAGTTGGATCTGATGGCTTTTGGTTCATAGGATTGATCATTGTCATCTCATTCAACCCATGCTCAGTGAAATTATCCATTGATCTGTCCTTGATATCATCTTTGAACTCCTCAATGATCGAGTTGATCTTGGATTTCACGTAGGCACTTGATGATTCTAAGATTTCCAGGAAGACGGACTGGTTCAATGTGTAAAGTTGGACAATTAGTTCGTCATATCTTGGATAATCGCTGATAGACAATGGGAATGAACTGGTACAAATGTCTCCTAGCAACTCAGCATCGAAACTGTTGGACTCATCTGAGGTGATTCTGTACAAGTTCTGGATGGCATAATCAAGGAACAAATTCTTGAACTTGATGTGAAACATTGTGGAAGGTGCACTGTCAAACTTCAGTGACTCCAACGATTTGATCAAAGAAATCAACCCTCTAACAACATTTTGGCCTTCAAACTTCTCAAGCAGAGGCTGTAGATTCTCTTTGTTCACAGCTAAGACTTTGATTGATAGTGTTATGTCCAACAAATCATAGAATTTAGGGATTGATAATAAAGGTTTCAGTAGTGATGAGTCAAGGATGATTAGATTGGTTAATGGTGAAGATAAGTCTTGGATAACCGTATCAGTATCAAGCATGTTTTTCAAAGTTTTTAAGCCTTCGACTCTTTCTCTCGTCAAAGGTGACTTTAACAACATTTTCAAGTGCTCAATAGCCTCATCATTTTCATCAACTTTTTTGATTTCAACAGTACTTTCTCTAGAAGCAGTGGACCATCTTTCATGATTCAATGAGCCCTTTGGTGGCTGTCTTGGTAACGCTTTTTGTTGTGATTGTTGAGATGGATAGGAATTACCAGCACTTGAAGCACGATTGACTCTCTGTGGGACACCAATTCTAGCTGGTCTTCCTAGTTCACCGAATGTTGAAGATGGCTGTTCAGGCACTTTTGCTGGTTCAGCAATGCGTAGTTGAGTCGGACCAGATGTTGATCGTCTATCTCTCTTTTGAGCAGCGACAAATTCTCTGATGGATTGTCTTTTCTTTTCAGGTTGAGGTGCCGCTCTAGTGTCAGAAGAACCAAGATCCTTTGGTTTTGATCTGTCCAACGCCTTCTTCGCACTCATATCAAGTTTCGAGTAGATCTTATCAGCAACGTCGGGAAATTTTCTATATATCATCCAGTAGGTCAGTCTCATTGACTCTCTGACTGAAACGTTTGGTTCAGCAACGCCTTTGAGAACCCACTTAGTCACAGTTTCAAGGTTGTATTGATCAAGTTTGGAACCATGTTTCAATAAGTAAATCTGTAGGAATGTGGATGAATAAACTCTCGGCTGGATGTTCTTTTCTTGGAATAGGAAAAAACAATGGTTGAATAGTTTGTTGTTGAAGCTGGTGTTGATGAGTAACACGCTCAATGACCCAAAAGCGTTCAATGATGCAATTTTCTTTGTTGCAGATGTTAAAGACGCTAGTGGTTGAAACAAAAGCTCGGCGATAGGGTCTATGCTCTTGTTCAAGTATGCGGCTAATTCCTTCACAAGCTGACAACCGTTGGATGATAGTGTGGTACGAAGTGAGGAAATAGATTTGAAAATACCATCATTCATGATTCGTGTGGCTTGGATAAGTTCCTCCGGTAACTGTTCAAAGTTACCGATGATCAAAGCTCTAAATCTAACGATATTCTTTTCTCTTTGGTTCCAGTTGAACTCTGTCTCTTTTCCTTCGAATGGTGCTAGTAAGACTTCAACTTCTTTAAGTAGCTCAGCACCCGTCGAAACCGACACAGGAGCAACAGATTCCTCCAATTTGGCACTTGGGATCTTCGACAATAAATCAGATAACTCCTTTGATGAGCTCAGTAATGATGTGGAAACAGATCTCTTCACATTGGACGCTGACGCAATCTGAGACATTGATCTCTTATGCTTCGCCAGGTTGTTGTAAGAATCCATGGTTGGTTTTCTAATCTCAAAAGAGTAAGACCTGGCAATACTTGGATCAAGGTCAACTAACAGCTGCTGACCCTTTTTCGTCTCAATCTTCTGACTCTTCAATTCATTCACTAAATCTTGGATCTTGCCCTTGTTCAATGTGTAATACTTCAGTAGGAGCACCTCAACATTCTTCACCACCTCGGTAGAATCATCTCGTATCAGGTTGATCAAGTTGGGTAGAAAAGATGGAAAATTGAAGTTTTTGTTCAACTCAATCAAGTCGGAAAGGAATATTATGCACTCAGATCGTATTCTTTGGTTCGAATGGATCAAGGCATTATCTCTGATGTAGTTCTCTACGATTGTCGGAGTAGCCAGCCAAAATGTCACCAACGTGCTTTTTGCCTGAGCCTGGAAGTTGGCCTTTGGGTCCAGAAGTCTGTTTACAAGAATAGGCAGCCCGATCTTGGAGCTATTTCTCAATGAATTCGGATCTTGCATCCCAACTCTCTTCACCAAGTGGCAGACAGAACTAAATGCCAAAGACGACAGTTTGAACTCAGGGGACTTGTTAGCAATCTTCAATGCCTCAAAGTACCGTGGTACCTGGTTCAAATCGACAAAGTCTCGCTTGATGTGAGCTTTAAGCTCTGTGATGATCCGACATTTGTAGTCCGTGTCTGTATGGGAGTTAGCGTGATTCACGGGGTGGAAGAACTGTTTTTTGGGCTCTAGAGCTCCGCAAAAAGCGGCAATGTACTTACCATACGAGTTGCTCAGTATAATGCTGTATAGGTCGTCCGCACTGTGCTGGAACATTGTGTCTGGGGTGTTTCTATTGTCGGTGCCACTGGTGTTATTAGCTTTGTTTACTTTTTTGGTGATCTTTTTTTTTTTATTTTCGCGTCAAAATGAAAAACTTGGACTTTTGCTAAGTTAGGAACAGAAGAAGACATTGACAAAGGTCGGTTTTCAAGTGCCTGAAGAGGTTGAAAACGGGCTTATTTGCCAAGTAAATTACTTTTGAAAAGTGAAGCTGCTGCCTGGCGGAAGTTTTGGTCTTTCAGCTGCCGTTTTTGGTTGTCGAGAAGCTCACTCAGTGAGCTTCTTGTAAACCTCAAGGCAATATTGATATTGCCTGCTTCTAGGCAGGGTTGCATCGCTTTAAAGGGCTGGCTGGGACGAGAACAACGCCCATTGCTAGTAGTATGGCGGTGCATACATGTTTTTTTAGCTCAGTATTTAGTGAAAGGCTTAAGAGACACAACTTGGAGCCTATAGCCTAGTTGGACAAGTACACTCTACCACAATTCTAAAATGCACCTGTGTAAATACAGGTGGATGTTATACATCTTCTTAGCCGTACACCTAGTTCTTATGCTCATCTCTTCTTTTCCAGAACCTCACAAACAAGCCAAAATCATAAGACAGTCTTAAAGCGCCCGCCAGCAAGAATTGGAACCATTGTAAGTTCTTGTGAGCCAAGTACCCACTAACAGTTGGACCCATTGTGTTGATCAGCGTTTTCGATGCATTTATGAACCCAATGGCCGCTGTTCTCTCATGAGACTCCACGGTGGTAGAGATCAAGACGTGCTTGGATGGTAGATCCATTGTTCTGACAAACGCTCTGACAATAAAGATGGTCACCATTGGCTTTACTGGTAGTGGTAGTGAGTGCAGCAGTAGTAATAAAGAGGAAGTAGTGTGGGTAGCCAGCATAGTTCTAATAGGGCCATGTTTTTTACAGAAATAGGTGCCCACAATGGCACTGATGGCACCAAGGAATGAACCACAACCAAAGATGTTGCCCAAAGTATCATCATCCAAAGTGTACTTTGTTTTAAAGTAGTAGACGGTCCATGACTTTGAAGATAATGAGAAACCAAATGCATCGATACAGATCAAAGTAGTCAATATTAACAAACTGGCCAATGACTTTTCTGAAACACCAGGTAACAAGAATCTGAAGATAGGATTGGACTTTTCTGGCTCTGAGACAGCTTCATCTTCCTCTTCTGACAACAAGCTTGATTCCTCATCGACAGTGTCTTCAACAGCTGCCTTCAGAGTGACATCATGGTGAACTTCAATTCTCTCCGAGAACATGAAGGACAAGACAATCATAAACACTGAAATGATCATGTATAGAGTGAACACACGGCCAAAATCCTTACCATCTTTCACCAGATATCCAATCAGGAAGCTCCCAACACCGGAAGCTAAGCCCCCACTGAAGGTGTACCATGAGAACACATCTGATCTTTCCTCATATTTGCACAGCGTTGACACCGCGCTTTGTTCAATTGATCTGAAGGGGCCAACTTCACCACCTGATGGGGTAATGATACCCACAGTCATAACTAATGCAGTTACGTAGACGTTCTTTGTCCAGTACAGCGCAGCACCTGTTATCAGCATCAAGAATGATGATAAGATCAACACCTTACGTCGACCCAACTTGTCAGAAACCACAGCGAATATGAAGGAGAGCACCAAATCACCAACAATTGTAAGCGTCTGTATGAACCCGATCAAGGTTTCACTGTTGATTCCAACTCCATCTTTCAAATACTGGACTAATATCAATGAAATAGCACCAAAAGCTACTAGTCTAATACACCGAAGGCCAATGAGTAAGTGGACATCTCTTTGTGCATTGTAAAGAGTCACTATACCAGAATGGTCTGCCAACCTGCTTAGAGGACTGAACATGCCGGACGCTCCTGTACTGCGATCGATCCTTTACTCAAGGAATGGACTTTTTGCAAGTTCAAAGAGCAGGTATGCATGATTATAAACTATTTTTGGTGTTATAATGCACGATTCTTCGGATTACCAGAAAGAGGCATAAAGCCGTGAAAGGAAGCTTAAAAAACTTTGAATACACTTAAGCTGCACCATTAGTAACCACTTGAAGAGTTTCGGAGTTATGATGGCAACTCTTGTCTCTTGTCTCTTGTCTCTTGTCCTTCCAACAGTCGACAGGTTCAAGTTTACTTGATGGGCTTTTCTCAATGAAATTTTCAGATAAGAAGATCCAGAATCAGACTAAACCAAAACAACTCCACCATTTCTTAAGATCAACCCATAAAAACACCACCACAGGAAGGCCTCAATCATCTCTATACCTATCTGACGCTATTACTGCAGTAAAAAAAGAGAAGAAGTGCCGCTATTGCTGCAATAAAAAAGAAGAAATTTTCCGATACGGGGAGTCGAACCCCGGTCTGCTCGGTGAAAGCGAACCGTGCTAGCCGTTACACTATATCGGATTGATTTATAAAAATTTATCCAATCGATGAACCACATTTTCTTCACTTTTTAAAAAACATATCACGTGATATTGTTGACCGGTTTTTACCATTGTAGGCGAACTCAGTCACGAAAACACGGTCGCGTTAGGTAATAAACTCGCGGTTTTGTGTCTGTTGGTTCTCTGTTTACTTTGCAATCAAAGCTTGTTGAAGGTCTAAGAGATGTCCATCTCAAGTCTTAACCAGAACGATATCCACAGAATTACATCTGGACAGGTCATTATTGATCTCCCGACTGTTTTGAAGGAGTTAATTGAGAACAGTTTAGATGCCAATGCCACCAAGATAGAAATCAGCTTCAATGATTATGGATTGAATTCGCTAGAAATCGTTGATAACGGTGATGGTATTGACTCCAAGGACTTTGAGTCTATCGCTCTGAACCATCACACTTCAAAGTTGTCTACTTTTGAGGATATCACCAAATTGAAGACTTTGGGGTTTAGAGGTGAAGCTATTAGTTCATTATGTTCAACCTCATCTGTGGTAATAACGACTACAAACAAGCCACCAAAGGCAAACAAATTGGAATTTTCAAAAACTGGTGAACTACTGAAGAAAACTGTTTGCTCAAGACCCAAGGGTACATCTATACATATCTCCAATCTATTCGAAACTTTACCAGTGAGGCAAAAAGATCTACACAAGAACATCAAGAGAGAATTTGCAAAGGCCCTATCTCTAGTGTCCAACTACATTATCATTTCGGAAGGCGTCAAGTTCATTGTTAGTAATGTCACTAGGAAAGGTAAGAAGCAGAAACTTCTGAACTCACAAGGTTCTATCAGTATGAAGGACAATTTGTTGGATATCTTTGGGTCTAATGCACTATTCGGATTGATCCCACTAGACGTCACAATAGATCTAAATCAGAAAAAGACAAGACTAAAAGTTGCTGACCATACAAAGGACTACTCGATCAGGATCTCTGGTTTGATCTCCCAGTGTTCATTTGGATTTGGCAGACCAATCAATGATAGACAGTTTTGGTTTATCAATAAAAGACCTGTCAGCCTGACCAAGTTCTCCAAATTGATGAATGAAGTTTACAAAGGTTATAACCATTTGCAGTTTCCAACATCAGTACTGAACATTGAAATGGATACTGAATACTTGGATGTCAATGTCACACCTGATAAAAGAACTATCTTGATTCACAATGAGACAGAAATCATTGAAGAGTTCAGACTGAAGTTAGTGGAGTTCTTTGATGAATTAGACCTAAGTATACCAAAGAATGATTTTCAAAGAGGTATTGAAACTTTCACCTCCAAGTCTAAGACCCCAGATGAAGAGGTTGAAATTGTGAAGAGTGATATTCTGTCAAAAAAAGGTTTTGCCTATTCTGAGGTCAAACAAGAGGTGCAAGAGGTGCAAGAGGTGCAAGAGGTGCAAGAGGAACGTTCTGAACAAGAAAACACTATTATCGAAGTGAATGGTAATTATTTGCAACATATTAACAAAGGTGAACATGATCAAATTTCTGATGAGGAGCAAGTTGATGACGATGAGAATGATCTTGAGATTGATGTACCACGCCGTTCAAGTCCACAAAAAAGATTGTTCGTTCCTGAAGATGAATCATTCAGTATTGTGGAAGCTAAGCGACAAAGACAAACGGTTACCAATGATTCAAGTCCTTATCATGACGATGCTGTTGTTGATGAAGACTTTCACGATCGTATCGATGAACCTGAATCAGTTGAGGAAGTTGTTGAGACACCAAGACCCACAATCTGTCAAACCCCATCAAGACCATTACCACAATCACATCGTAACAAACTAACCAGCCTGAAAGATTTAGGGTCCTTTAGAAATGGTGCTGGCTTTTTCCCTTCCAACACATCAACACCTCTTAAGCAATCAAATCAGCCCACGCTGGAACCCGTCGTAATGAAAATTGGTGAGAAGTCAATTGTCCATAATGCTTATGTGAAGGATAACAAGTTGAACTTTGAAAGCTGTCATTGCGGTGTTGATCATCCTGTTGGCTTTGAACACATGGAAAAAAGTGGGAACCAAAGTGATCCTGAATTGATTGAAGATGAAGAGATCAGTCAAGACTTGGATGATACAACTCAAGCGAATATTCCTAGCACTGACCAAACTGAGTTTATGGAGTTCTACAAATCCAAAAGTACTCCTACAAAACCCTCTGATCAGTCATTGAATTATGAAACTATTGTAGGCCTGCCAACATCTTTTTCAAGAGCTGGAGCCAATCTTGAGTCGTTTAGAACTAGAAGCTCTAAGACCAAAGAAGACATCAAAATTGATAATATTGAAGATACGGAAGAGTCTGAGAAACTTCTAACATTGAAAGTTTCCAAACAAGATTTCAGCAAGATGAAAATTATTGGTCAATTCAACTTGGGTTTCATTCTGGTTATTAGAGATGGCAAGGATCTATTCATTATTGATCAACATGCATCTGATGAGAAGTTCAATTTTGAAGACTTGCAAAAGCACACTGTTTTCCAAAGTCAACCTTTGATCCAACCTGAGAGTATTGATCTCAATTCCATTGATGAACTTGTTGTTTTGGATCATTTGGAAACATTTGAGAAAAATGGGTTCAATGTAAAAGTTGATCTAGATGCTGGTCCAGGTGAACGAATTTCCCTTGGCTCTTTGCCGATTTCCAAGAAGACTGTCTTTGGGATCAACGATTTCAATGAACTAATTCATTTGATCAAAGAGAATCCACAAAATCCAAATGTTAGATGTTCCAAGATCAGATCAATGTTCGCCATGAGAGCTTGCAGAAAATCCATCATGGTTGGTAAAACTTTGAACATGAAGACAATGACCAAGGTTGTCAGAAACTTAGGAACATTAGAGAAGCCATGGAACTGTCCCCATGGCCGACCAACAGTGCGTCACTTGATGGAGCTGAAGAAATGGGATTCATTTAACAAAGATTACGCGACATGAAGAATTAAAGCAAAATTAATGAAAGACAATAGTAGAAAAAGAAAAAGCAAACAAGTATACATTATCATCATTTTATTTACACGTATTCATAAACCAAACCTTATATCAAGGCCTTGAAGAAGTTTTTGAAACCTGACAGGGCACCAGAGTTTTCAAATCTTGCGCTGTTATTTGTAGAATATCCTCTTCTGTCCACTCTGTTCAGCTTTCTAGCAGTCTTGGCGTTGGTTCTGGTGCGTTGGCCATGGACAGGCAGACCCATGGCGTGTCTCATACCTTGGTAAGAACCAATAGCTCTCTTCAATGCAATGTTGGAACGTACTACGGCTCTAGCATCACCTTCTATCGTCAAGTCAGACAGCTCTTTAGTTATACCCAGCACTTGTTGTTCTGACAGCTGGTGCATTCTCATAGCTGGGTAAAGACCTAGTTTGGCACAGATACGGGAGACTTCTTGTTTACTAATCCCGTAGAATTTCGACTTCAAACCAATCTATAGACTTCATGTTAATTACGGGGTCTCTTTGGGTCTATTTTTCCCGATAGGATCATGGGGTTGGAAGAGTACTCACGCTAACTAACTCCTTCGCACGGAATGATTTACCCATAACAGTGGTCACCATATTGTCCAATTAATGATTCAGTTTTACAATTGGAGTGTTCATGTTGATTCCAATTTTTTGACTTTTGAATTGAAAAAAAAAATCGTGATTCAAAACATCCGGACACCACATATATAGAAGTTGATGTTTTGCACAAAAGTGGATTTTACTCTTCTTATTGTTTTGGGGGTGTAATGAAGTCTACAAAGGGTTTGAATCATTGAATGGATATTAAAATTCAGGATATTAATCAGAACATTATTTGAATAGTACAAAGCAGGAAATCAACATTAGGTTCAAAACAAAACAATAAGACAAAACACAAGGGAATAAGAAACCCAAGTACAGGAATTTTTCATGTAGGCTTAAGGGTTTATGGTCAATGTGTCCATAAAGCCGTACTCTCTTCTCTCAATATCGACTCTCAAGATCATCAGAGCTCTCAGCAGGGCGATCATGGAAAAAAAACTTGCTAAACCAACTGGAACCACTGCATAAACGGTGATGTTGTAATAGTCAACAAACCTCTGTCTCTTTAGGTTCTTCAAGTTTAGATTACTCGTCACAAAGTTCTGAATAATGAAAGCACCTGTCAGTACACATGATATCAGGACCCACGTGTGAAGTGAATATGAGCCATCAGGCGAGAAGATTGCCAACATCACCTGCTCAATGGTTAACAACAACATAGACATGGACAACACTCTAACAATGGCAGCAGACGTTTGATAAGTAACAATCCACCGAATCATTAGCCCGTCAACCACTGAGAATGACAGGTAGGCAGCAACAAGGCACCAAATACCGGAGATGAAGTACTCAGAGGAGCCTGGCAAGATCAAATTCTTTACGAATGCTTGATGGCTCATTGTATGGGTGATTGAGCTCTGGCTGTAATAGTAAGCATTTTTAAAGCAAATAAAGGCATGATACAGTGGTGGGACTAGCACAAGATCACGGCACGATGCTAAAGCTAGGTGCTGTTTGGCGTTCAGGAAGTTCAGACCGAGTATTTTCAAACTGTGTAGGCCATGTCTATCCTTCTGTTGAGTGGTATCGTCTTCTGGTGGCGACAAAGATGCAACGTTAGAGTTTGGTCCATTCTGGAGTGATGAGGAGACCGACATGCTGGCTGATCTGGCCTCTTGGTCTCTGTTTATTGTTTCATCATAAGTGGGGATCTCTTCATGAGTATCAATGAGCATATGAGGATGGAAGTGTTGTGTTAGGCTGACGCTGGAGCCACTGACAGAGAGGTTTCTCTGCTGGTACTCCTGGAACTCTGCGGAGTTAGGGCTTGGTGTAGGAGGAGGTCTGTCCGCGTAACTGGCCATGTTTTCTCTTCCACTGCGCACACGACGATGTCTTGGGTCCATGTTGAAAAGAAAAAGACCTTCGGTGTTTGGCTGGGTAAGAGCGGACAATGGACGGGTTTCAAGTGTGTGTGAGCTGGTGTATCGTTCTCTGTGCTTATCAGAGGCCTGAGTGATGAATAAGCGGTAGTTGGCTGTAGGAAGGGCTGTCTAAGGTTTTGAAACAGCGATGAGCAACCAAAACTGTCTGAGGGAATATTGAAGAGGCGAGCGAGCCTTGAAAAAGCCAGGGAAAATCGGTTGAAACTGTTCGGTTCCGTTTCAGTGCAGTATATTAGTGCCAGTTTCTCTCTCTATATCAACTTTTACCTCTGGATTTAGTGAGGTTTCTGTGTTTTCTGTGTTTCTACAGTGATTGTTTCCCGTTTAAGCTGTCAAAGAGATAAATTTGAGCTCGCGAAAATTGTTTTAATTTATCGACAGTGAATGAAATCAACCCTTATTAATGATAAGGCTATTTATGGTTGGATATGTCCATGATTGTCATGCCTTCAATTAGATGACTTAATGTCTCGAGCTCTCGAAAAGATGTACAAGATATAGAGAATACAGGGACGGGGGCATTTTCCTAAGCAAGTGATTTAGTATCACGAAGGCTTGATGACTCGTTTCCCAACCTCAATCAATACAAGCGTTTATTAGGGTACTTTACTGTTCCAAGGAATTCATAGACCCTAATACTCGCAAATACACAACTTAAGTTAACCAAACTCAATACATGGAGGTCGTAGGGGGGAATTTTCTTAGAATACATGTAAAAGCAAACTCTATACAAATTGACTAATAACCAATGTTGTGGTATACAAACAAAACCCATGAAGAATGAGTTTTCTTTATATTAAAAATGCAATTACCAGAATTTATACCATGGTCTTTGTAATTTCTTACTCAGGGACTTATAGTACTCCATTTCATTCCAACAATCTCTGCCCCAGTCACAACCCGCCATATTAACAACAAAATCACGATCCTTCTCGGAGTAAAAGTATCTAGGATCATCAGATTGCTCGGAACAGGCACCTGGTGGGAAGGAATTGATCTTTCTTAAAGGTGTAAAGGCAACACGCTCTCTGATCCACGCTTGTTTTGTATATAAGGTCTCCAAGGCATCTTGCTCCTTGTGCTCCCATTCCATGTGCATCTGCTCATAAAAGACTGGATCCCACCAGGCATCCAGTAAAGCTTGAGACCAGTCGGATTTTCTGATTAAGAAAGAACCCAAGTTGAAACCACCACAATCTTGGGTGATAATCATATCAATAGGTTGCGTGTAGCTGACGTAAGGCATATCTGTTTTAATATTCAATGGGTTGAAGTCTGTTAATTGTCTATTTGTGGCGTTTTCAATGTTGTTGAACAATTGCTGTTCTAATGAGATTTGGGGTTCCATGATGTATGTATGTAGATCTAACCACCAAAACCATTCAGCTGATGGGTATTGTCTGAAAGCTTGCTTCAAGATATCAACTTTTTCCCAACTCTCTCTCCATTCATGACTATATCTCTTCTTGATGGTCATATCTTTGATGGCTAGTCCATAACCGTGTCTCTTTGCATAGTCCTTTTTGTTTGAGATGGATGATCTTTCAATAGACCATTCCTGCGCACCTTTCCACTTCAGAACACCACCACCTTCATTAGCAGCTAAAATGATGACGACTTTAGGGCCAGTCAGCTTGAAATGAGGTATCAAAGGCACATTAGTGAACACTGATAAGAAGATTATTGATAACAGTACCAGGATGATTTTCTTATATTTATTCAAAATCCTCGTTATGTTGGACAGCTGGAATGTTGATTTGAAAGCGTTTGGTCGGTACTTCAAGTTAGACTCTATATCTTTGTCAACGTAGACCATTTTGTTGTTTTGGAATTGGATGTTTGGAACTTTTCAGATGGGAACCCAACAATCTTAGGTTCTTTGATGCAGTATGAAGTATATCTCAAGGGTATTTCCGTTTCGCAGGGTTGATGGCTGTTCAAATACCCCTAATTGTCAGACCTTAAGGGTACAAAGGATCAAATATCACAATGTGTTGATCTAAAAACAGAACAGAACTGTATCTAAAAGACAATAAAAGATTCTCGAATCGGAAATCACAGAAAAGAAAACCCACTTTCAGTTGTAAACTTGACCCAAGTACTCGAGTAATAGTCCTTCTCTGATACGATTGATGGTCCTTTGTGAAAGACCTGAAGTCTGTTTCCCTCAAAATTTGATACCCAAACACAACATTTCAAGAGAAAATTATTATTAACGAGATCACAAAAAAAAAAATTCGCGAAAAAGATTGTATCACGTGATTGGTTGTATTTCTGCCATTGGATTTCCGTGTCAATAAAACTCGGTACATAAGGTGTCTTCGATATTAACTATTTTATAAATCAAACAAAAAGAAACAAAGAGTACAACCCAATCGTCCCTACAATGCCCATCAAACCACTAAGGATTAATGGCAGATATCCCTTTACTCAAAACAACGTGCTCTTCACTTTTCAATTATACCTCAAGACATGGATGAACATAATCCTTAAAGAACGATCAATTTATCCAGAAACTTCATTTGAGACTAGAAATTCATTCAATCTGAAAGTTCCATGGCAGAGACATCCTGAGTTTAACACCTGGTGTGATGAAATGATTGAAAATCTGATAAACAAGACTGTATTCCAGAAATGCAAGAACCTTAGTCTATTGATCTATGACACATTAGAAGAAGATGAGATAGGCACTGTCAAGGAGCGTTATGTCATCAATGTCCAAGAATTCCTCCATCTAGAGTCCAAGAACGAAGCTAATTTGGATAAAGAGCTTAAAGAAGAGGACAAAGTGCCCTGGGAAGATGTCTATGCGGAACTACGTGCAAACCTGTACTCCCTGATCACAAAGGTTAGATCTTTGAGGAAGAATGAAGTTGAAGGCCTAAGATTCAATGTTGCCTGTGAAACTATGGGTAATGTAATGGATGATAAAGATTGGGTTTTGGAAGATGATAGTGATTATCCTGATGGTATGCATTTCAGGAAGCCAGAGAACTTGATCCCATTGAGAACAGTTGATGTTGGACCTTTGGTTTTCTATTCTTCAATAGAGGTCTACAAATAATCCTACAGGCTTTTGGTGATGTTTTTAATGATTAATGATGACGTTTGAACTTATTATGTAATATATTATGTGATAAATGGTAATGAACCTGATGAATATGTGAAATAATTTGATGAAAAGCAAAGTAGTAACGCTCCAATTGACATTATTGGAAGAAGACGTGAGTAACATTAATAAGGGGGGTAAAACAGATGACTTTTGGAGGAAATCAAGGGCAGTAATTATTCAAGACCCATGAATCTCTTTAGATTTTCGTACATTAAGTAGCTGATGGAGACAGCTGGACAAACCTTTGCCAAGTTTGGAACCAAACCTTTGAATAAACCTGGATAACCTTCTCTGGCAACCGTTTGCATGAAGACATCTTTGAAACCAGTGTATCTATATGGGTGAGCATAAGTGCCTTGAGCTTGTAATCTTGTTCTTAACAAGTTAATTGGATAAACTATTGTAGCACCAACTGTACCTGAGAAAGCACCCATTGGTAGTACAATCAAATTACTCAACTGAACATCATCTGGGGAACACCCTTGCTTGGTAGCTTCCTTTTTGATGAAATATTTCTTCATTGCAGAGAATGTACCCAAATCTAGAGCAGCATAAGGAAAGATACCAGTGACACCAACAAAGACACCTCTGTAAAATAGCCTTATACCACCTTCTTTGTACATTTGTTTAGCAGTTTCAACAAGCAATGAATTACCACGTTTCTTGTTGTCTAATGGGGCACACTGAACACGATATTTCAAGGTATCAACTGGATAAACTGTAAATTGAGAAACGACACCACCAACACCACCGCAAAAATATGTTGATAATTTGGATAATTCTGAAGTATCAGAAACACCTTCGATTCTGGCAAACAATCTCTTTGCAGCTTCAAAAGAACCGAATTTCATAGCTGATTCTGGAAACACCTTGGCAACATTTAAACCATTACCAACATAGAACGCCTTTAAGCCACCTTGTCTGTATAAAGTGGTGGCAGCCTTCACTAGTGGGGATTTGATCTTATTCAAGGGAATTTGACCATGCTGTTTGGCTAGTTCCTCTTTGCTATTAAGGATTGTAGATGAAAGATCAGTTCTTGCAATCAAGAACACTTTGATACGATCAAATGGAGCAGTACAAGTTCTTGACACAACACCACTTAGACCTCCAGCCAAGAAAAATCCAACACCTTTCAAGAAATCATTGGCAACAGTAACATCACCTTCGGAGTTCCAATTGTCAACGCTGTTGTTGTTTAGGAACTCATACGCAGTTCTCAATCTTGAACCATTGATTCTCGGAACAAACAATAGGAAGTCTCTCCATTGTTCATACGTCACGTACTTGGATGTGGATTTCTCTTCTTCGAATTTTAATAGTTGAACGAACTCATCAGCTTCTTGTTTCTGCCTTTGCAAGTTTAGATATTCCTTGATGTCCAATTGATGGATTTTACCATCATGATCTTGATCCAACTTGTTGAACCCTGCCTTGATCTGGGTTTCAGCCTTATAGTAGTAGTCCTTGAACTCTTGAAAGTCTATCACCTTGTCGTGTTTGGAATCTAATGTTTCAAACAAGTGCTTGATGGCTTCTGGAGAGTCCTTTAGAGGATGATTGGTTTCCTCGTATGCCTTTTGGAGAGTGGGTAGATCGACTTGACCATTCTTCTCTAAGTCGATCTTGTTAAACAACTTGAGCAGCTTGGAGTCTTCATCTGCCATTGTGAGGGTGTTTTCTTTTGATACTCTGTGAATGTGTGTGTTAGAGGGACAGTTGAGTGTTCCTGTGAGTAAATGCAGAGACAGTGGTTAGCTTGGGGACGATAAATTGAGAGGAAAGTTGCATTTGTGTATGGCAAGATATTTCTTTTTTGTTTTGCTTGGGAAAAAAAAATTAATCTCGGTAGGAGCAGCAGGCACAACAAAGGAAATGCCTAAACGAGGCAGAAGACTGCCAGAAATGGCATATTGAAGTGGATTACTTGGTGATTGCAGAGTTTTTCTCGACAGTATTTTGCCACTGACCCAATTTGTGGAATTTCCCCCACCCTTGAGCCTTCCTTTCTTCCGGGTGTGCTCGTAAGAGCCATAAGCTCCAACCTGATTGGCCCATTTTTTTCCATCCATATTAGGAAGATATAGTCGTGACACAGTATAGAAAGATCGACTGTACTCTCATCTGTATTGTCACAGTGCTCTTTTGAAGTTTTCGGGCCTGCAAACTTTGAACGTATTCAGGTTTTCTGAGTGAGCTCTTGTCTTCAGGAGTTTAGCCCACAATAGAAAGATTATAGTCAGAAGAATGCAGAAAAACTAACTACAACGATACAACTACTAGTACTTGAATCTCAGAAAGGGAATTGTCACTGTATAAATGCAAGACTTTGATAATAGTCTATTTAGGTTTTAGAAGTGGAAAGAGAAGAACAGCCCTTTCCAGTGTGCATTTTTGAAACAATGTGTCATTTTCACCACAATGATCCCACCAGCTTCTGCATACTGACTCAGGAGAATTCAACATGAGAAAACCACTCAAAATCTTGATCTGTATTCACTCACATCTCTCGATCTCAGGGATTGGGGAGGTACAAAGTGCAGTTTCTGCAATTCAATGCTCTCAATAAAGGACTTCCCCAGAATTTGGCGCAAACTCGACCGGGTTATATTTTAAATGCGGTGTATTTCCCGATTAGGAAGTCTGATCTCACGAGCATATGTACATAAATGCTTCTCTATTTAGCCGTACTCCTGAGTAAAAAGCTCGGGATGTGAGTGTCAGCCGCTCAACAAAAGTTTTCTCGTGAGCCTTCTTCCAAATGTGTATAAATTAGGGAACTATGTTAAATTTGGGAAGAACTGTTCCTTGAACAGGACAGGCCCTTATACCTTTTTACACCAACTGATTAATTCCAAATGAAATATTGCAAACCTAATGAGCGTTTTCCAAAACACAACATCACATGAAGCTCACACACTCCGATTCCAATTTCCTCCGCATATTAACGATAGGATTATCTTCTTCTTGGACTTCGATCCTAAATCTGACTCTGACATCGGTCTCTACTCGTTGTTGAATACTTTCGCAGGTTTGAAACAGAGTATATCCAAGAATCTGAGTGTTTGGATCCTTATACATCCCGAACATCGCAACAATTACTTGAAATCCAAGGCATTGAAGAAACTACGATTTGTGACAGATTCCACATTTATTGTTACTCTAACAAACGAGGTCTTCCTACAAGTCACGGGTGATGAACCTGTCTATACGTACCCATTAATTTTTGATATCAATAATTTCTTGAATACTTGGCTACCCAGTGGCTTAAGAGTGGCTATTGACCCTGAAGTGTTTGTGGGGAGGCTCTTCTTGGGTAAGAGGATGTTTGATCCAGTGAGGATCCATGTCTTCCATGTTCAGCAGCCGAGGGATAAGCATTGTTTTGACGTGGATGAGTATCTTTTAAATGAATTGGATAATTACATTGACCGTTGTGGTGTTGAGCGACGTATGAAGATTACCAGAGTCGCTACGAAGGCTGATCCTGTCTTTGAAATGGAGAGATTAGAACATCAGGCAAGGAAGAAGATGTTCCGTTCATCCAAGGAAAGATACCTCATGGAGTCCATTCGAGGACTTCCCTTCCCGTATAACCAGATGAGAATGAGTCCAAGTGACTATTTTATTCGGGAAGATGAGGAGGAAACTCCGTTGAAGTATACTGTCTATTTCGAAGAGATATTCCATCAAACTACGATCTTTTACCATGAGATGTGCGATGTTCTGGCCTCTCCAAAGACTGGCTTTTGGTAGCAGCCCGATTACGGTTTTATGGGCTGTTGTCGCAAACCTCCTCCCCCCCCCCGCCCCAATGGTCCAATCGCCGGACCTCATCTCGATAAGATTTAAGTGGAACTGAAAACGCCGGCGGAGTTCGATTCCCTTTTGTTCGGGCTTATCTTCATATTGACAATGGGTTTTAAAAAAGGTCCAAAATCCATCAAAACTTCGTTTTCTACTCATCTCTCATCGCCTCAATTGCCCCAATTGCCTCGAAAGGAACAATGTCCTACGGTCCACAAGCTGCTGCCAGACTTTCCAACAAAACGATCTTGATCACCGGTGCCTCTGCCGGTATTGGTGAACAAACTGCCCTTGACTATGCTGAAGCCTCCAAAGGTGATATCAAGCTGATCTTAACTGCCAGAAGATTGGAGAAGCTAACTGCTCTACAAACCAAATTGGAAACTGAATACCCAAGCATCAAGGTCCTAAGTGTTCAACTCGACGTTTCGGACATCAAGAGCATTGATGAGTTTTTTGCAACACTACCTGAAGCATTCTCCAAAATTGACATCTTGATAAATAATGCTGGTAAGGCCCAAGGTCTAGATAAAGTTGGTGAAATTAGACAAGTTGATATTGACACCATGTTCCAAACTAACGTCACTGGTATGATTGCAATCACGCAATATGTCCTACCAGGTATGAAAGAGAGAAACCAAGGGGATATTGTCCAATTGGGTTCTATCGCCGGTAGAGACCCATACCCAGGTGGTGCTATTTACTGTGCCACTAAAGCATCATTAAGAGCCTTCACTTCAGCATTAAGAAAAGAATTGATCTCCACGAAGATTAGAATTATTGAGATTGATCCAGGTAATGTTGAAACCGAATTTTCAAACGTCAGATTCTTTGGTGATGCAGAAAAGGCTAAGAATGTTTACAAAGGTACTGAACCATTAGTCGCTTCAGATATCTCTGATTTGATCCTTTTCACCACCACTAGAAGAGAAAACACGGTTATTGCTGAAACTTTGGTCTTTGCTTCTAACCAAGCCAGTGCTAGTCACATTCACAGAAGTTTATAGATTGTCTTTAATAGACTCATATAGAAATATAGATTATTGTTTGAACATTGACTACTTCACTAGCTAATTATTAATTATATGTAGACCTTGATTGCTCGAGAGAGTACTAGTGGCTTTCTTCATCGGAATCTAACAATCAATGGTTTTCTTCATCTTTCATGGAAACGACTCCTAGGTGAGATGAAAAGTTTAATCTTTCTACAATACACTTCCATATCCCTTCTCTATTAATTCAATCTGCTTAAAAATTAGAAGGCTGAAATTCTATAGCTCAATTACATATTGTATTATTCAAATAAAGTTATTTAATCGGTTTTTTCAGATCTGACGAAATGCCGAGTTATATCCGTCTGTAATTGGAATCGCCAATAAGTCATACAACTGGCCATAAATTGACATGAAACCTGAATTCACTTCAAAGCGACATCATTATATCAAGTTATGAGTAAAAGAACACAACTAGTGTTTTCAACAGAGACTGCTGATATAATAGACGTTTAGAGTTGGGATGGACATCTTGAGAAGCGACCGTAATATTGGCGAAAAAACAACTTGAACTTTTGGAAATTATCTTTATGAAAATATCAATACGGGAAGAGTGATCACCGACTCTTCCATTTCTTTTGAAGCCTCAATGTGAACTATAAACGATCCTTAAAGTTTCCTATTTACATCCACATCTTTTTCGATTACACAAGAAAACCAAGATCTTCGGCTTTCACCATCCGAAGATCGGATCGAAGAGAAGTATCTGCTTCGTTTACCTCTTTCATCAATAGTTCTGAGCGTTAAAGTGTAGATAAGAGGAACTAATCTCCATAAATATGACCCACTTTCTACTCTTCTCCTCTCGCGTCCCTTACACCTTCCAAGATACCCATTATACCGAACCATGGGCAACCAGATCTCCACCAATGGTGCTAAGCCGTACAAAGTCACCATCCCAAATCAAGGTACATTGACTGGTTTCATACTTAAATCAGAGCTTGGCAATGAATCAGTAATCAGATTTGCCAAAGTCCCCTACGCACTACCTGTCACTGGCGAACACCGTTGGAGAAAGCCACGTTCATTGCCCGAGGACGACTACACTGGGGAATACAAAGAGAACGGATTGAAATGTCCACAACCAGAAGTGAAGAATCCTCCATTCAGTTACATTAAAAGTCCATCTGATGAGAACATAACTTGGAATAATATCTGGGTTCCTACTGGGACACCACCTGAAGGGGGATGGCCAGTGTTTATCTATATTCATGGTGGTTGGCTACAGTATGGAGAGCCCACGATCGCTGGTATCAACCCTGTTGATTCGTTCGATGACTTCAAAGACAAGTATATCTTAGTGACGACAGCTTATAGGCTGAACATTTTTGGATTCCTCTCAAGTGATGAATTGTTCAAGAAAGAAGGTGCCAATTTTGGGTTCTGGGATCAAAGAGAGGCGATTGAATGGACTTATAAGAATATTCAATACTTTGGTGGGAATCCTGATAAGCTGACCGTTGGAGGACTGAGTGCTGGTTCATATTCTACCTTCTACCAGTTAGCTTATGAATTATACAACCCTCAGGCCCCTCAATTGATCAAGCAAACTGTGTTCTTCTCAAATGGGGTTTATACACAACCAAAGACTATTAAGGAGGTCTCCAAACAATTTAAAGAAATTATAACCAAGCTCAAGATTGAAGGTTTACCTTTCGAAGAACAGTTGGCCAAATTGAAGGATGTTGATGCTGAGCAATGGGAAGATTTCATTCCTGAATTGACCAATCATACTTTCAGAGCTGTCACAGATGATGATTTTGTCGCTAGTGGTATCATTTCAGATTTGATATCTGGGGAATATGCTAAGAAAGTCAAAGATAAGGGCATCAGGATTGTCATTGGTGAAGTCAACAACGAGCGTTACATATATTCCTTGTTATATACCCCTACCACAAAAGAGGAACTGAAGATCCAAGTTAATAATTACTACAATGAAGCAGTGGTTGAACCTTTACTTGAAGTATACAAAGCAACAATGGTTGACGAATCAGATCCAAATTTTTTAGAGAATTTGCGTACGAAATTTGGTGAAATAATCGGTGATGGTCAAGTGTATTCCTCAGAGAGAGGTTACATCAACAAACTAGTCACTGGTGGGGTCCCAAAGGAAAGAATTTTTAGATATAGAGTGTCATATAGGCCTGCCTTTTTAGATGAACACATTCCAAAGGAGTTAGGGGTCGTGCATGGGAATGATCTGCAATTATGGTTCTACTTCAAGAATGCAGGGTTTAAGAAGGACGAATTAGCCAAAATCAGCAAAATCGTTCAGCCAATTTTGTCATTCTTGAACTTTAAAGAAGAGATCTCTGAGTGGCCCACCTATGATGAGGCTAAATTCCTGGAAATTGAGTCTTCAGGTGAAGTCAAGTATAACGTGGATCAAGATTGGGAATGGGGGTTGAGGGTTTCCAATGTGGTGTACAAGGCCCAATCTTGATGTGTCTTATCACTAGCTTCCCATAAAAAGATGTCAATAATGATCTAATTATCAATAAATTGATTCTCCCTTTCGATTCCCTGTAAAAACTAGAGCGTAATTCTGTTTTTAAATATAATCTTTAGTCAATTGTTAGCCCGCTTGGGTTGGTTATGTACAAAAAAGGATTCTGCCATTTTCAAACGGGCAGGCAACTGAAGGCAAAAAAATCCAGAAAAATCCCTTAAAAACAAGAAACTAATGAAAATTTATTGGGACATAATTCGCCACCTCACAACTTACGGAACTGCACAATGGGTACATGTTTAGCCGTGATTAAAGTCGCCGGTGTTTCCTCTTTGGGGATCTACGCCGGTGTCGTGTCCTCCTACGCTTTAAACGCTTCTGATATTTTCAAGTTTGTGTTGACAAAGACAACCAACACTGGCAATCTGAATGCTGTCACTGAGTACGTCCAGAGCAAAGTCAAGAGTAATGGGATCCTGTTAGGTGTTCTAGGCGCTGTTTCCACCACAGCTTTCCAACTGGCTTACTTTGGTGCTCCTTTGAAGAGCCAACACCCATATCTAATCTATTCATCTTTGGTGTTCCCAATTTCTTCATTAATCTACTATTACTTCAGCAAGGATAGCTTGGTGAAACTGTTCAACCTTGACTCACTGATCAAGTCTACTAAGGGCGAAAAGAAGGTGGCTATATCCGATTTGGATAATTCGGTGTACAAGGATTTAGGTGAAGACAGCTCCGAACAAGCGGAAGATGATGAAATTGCAGAAGAAGTTGAGTACCACCTAAACCAAAAGACCGCTGTTGAAGCTGTTGAAAGCTTATCGTTCAGTTCTAAACTGTCAGCTGGTTTCAGTTTGCTAGGGTTTGTGATTGCCAGTGTTGGGATCTATGGTGACTTCTGAACGGAACAAGACTTGTTATGCTATTCAACTAAATAAATGACTTTATGAGATAAGATTTGAGTTTGACAGGTGTAGATTTTCCGATCTATGTGTACGCCATCGGGAGGTGGGCGAGAAACAGGGGATGAGTAATCTGAGCACATAAATAACACAGATGAGTGATCATAATAAGTAAAGTGGTGAGTAACTGTTATCAGCACGTGATCTTATCTCATATCTCAGTACTGCGGAGCTACGGGGCCGTTCGGGTCATTTTTGTGCCTGGCCCAGTTCCACCCAGTGGCGGGAACTCCGCCTAAAATTTCTATTTTCTCCCCAGTCACTCCGCTAGGCGTCTGGACGAGGCGCCTCGTTACCAACTGGCCGATTTGGCAAAAAAAAAGTCAAAAAAAGTCACACGTCAACAGCAAGGAATTGTGCCGATCCCCTGTGGAATTTCGCGAAAGTTCCACACGATAAGCCAGCTCTGGGCAGGGAGTCATGTGGCGGAAAATATAAATAAACAGGCGCCTGCCCAAAACCGGTGGTTCCACTAGCCGCCACTGTCCAAACACCACCCAAAACACCACCAAAGCGCTGACAACACAGCAGCAGAGTAGAGAGAAGAGAATGTCCGATGAGCTGTTCCACTTCGAGCACGGCCTCGCCGTCCAAGGCCATTACCGCTTCGTCAAACACCTGCAAATAGGGTCCTATGGCAAAGTGGTGCTGGCCCAGGACGTGTTCTCTAACGAGTATGTGGCCGTCAAGGTTATGTCCAAGGCAGTCAAGGGCTCCTCGGCCATAGCTCGCCACGAGATCTCCATCCTGAGAAGAATCAACAATCAGCACCCAAACCTCTGCGCCTTGCTGGACCATTTCGAGACACTGCATTACCACTGGATGGTGTTTGAATATTGCTCGAATGGTGACTTGTATGACTTCATTGCCAACTCCAAGGGCAAGCCTGTCGGCCTGCATTTCAAGACCTTGGTTAAAGAGCTGTACCAAATTCTGTCATTCTCACACTCAAAGGGTATTTATCATAGAGACATTAAACCTGAAAATGTCCTTATCGACTCATCTAAATCCATCAAACTGACCGACTGGGGCTTGTCGACTCTAGCCATCAACGCATTCGATCCACTAGTTGGTACCGAGAAATACATGGCCCCAGAAACCTTTTTCAAGCAAAACAAACAAACAAAACCATTACACTCATACAACACCAAAGCTGCCGATTATTGGTCATTAGGTATCACTTTATTGTACGTTCTCTTTAAGAGATGTCCATGGAGACTTGCCAACATTTCAGATGATAATTTCAAAAAGTTTGTTGAAGACCCAACTGTTATGTTCCAATGGTATCCAAAACTGTCCAAATTCGGCTATGACTGTATTTTACAATTGTTACAATTGAACCCAATGCATAGAAATCTGGATTATTTCTACCAATTGAGTTGTGTCGATGGGTTTGCTAAGTCATTCGTTGATGAAGATGAACCAGTCATCACCATTGATGACTATGAAATTGGCTCCGTGGAATCATACAAATCAGACACCATACTTGCCTCCACCAATGATGACTTGTTATTCGGCATGGAAGATTTGGACATTGAACCATCCATTCCATCTGTCCACAATGAATCAATTGATTTTGAACTCGACATGGATTACGAACAAGATGATTTGTTTGATAATGATGAAATCAAATATAATACCCCAATGACCCCAGCGATTGCCACTCCAATGACCAAGAATTCATATAGATGCAGAATTGAAAGCTTGAATCCAAAAGTCATCCAAAATTCACCATTGAAATTTGAAAAGTTGGACTGGTACTAAGAAAGATAGAATCAGATACATTAGACAAACACAGAATATTGAGAGTCAGAACATGACAATAAGCGTCACAGATACATCTCCCTAAGGGAGCTCACGCACATTAATATACTTAGAGAACTGCATTTGCATTTAATGTTTTTAGACGACCGTTACGATAACAATCAATACCTTTACTGTAGTTGCCGTGTATTGCGTTTCCAGCTTTCACTGACTTATACTCCAAACAAAAGTAGTATCCATAAATTATACGTAACCGTATGCTAACCGTATGCTATATACAAGAATCAAAAACTTAATTAGCTGCAAAACTCCCAAACACGTCATTAAAGTCCCTTTCTGAATCAATCTCCAAGTTTTCAACATTATGAACAGGGATTTTTTCATTGGATTCATTTAGTTCAAACACAAAAATCCCATAGAGGTTCTTTTCTTCAACTTTCCTCTTCTCATCCCCATTCAAATGATCACAATTGGCATCACAGGTCTTCCAATGTATCACGATTTTTGTTGAATTAACACCCAAGATCCCATACTTCCCCTCGTTATCAATCTCAATATGAAGAATGTGCAACTTGGCATACGGTTCCAGGATGAAATTCTTGAAGATCAACTGTGTAGCTTTCAAACTAGTGAGATATTTTAACTGGCCAGTGATGATAGGGACATTTGGCGTTATTGTTGGCGAGATCCGTAATTGGATATGTTCGTCCAATTTCTCCACATTTGGGGTCATTGTCATTGCTTGTGGGATAATCTCTTTCAAGTAATCAATCATCGTACCCAAGTTGGCCAACTTCTGTTGTTGGCGTGGATTATTGTGGCTCTGACGAAGTGGTGTCAGTGATTGGAAGAACAGGAATGGTATTATTGGCGGAGTAGTTGGAGTTGAAGATGGGTTGAAATGATGTTGGTAGGTCTTTCGTATTATCGACTGCATGGACTGCGTTGACTGCGTTGTCAGTGGTTTAGCAGTTGGAAGAGGGCAAACAGGGAGCTTTTTCACTCGAAGAGCCTGCACTATCAGCTTTGTCATTTGGGTTTTGGTGGTTGATTTGCGAAATGCTATGGTACAATGTGGGTTCTTTATTTTTTTTTCCTTTTAATCTTTTACTGGTCAAATCTTCCAGGCTTTGACACAATTCTGTATCTTTTGTTTACAGTGAACTTCTAAACTCTTAGAGCGAGAAGAAATGCCACACAAACCAAAGGTCTACGACTCCTATGACCCAAATCTTCCCAATATACCACCGGACATATTCTCTGCCAACGAATCCGATGAGTTCTCAGAAGATGAAAGAGCACAAGAAACTGTCAACAGAAAGCAAAAGAGAAAGAGGAAACCAAGACGGGACAGAAGATATTCAGAGAGTGCCTATTCCTCCACTGCTGCCAGGGAGCGTGTCAAGTGGGAACCTGGTATTGACATCAACACGACAGAGGTCATTTTAGCGTCCTTTGGAAGTGCTGTTACCATCACTGATTATAATGAGAACCGGTATCGAGTTGAGAAAGTTGATGTCCACACTAAGAAAGGCGACAGTGACGAATCAGAAGACAAGGACACTGAGAAGGTATCTGAGAGCTGCTTCCAACTGAGGAGACTGCTGACTACTAAACCGAAGTGGTCTAAGGTACGATGGGTCAATGTCAATGGCTTGTCATGGGAGACCATCTCCATCATTGGCGAACATTTCAAGTTACATCGTTTGGCTATTGAAGATATGATTGATATTCCAACAAGAACAAAGATTGATTTTTATCCAGATTGTTTGTTTGGTGTTGTTCCATTGTCGAAATTGGTCAAGTCTTCTAAAATGGATGATGAAGACATTGACATTAGCGATAGCGATGACGATGACGATAGTGATAATGATGAATGGTGGAGATTCTGGAAAAATAGTCCGCATGATGATCACGATGGAAATGATAATGATTCTCATAATGACACAATCAATGATAGATATTCCAAATATTACAAGATGAGACACTTGGATGATAGTTTCAAACCTGTTAATCAAACTTCTTCAAGAAGATCGTTGAATAAGTATGCTCGTTATCTAAACAAACAAAAACCATTGAGTTACAGAAAGCTGTTTGTTGGAGTGGAACAATGTTCATTTTTTCTTCTACAGAATGGTGTCTTGCTAACCTTCTTTGAAAGTTCTGGTGATGAAATAGAGAATGCGATCTTATCAAGAATCACTAAGGAGGAAACTCTATTGAAAAGATCTTGTGATCCATCTGTGTTATTGCAAAATGTGCTTGATTCAATCGTTGATATATTATATCCAATTATCACAGCCTATAGAAAACGATTGAATGAATATGAATTGGAAGTTCTTTTTAACCCAAGTTTACAACACACCCAATCTTTACATTTGATGTCTGGTGAATTATCCAGTTTGAGAAGATCAATCCTCCCCGTGACATCCCTGATGAATTCTTTAAGAGATCTATCCCAGACCCCAGACCCTGAAGAGGAATTAATTATTGATAAAAGAAAGAAGAAAACCAACAGTAAGAAGCTCATTTCACCAACTTCGGAAATGTTCTTTGCAGATATTGTGGATCACACTTTGATGTTTACCGATGATATTGAAGGAATGATCAACAATATTGATAACTTGATTGGTCTTATCTTTAATACAATCTCCACAGACACAAACAATGCAATGAAGCAATTATCAGTTGTGACGGTGATTTTCTTACCGCTATCATTCTGGACAGGTTATTACGGTATGAACTTTGAGAAGTTTGGCGATTTAGAGAATGATGTTGGGTATTATTGGAAAATTGCTGTTCCATTTTCATTTGGATTAATTGTATTGATCACTTGGAGTGCTTTGAAGATTCGTTTGGGTAAAATTAGAAGATTCTTTGAAGATTTATATCAGAGACAATTCAGAGCAAAGAGGATTAAGAAGAGAAAGAACAAGATTAAGACCAAAAGAGAATCTACAGAGGGCCAAGGGCTTGTTTAAATATCCTTTACAACATAGAATCTAATCACTTTCACTTTTAGTAAAAATAAATTCTAATCATCTCATTAATTATATACAGTAAACACCTGGTTTACTTCTTTCATTTCTTAACTTTTTCAGTTAATTCTGGGATAATTTCAAACAAATCACCAACTAAACCAATATCAGCAACGTTGAAAATAGGAGCTTCTTCATCCTTGTTGATAGCAACAATGGTTTTGGAATCCTTCATACCAGCTAAATGTTGGATTGCACCGGAGATACCTACTGCAACGTATAAATCTGGAGCAATGACCTTACCAGTTTGACCAATCTGTAAAGAGTTGTCAACAAAGCCACTATCAACAGCAGCCCTAGTGGCACCGATACCAGCGCCTAGAGAGTCTGCTAGTGGGGTGATCAAGGCTTCGAAGTTTTCTTTGTTTTTCAAACCACGACCACCAGAGACGACAATTTTAGCAGAACCAAGTTCTGGTCTTTCTGATTTGGTCAAGTTTTCAGAGACCCATTCAATTGGTAAAAGGTCAACATCAGCAGCGATCTCTTCAACTGAGTATGAGTTTGAACCAGTGACTGGGACAGCTTCAAAGGCAGAAGGTCTAGCACTGATCAAGATCTTTGGATCACTTGACTTGACAGTAACAAGAGCATTACCAGCGTAAATTGGTCTTTTGTAAGTATCAGCAGCTTCAACTTTGATGACATCTGAGATCGGTTGAACATCCAGAAGAGCACCGATTCTTGGTAAGATACCTTTACCCACAGTAGAAGCCGGGGTGATGAAATGTGAAACTTCTGAATCTTCAATCAATTTCTTTAAAACTGGAGACAAGTATTCAGGTAAGTTATGGTCAAATTTATCATCCTTAGAGATCAAAACTTTGGACAACCCGTCGACCTTGTTCAATCCAGAGGCAATGACATCGGCCTTGGAGCCCAAAGTGACAGCAATGACTGGGTTACCGATATCTTGGGCAGCTTTCAAAGTTGACAAAGAAGCACTAGTGATGACTCCGTCTACGCTCTCAATATAGGCCAAAGTGGAGCCGAATCGTTGGGAAAAAGACAAATGTCTGGAACTGTTCAACAAACGGGCATTGACTCTGAACATAATGATGGATTATGTGATGATCAGTGGTGAGTAATTAGTGAAACAAATGCTGCCTTCTTTGGCACATTTTCATTTTGGCCCAATTTTTATGATTCATTTAACACCTGAAAAATCAAAAAAAAGAGGTATCACGTGATAGATCATGTGACTGAAAGAATAGAATAAACTACAAACATATAAACTTCAAAATCCTTTAATCAACTAATCATATATTAAAAAATGTAACAAAAGTCTCAAGTGGAAGCCTGATTCCAGCTCAGACATGTTTTCATCATTAAGAAAGAACACTATCAAAATGTTTGTTCTATAATGAAATGCACCAGTGATAACTTCAAAAATATTTCTTGAGATGCCAGATGCCATAGGATACCAGTATTTTGATTGAATCATGGAGGTCCACAAGCTAGACTCCCTGTCATTTTTCTTCTATTCAACAATGTATTCCCATTAATGTTTAGTTTAAATCCATCAATCTCTTTGAACTTTTCCTCGTGAACTTTTCTTCTTAAACCAGGTTGTGTTGGGGTTATTGGTAACTTGCACCTTGTGAACTTCCTAATGATTGGTGATTTGCCACAGAATGGTTGATGGGTGTATTCTTGGGAGTCATCATCATCATCATCATCATCATCATCATCATCATCATCATCAGAAGAGTTGTCAGAAACCTCTGACTCTTCATCACTTTCATTGAAGTAGTCATCCTCATCCAATAAACGACGTAATGGGGTCCCTGTTCTTTGGATACCAATACCAGTGTCAAATGCAAACTTCAATGCTTCAGCTCTTGGTGATAAATGATCATATTGTTGTGTGGTTGGTATGGTGTCTTCAAATCTTAAAATGGATTCATTCTTTGTTTTGTAAAGAGGAGCATCAGGGGCAGGAATGGTTGGTTGATCATTGTTTAAGATCCATGGGTGATTTAAAACATCATCAGTGCCATATCTTTGAGAAGGATCAACAGTTAATAAATGAGAAACCAAATCCTTTGCTTCTTTAGAAACTTCATCCCACCATGGTGATAAAAAAGTATATTCACCTTTTGCAATTTTTTGTGTCAATGTCTTTGGATCAGTGTCATAAAATGGTGGGAACCCACATAATAAAGTATATAGGACACAACCAATAGCCCACATGTCGACAGATTTCGAATAAGATTCATCCTTAACAATCTCTGGAGCAGTATATGAGGCAGTACCACAGGGAGTCTTTGTGTTTGAATCCCATAAAACTTTAGAAAGACCAAAATCAGCCAATTTCACACATCCAACAGAGGCACCACCGATATCTTGTTTGAAAACACCTTCATCAATCTTTGTAGCATCATCTGAACGACGACGTCTTGGATCGCCCTGGGTGGGAATGAATTCAATTTTTTCAAACAATAGGTTTTCTGGCTTGATATCACGATGAACAACACCAACCTCGGAATGCAAATAGTCAATTGCCTTAACAACTTGTAAGATGATATGTCTTGACAATTCCTCGGAGAAGTAAGTGTATTTCACAATTTGGTTGAATAGTTCACCACCACTAACGAATTCAATAATCAGCAAAGTATGTGTGTCTGTGTTGATGTAATTGTAAAGCTTCACCACCTTTGGATGATCTAGTCTTCTCATAATACTAATCTCTTTAAATACGGAATCAATCTGAGAAGAGGACATGAAACTTTTATCAATGATCTTGATAGCCACGTGGATATCCAGGTCATTATCGAGGGCCTTGTACACTTTGGAAAAGGCACCCTCGCCGAGTTTCTCCAGGATGGTGTAACGAGGAGTGAGTTGTTGGAAGTCAGGAAGGGAATCTTGGGAATCTTGGGAATTTGAAGCTAGTTCCCTGACAGCATGAACGTTCAAATCAGATTTGGACCGATGATGCTTTGACTTTTTCACACCAGTGGAGTTCTTGCTCCGTATCAGGCTCTTCAGGTTCTGCAGGGGAAAGGGGGTTAGTAAAGGATCAGTTTTAATGGGTGTGTTTGATCATGGATACAAGGTACAAATATTTGATACTTACATCAAACATGGCAGCTTCGGGAAGCCCGTTCAAAAGAGGGCAACAAAGCTCAGGAAAGAAACAGGCCCAGGGCCTTATGGGAGAATGGTATCTAAGCAGTGGGGGTGGACGGGGAAGGAGGCACCGTGGCCTGGGTGTGTGGAGCAGATGTGCAGAGCGGGTTAAAAGGAGCGGTTTGGTATATTTTGTAAGCCGACTCTCGACTTCTGTTTAATTTTTTTTATTGGGAAGAGAAACTAAAGAGGGAATCTTCTCTGAAGCGACAGGGTCCAGGGGGGTCCAGGGGGGTCCACAGGGAAATGAGGGAATGAGGGTTTATAAGAGCAATTACAACTCGGTGGAGAAGAAGAGAAAACGTAAACAAAGCCAAAATATATAAATAAATATATAAATATACATTTATGTCTTGTTTTTTCAATGCAAATGACGTAATATTACATAATCTTCCCCTTTTGTGCCTGGTTACAGGTGAGTTACTGGAAAATGGGGCAAATTCATTGGTAAGTTAAAAGGTCTATAAGTCCCATTCCATCCCCCACAGCAACAGTTCCATCAAAACTATCACAACATCCCAAAATACGGGCTTTCCCTGATTTCTGAAGGTTGAATTCAGTGGGTATTAACTTTTCCCTTGTATGATGATAAACCTTGCCCAATTCAGAACAAGTGATGTAGCCATCAGCACCATGGAAGCAGTTCCCTGTTCGATACCCTTGATCCTGATCAGCAATGGGTCTGTTTATCTCTTTGATCTCTTCTGAAATTGTGTCAAATAGGACAGGATTTGCATTGAGCCTATTGATCAACAACCAATCATCATGTCCACTGATCCTCGTAATCACTTGATCCATTTCATTAATCGTGACAAGACCTTTCCTTAGGTCATAACTATAGAGCTTACCATCATTAGAACCCGTATGGATGGTATACTTTGTAGGATTGTACGACATGGTTGTCAATGAATCTTGAGCATCTATAAAGGACTGCGTTGGTTTAAAATTGGATTGTCGTAGGTCATATATGCATAGTTGTCTCTTTTCATCACATGTTGAGATCACATCATCATTGAGAACAGTGATTTCGTTGATCTTATTGATGTCGTAATCTTCAATCTTTGAATTTGTTGATGTGTATGGTTTAATCCATTTCACTGGTGTATCACGTTTGATATCGAAAAATTCAATGAAATTCGAACATGTCACAAACTTGGAGTCATTCTGGAAAAAAGCTTGTGATTGGATAGTCTTATCAAATTGAGATTTGTATGAAAAGACCAATTGAAAAGTTTGTAAATTGTAAAATTGAACATTAATACCAAAACTTACAAACCCATAAAGTTTCTCGTTTTGGAAAGGGTTCAAAACAATGGAGGTTATGGGTAAACCACTGTTTGTATCTATTGTCCGGTGATGTTGCAGTGTCATATCATTACTGTATAAGGGCTCCTTTTACAACCAATTTTATTTGGGTATTAATTGTCAATGAATTTGATCTTTAATCGTTAAAAATTCTTTTTACATCAAACAGATTCGCGGATAAACACCAGGGCATCTAACCAGTAAACAATGGAAACTGGCGATATTTCGTCCATTTGAATCCTCATTTAAATCCTCATTTGAAAGCTCAGCCTTAAAGAGTTATTGGTTGAAACGATTGTTCTCTTAGTATAAACTACAAGTGTCATTTTTCTCATTTTTCCTCTGTTTTTCCCTGTTTTGGTTTAATTTCTAATAAAAATGATGACGTCATTTTGCGATTTGACACATTTTATCTATAAAATCTATAAAATCTCTTTGAACTTCTACAAATATTTGAGAAAATGAAATCAAATTAGGTATTAAATTAGTGTAAAGTAGTTACGAGATGGTGATGAGTATATAGATGAGTATATAGATGAGTCGTGGAGGCTATGATGGAGGCTATGGTGGAGGGTCAGTAGTTCACTGCACTGTTGTGGTTACGACTAGACTGTCTCGTATGGCCCCTGTTTAAACTGGCATGATTGACCATTGTATCATCATTAAAAGAATCATCTGTTGGAGAAGCACGGTTTGAACCGTCATTAATGGTCTCGTCAAACACTGTGTCATCGATCATCTCTTCTTTGGAACGATGCACCAATTCACCTTCTGAATTGATGAAACCTTTTCTTGAATGTCTAAAGAATTTCCACCAGATGAAAAGGGAGATTAATGAGATTAATGGTAGACCTACACCAACCACAACACCAACGACGATCTTCTTGTCCTTGTTGGATAGACCCTGGGAGTCCTCGTGTGGGTCCGTTGAGGCGTTTGTAGGCGAAGCAGTGGCAAGGCCACTAGAGGTTGTTGTGGATGTGGTGACACCTCTAGAGACAGTGATGGTTAAGCTCACGATATGCGTGGCGCCGTCTTGGTCGACACTAGTGCTTGCTGTGGTGATTTCAGAAGGGGAGGCAGTGATGGAGGTGGAACTTGTTGAGGATGAAGTAGTGGAGGAAGATGTTGAAGATGAAGATGAAGATGATGTTGAGGATGAGGATGAAGATGAAGATGAGGATGTAGATGAAGATGAAGATGAAGAAGTAGGACTAAATGCAGAAGTTTCTGATGTCTCGGAGGACCAAAGGGATGATGTAGTCTCTTTAGAAAATGATATGGAACTGCTCAAGTCAGAAGATGAAGGTAAGATGAAGCTTGACTGGGAACTGGAGGAGGAAAATTCCCAAGAACTCTGTGAATTGAATGAAGATGAAGATGAGGGATTCGCACTCCATGTGGAGTTGTTCAGCTCCTCTCTTTTCTCAAACGATCCAGCATCAGCCTTCTTGACTAGATTCTGGATGATCTCCCTGGTCTCTGGACCTGGATTGGTCTTTGCTTGTCTCTTTGTTAGATGATGATGGTCCTTATTGAGCCAGAGAAGCCCAAGGCCCAGAAGCATCAGCAAGGGCATGGAGTAGCGGAGCATGATATCAACAGATCTTAATCTATATATATCAATATATCAAAGATCTAATAGAAGCTATATCTTTCCAACCCCTTTGATGAAATCTCTAATTTTAGTTATTTTCCCGATTTCATAGAAAATTTTCGAAGAAAAAAAACGTAAATTATGCATAAACACTTATAATTTGTCTTATTTTGTGGAATTGGTTGGGAAATGGGAGAAAGTGGTGTACAAATGGTGTCTGGATGGGTGACATATGGGAATACTATGTGTGTACTATGGGTATACTATCTAACCACCCTTTTTCTGTGTTTTCTGTGTGGAACAGAAGACTCATTGGTTCTTTCAATGCCCCCGCTATTTTTAGCCTCATACCTAAAATTATGCTGCGGCGTGTCTCAGATCAAAGGGTTCCTTTCTTTTACAGCTTCTAATGCCGGAGAGCAAATCCCTCCACACAGTGATTGACCCTACTCTCTCTTTTTTCCCGTTTTTCTCCATTATTAATATCAGATCATGTGTTTGATAGAATCTTGAAAAGATGAAGCTATTCCACTTTGGAAGCATAACCCATTCAGTAGAACCTCCGATATTTATTGTTGATGGATGCTAAGAGAAAAATGATGTCTTTTGACATACGTAGAGTTCAGAACAATCAATTTGTTCATTCATTAATTACATATATTTCCAACAAAGATGTAGGAAAGGATGCAGGTACCACTTTGGAAGCAAAATAATGAATCGAAAGAAGGATGTATCTACTTTTACCTTTTGTTATACTCGACTAGATGACAGTACAATCAACATTTGATCAGTGGTTAGGAGAAATCAATTGTTCCAATGAAGATCTAGCATCTAAACCCTTTGTAAAACACTCTCCTTCTAACCCCAGGCAGGGACCTTCTAGCTCTCCTTCTAGCTCTGCCTAATCTTCTGCCTAATCTTCTGCCCAAAGCTTTTTTTATCAGAGTCAAAAAATCAATTTTTGATATTTGATAAAAAATTGACATAAATTTTTTCTTTTAACCATTAAAGACATATAAAAGGAACAAGGAACCCTTATCCAACTGATATTGTGCCACCAATTCACTCCAATCAATCAATTCACAATGTCCAACGATAAATACGCCACTCCTCTGTCCTCCCGTTATGCCAGTGAGGAAATGTCCAAGGTCTTTTCCTTGAGAAACAGATTCTCAACATGGAGAAAGCTTTGGTACAATTTGGCCATTGCTGAGAAAGAATTAGGTCTTGACGTGATCACTGATGAAGCTATTGAACAATTGGGCAAACATTTGGAAATCACCGATGAAGAAATCGCTGCTGCCTCAATTGAAGAAGCCAAGGTTAGACATGATGTTATGGCCCATGTTCATACTTATGGTGAAACTGCTCCAAAGGCAGCTGGTATCATCCATTTAGGTGCTACATCTTGTTTTGTCACTGATAACGCTGATCTTATCTTTTTAAGAGACGCTTATGATATCTTGATTCCAAAATTGGTTAATGTCATTGATAGATTAAGTAAATTTGCTGAAGAATATAAAGATTTGCCAGTTTTAGGTTGGACTCATTTCCAACCAGCTCAATTAACCACTGTGGGTAAAAGAGCCACTTTATGGATCCAAGAATTGTTATGGGATTTAAGAAACTTTGTTAGAGCTAGAAATGATCTAGGTTTAAGAGGTGTTAAAGGTACCACAGGTACTCAAGCTTCATTCTTAGCCTTATTCCATGGTGATCATGATAAAGTTGAATCTTTGGATAAGAGAGTCACTGAATTGTTAGGTTTTGACACCGTTTATCCAGTCACTGGTCAAACTTATTCCAGAAAGATCGATATCGATGTGTTGGCCCCATTATCTTCATTTGCTGCTACTGCTCATAAATTTGGTACTGATGTTAGATTATTGGCCAATTTAAAAGAAGTTGAAGAACCATTTGAAAAATCCCAAATTGGTTCCTCAGCTATGGCTTACAAACGTAATCCAATGAGATGTGAACGTGTTTGTTCATTAGCTAGACATTTGGGTTCTTTATATAACGATGCTGTACAAACTGCTTCTGTTCAATGGTTTGAAAGAACTTTAGATGATTCTGCAATTAGAAGAGTTTCATTACCATCAGCTTTCTTGACTACTGATATCTTATTATCCACTTTATTAAACATCACCTCAGGTTTAGTGGTATACCCAAAGGTTATTGAAAGAAGAATCAAAGGTGAATTACCATTCATGGCCACCGAAAACATCATCATGGCCATGGTTGAGAAAGGTGCTTCCAGACAAGAAGTTCATGAAGAGATCAGAGTGTTATCACACCAGGCTGCTGCTGTTGTTAAACAAGAAGGTGGTGACAATGATTTGATTGAAAGAGTTAAAAACACTGCTTTCTTTGCCCCAATCCATGCCGAATTAGACTCGTTATTGGACCCATCCACTTTTGTCGGTAGAGCTCCTCAACAAGTTGAAGGATTCTTGGCCAGAGATGTTGCTAAGGCTTTAGAACCATACAAGAACTTGATCACCACTGAAGAAGTCAAATTGAGCGTTTGAGAAAGTGTTTTTTTGTGTTATTTATTTCTTGTGCCACTCGAGGCTTCTTGAAGAGGCCAATGGGATGACTTATGAACTTGAACTTGAAGTGTATACTAAGATATTGGGCTATTTAGAGGAGATGTAGATTCTATGTACTTTATATACTATTTACCATATTTACCAATAATGGAAATCTTTTTTTTTAATTAATTGAAAATCTCAAAAAAGGGTCAAAAGATCAAAGCTTTTGCCTCAAACATCAACCAATTGCCAAAGTTGAGTCGATTCTCCTTAGCAAAAGAACACTACATACAGTCAATCTCTCCTGACCAATCACCATGTCTGCTGCCTCCCACGTTTTCCAGTTCTCTCATGCACCAGTGCACTCCCATTGCTTCTCCCAAGACCGTTCAACATTGGCCATCACCAAGGATTCCAACGTGGAAATCTATAACGTCTCTAACCCTGCCAAACCACAGCTGGTCGCCACTCTGGAAGACCACGACAAGACCGTCACTGCAGTTGATATCTCCATCCACGGTCGTATTGTGACTTGTTCTCAGGACAGAAATGCTATTGTTTGGGAACCTTTATCCGATGGGACTTACAAACCAACATTGGTCTTATTAAGAATCAACAGGGCAGCTACTTGTGTGAAATGGTCACCTAATGGGTTCAAGTTTGCCGTTGGTTCCGGTGCTCGGGTGATTGCAGTCTGTTATTTTGAACAAGAGAATGATTGGTGGATCTCAAAACATATCAAGAAACCAATCAGATCCACCATCTTATCCATCTCATGGCATCCAAACAACGTCCTTCTAGCCTCGGGATCCACCGATGGTCATGCAAGAGTCTTCTCCGGTTACATCAAGGGGATCGATACTAAGCCTGAGCCTACATTATGGGGTGAAAAATTACCATTCAATACTCTATGTGGTGATTTCATTAGTTCTAATGGTGGTTGGATTCATGATGTTGCCTTTTCACCAAGTGGTGATTCCCTAGGTTACGTCTCCCATGATTCCTCAGTATCCGTTGTCTATCCAAATGGCCAAGATGAACCACCAAGATCAATCTTGTCAGTATCAACATCTTCATTACCTTACACTTCTTTGATCTTTAAAGATGAAACGACCATCATTGCCGCTGGTCATAACTGTCATCCAGTGGTTTTCCAAGGTGATGAGTCTAATTGGGCTGAAGCTTATTCCATCGATGATCCAAATGATAATTCCGCTGAAGATGTTGGTGAAACCTCAGCTTTAAACATGTTTAAACAATTGGATTTGAAAGGTAAAGTCACATCTAAAAACGCCTCCAACTTGAAGACCATCCATCAAAATACCATCACCCAATTGAGAGTCTTTGAAGAATCAAATGGAGAGGTTACAAAGTTTTCATCTTCCGGTATCGATGGGAGAATTGTCATCTTTAAGGCATAAAGTATAAGATAGAACCAAGAAATTCTCAGCCTATAAAGCTCTGGGTGGACTCCTGTAGTGAATCCAAGGAGTGCTGGGGCTCAGCACCTTCTTGTTGCAAGAATAGAGAGTAAACAGCAGCTTTAAACAATGTAAATACCAATGCGATCTTACTTTCAATGATACGTAAGTTTTCCAGTAGTTGTGGTGTTGGGACATTGACCAGTCTGTTGATGGACGCAGAGAGCTTGTTGAGTCTCAGAGCAAGCTGCTGGTATTGCTGAAGGATCTTGAGTTCTAGTTCTGAGAGTTGTTGTGATTGGGAGAAGTCTGTTGATAGAATCTCTGACATGGTATTTTAAAAGGGGAATTTTTGGAAGCGAGAAGTTGAGGAACAACGACAACAATAACCACTCAAGGACAGGTAAACCACAGTAAAACCACAGTAAAACACGTAGAATTCAATCTTTATTCACCACTGACGCCAAAAATGAACATTTCATTTTTATCATCAAAAAATAACAAGCATAATCCCCAAAACGGAAATATTCGAGGGTATGAGCCCTAATGTTATAAGCAAACCTGAAATTTGTGAATCTCTCAATTGAAACCAGAAAGGACCCACAAAGGACCCAGAAAGGACCCAGAAAGGACCCAATTGCCTTAAACAATGTCCAAGATCGAAGCCTACGAAGCCCTGGACCCAGACGCACAGCCCGCACCAGCTAACGCCAGAAAGACCAGAAGAGTCCTTAGAAAGAAGGCTCCTCAGGCTAAACCTGTGAAGAAATACGTCTGGTTGGCAGGACATGCCCTGACATTGGCCTTTGGCTTTATTTATACAGGGTTCTATGCTGCCAGATGGTTCCACAACTGGTACTGGACCCCATTGATTGCTTACAGACTAGCCTTTATTGGTGTCATTGCTAGTTATTCAGTCACTGTTCTAACCACTTTTGGGACACATATTCCTAATTATTCAGCTCTTTTATCAACTGAAAACTTTCAAAGTTTATTGTTGGCTGGTGTTTGGCTAATCTCAAGAAACTCTGTGTTCAAGTTGTTCCCATTCCTGGTGATTTCATTGCTACAATTGGGATTACAATTCAATTTAAAGCCAATTTTAAACCTTGAATCCCAATTGAGTGATTCGGTTGCCTTTTCTGAAGTTGTTACCATCTTCGCCTTGATGTTTGATACTTTACTATTCAGAGGTACTTCTGGGTTTGCCCTTGTTATTTACTTGGGATTCTACTGGTTAAGAGTCAATTTTTCTCCATATACTCAATTTTACATCTTGAAATTGGTCCATTTCCTAGATGCTAAGGTCATTCCTAAACAAAAGCCAACTGTTCAAGAGAAATGGCAAAAGGTTAAAGACTTTGTTGAGTTTAGAAGACTTCAAGTCAAACAGGCTATGGAAAGAGGTAATCTTGAGCTTCCAGAGACCTTTATAGCAAAACCACCCATCAATAAGACCCAGAACGTAAATAAGGGAAAGCCAATTGGTAAGGCTGAAAGCTTCCAAGTTGTTGGTGATGATCCAAACAAGAAAACTATCAAGAATGAAGGTGTCCAAGTTGAAAAGACCAAAGTTGACGTTTTACACAGAGCTGATAACACAAGTAAGGCTCCTGCTGGTTTAGGTAAGAATGAAGAAGCAACTTATAACAAAAACTTCAATGCTGGGTTCACTGGTGTTGTTTCAGCTGCTAGTGCTGGATTTTCAACTGGTGTTCAGTCTGTCACTGGTAGAGCCGGTTTAGAATCTACTCAAAAGAAGACTGGGTCTGGAAAGAGTTCAGTGTCACCAAACGTCTCAGCTTCCGAATCACAGGAACAACAAGAACAACAAGATGTTCCACAACAGTCTGTTCCACAACAGTTTGTCCCAGAACCATCTGTGGAAGTTTCTTCCACTGGCAAGGAGGTTGTTGCTCCTGCTAGTGGTCGTATTTCTCAACCATCTGCTCCAAAAGTCTCATCATTTGAGAAACCATCTGAAGTCATTCCTCAAAAGAATAGTGTCCAAATTGCAGCTGAAGAACTATCAAATCAAGTTGAACAAAACGACGAATATTCTAAACTGAGGGAGATACAGCAAAAAGCCAGACAGGAGATTTCTCAAACACAAGGGAACATTTGATTTTAATCATTGGACGTATTATTATACCTGCTTTTAAATTTGAAGTTGTATTAATTGATCATTATGTAGTGGATCGTTGATGTTGCGGACTACTAGAAAGTGAATTGAATTACTACTACGACAAATGGTATTTGATGGTTGGTATTTATTTATTAGGTATCATAGGGCTAAAAAAGACCTTGAACAATTGTTAGTAACAAACTTCCAAAAATATGGATCCAAAATGGAATCAAAACTATGGTATGGTATTCTTTTTTATGTCAGATTTGAGCTTTGGTAATAATATTATCTTCATGAAATTTTTGGTTCAGAAGCAGAACTGATTAATTTGTATCATCATTTTATAAAAGAAAACACATCATAGTAGTGAGAGAGTCCAAGTTGGTGTAAACACTTACCTTATCAACATGAAATCACAAGATTTAGTGATTAATAGATTAATTTTCAACCATCTATAAGCTTGTTAGTTAAGAGTCCACAAAAGACAAAGCCAATCATATTCCAATTATCTTAATGCAAAGATCAGATGGTGATGCATGTTTTTATCCATGGCACACTGTGTATTCACCGGGACAAAGATGTGAAGATTTCATCAGGAGAAGCATAAATAATCGGAATGTATCTCATTTAGGTAATAACATACTGGAAGTTAGTTAGTAAAACTTTCTGGTTTTAAAACTTTTGTTTCAAAGCCTAACCAATCTCTCGAAATCATAAACGAAGAATTCCTAATTATTTTTGTGTCCTGCATATACTTCCTCAGTCAATGATAAAAAAACAGTTTTATAATCATTAAGGAGAGATTGGAATCATGCCAGTCTTTTGTGAACATACCTTTTTTCTTTATTTCTTGTTGGGAAGTTGTTGAAGAAGAAAGGAAATTGGACCAAATTTTGAAAAATTTATCAACAAAATTCCTGGATTCAGGGTAACCCCCTCAGAGTCAAAGAAGTTAGGGCTATGACAGTATGACAGTAAATTAGAGCGTGTCTGTGGTTACAAGAGCGTGTCTGTCTCGTTACTATGGGCTGTGTTGTTTTTGTTTGGACAGTTTAGTATAAGTAATAAGTAATATAAGTAATAAATATATAAAAACACTACACCAGTATATCGTTATACAATGTACATTAATGATTAAGCTATTTCAGACATAATTTAATCAGAAGCGGTAGCACGGACGTAGATTAATTGGGAAGAGTGTCTTGAGATAGCTTTGATGGCACCTTCACGTTCTAATTGTTGGATGGCAACACGAGCAACGGAACCACCAATTTTTAATCTGTCAACTAAAGTGGAAACGGAGATGTATCTGAAGGTTGGGACTTCCTTGACGATTCTGTCGTATTTGTCTTGGTCTAAGATGACGGCATGTTGAGCTCTGTCTTTAACTCTACCTTTGGACCACTTCTTCTTGGATTTCTTACCACCGGCCATGGCGGCAGCAGCTTTGGCAGCTTTGGATTGTTGAACTTTTGGAGCCACTAGAAATATTGTTAGTATACATATTCGCATTGGTGGGGTCTTGGGAAGGTGGGAAGGCAGCAGGTAGTCATTATTTTGCTTGTGCTTGTGATGCTTTGGAGTGATATTGGTTCAAGATGTTGAGAAAAATGGGTCCAATCTTTGGGCTTCTGGTGGTTTCTTTTACGAAACATATGGATGGCTTCCGATGATGATACTGAGCTGTATTTGGGCTGCCATTCCTCATATTATCAGATCCTCTTGGTCTTCTTTTGTAGTGAATTGGAAAATTTCTTCATATGAATCTCATAGTTCTCACGGTATCCAATTTGTGCATTCCTCAATCTGTATTTGTCTGCTGGTGTTCACTGGTTTCATTGATTCACTGGTGTTCACTAGTATTCCCTCGATAATGACCTCTGTGCTCTCCACGTCCTCAGGTGTGTAACCTACTTTTTGCTTGTTGCTGTGAGTTCGATATTAATGAAGTTGGTTTATTTCAAACAAAAAAATTGTTTTTCATTATTGGGAACAACGTTCCACAAATCAGGCAATTTTCGCGAACCCCCTTCTGAGAAAAAGAGTTATCTGTCATCAGTCTCCGTGTCAGTAAAGGAAAAAGTAAACATCCAAACACCATTGTAAGGTTTCGAGAGAGAAGCGCGAAAATAGCCCTAACCCAACGCACGTGATGTAATCTCGTGAGGGAGTCAACCCTTATTGACACATGCGCGAAATGGCAGACTTCCCATTGAAAATTTGTGAAATGAGAACAAATAAAATTAACTAAGAAAAGATGAATTCATCATCAACAGACATTTTGCTACTGGTTGCTCCCCTTTAATCCGGTTTGAATTCACTGCTTGATTCACTGCTCGATTGGTATTTGGTGAACAGAAAAGACCCTGTAACCCTTTAATAATTCCGGTCAATTCCAACATACACATACATTTGATACAGCAATCTCAGTTATACAAACAAATGTCAGGTAAACGCAGAGCTGGTGAACAAGTCACAAGAGAGAACCTCCACGAGTTCGAAAACGATGAAGATGATGCTCCAGTCGCTCCAAACAGAGCTTCTGCCGAAGTGTTGTCCAAGAGAAAGATCCTGAAACCAAGAGGTAGACTGGGTGGAAGAGTTGGTGGTCCACCATCAACGGGGCAACCAGGCAATGGTGCTCCCCCTCCATCTTCCTCAGGTTTCGGGTTCAGTTTTGGCAAACCTGCTGCTTCGACCAACGGTGATGAAGACAAACCTGCCAACCCATTTTCCAATTTTGGCACCTCTAATTCCTCAACAACTACTGATAAGCCTGCATTTTCATTTGGTAACACCAACGCCCCAGCTTTCAAAGCTCCAGAACCAAAGTCACAAGAGTCCAAATCACAAGCTGTCTTCTCATTCATCAACAACCAAAACAAAGACACCAATAACACTTCATTAGTGTCCACCAAAGACATGGATAAACCAAACAAAATCAAAGCATTGAATGACACATTTTACGATAAGATTACACAAGAGAGAGGCTCAAATCCAGTTGCAAACTTCACCCCAATCCTACGTAAATACATTGATTACTATGACAGAATTGAAAATGATCTAGATATCCCAGATGCTGACCAGATTGAAGAAAAGGAAGAACAAAAAGCCCTCCCTGCTCCAGAGACTAAACAACCAACTTTCAACTTTGGTGCAGCTGCTAAACCAACTTTATCACTACCCTCAACATCTGTAACTGAACCAGTTTCTACACCATCATTCTCATTTGGTCAAAAGAAGGTCGAGGAGGAATCAAAGCCTGCAGAAAAGAAGGAAGATAGTCCAGATGTCATTGATGTTGATTCAGATGATAGTGATGACAGTATTAAGATCGAAGGCCCGACTTTCAACGTTGAAAAGCCAATTTCTACTTCCGACGGTGTCTTCAAATTAAGTAAGGATGCGCCAAAGTCCACTGCACCATCAAGTACGGGTCCAACTTTCTCATTCACAGCTACAACATCTAAATTTGATTCACCATTCAACTTAAAATCGTCTGTTGAAAAGAAGAAAGAGCCAATAGAAGAGGAGAAAGAGGAACCAAAGAAAGCTTTCAGCCTGGAAGGTTCATCTTCTAATAATTTTACTTGGTCTCCTGGTAAACCAATTAAGCTATCTAATGATGAAGAAAAGCCGGCATCATCATTCACATTTGGTCAAAAGACTGATGATAAGAAGGAAGGTTCTGTCAAGCCAGCTTTCACATTTGGTAAACCTGTTGATGAAAAGAAAAATGAATCAGCAAAACCTACGTTCACCTTTGGCTCAAATACTTCTTCCTCCACTGAAGCTCCAAAACCAACCTTCAATTTCGGTAGCACCTCAACCCCATCAATAGACTCTGCTGCTGCTGCCAAACCTTCCTTCACATTTGGTCAAAACAATGGCTCAACAGGGTCAACTTTTGGGTCTAGTTCTCAATTCTCCTTCAACTTTAACAAATCAGCCAGTGTTACTGCCTCACCAACTCCAACGACTGAGGGCAAGAATGATGACGAAAAAGTGGAAGAATCCGAAGTTCAAGGTGACTTCAAAGTCGCCGAACTAAAGGATAAAGTTGAGGAGAAAACAGGCGAAGAAGATGAAGAATTATTATATACCAAAAGATCCAAGATCCAATTATTCAACACCGAGACTAAAGCCTATGAATCAAAAGGTCTTGGGGATTTGAAAGTCCTAAAGCATAAAGAAACCAACAAGTCAAGAATTCTGGTGCGTGCAGACGGGTCCAATAGAGTCATCTTGAACGTTGCTGTCGTTAAGAGCTTTAAATATGAAACAATAGGAAAGGGGAACATGGTTAGAATACCTGCCGCTTCAGGGAGTAAGATTGAAACATACTTAGCACAAGTCAAGACCTCAGAAGATGGCAACAATTTGTTGAACGCGTTGAAAGATGCACAAGCTGCACTAGAATAATGGAAGCAGTCTAAAAAAAATACAGTGTAATAATACTAATACCCTACGAAAGAAGCACTACATTGTAGATGTTGGTTATATTATGCAATGCTAACATCATTATATCATATAATTATCTTATGAAATCATCAAACTGATTGTTTCTTTAGAACTTGTCTAACTGTATTCATGAACTCATATTCATCACCCACTTCCAAGTACCTCCACCAATTATCACCATTATTTTTATTCAGTTCTGCTGATGAATCCCAGCCGATAACATCTAAAATTTCCTTCTTGTTGCCATATAGTTTATACCCAATTTTCTCAAACAAACCCAGGACACATCTCCATAACACTGAATCACCTTCGAAGATATAGACGTCAATTATCAGAGAACATATATCTATGTTCAACACATTGGAGAAGATTGGTTTCAATAATGGAATCAAATAATCTTTCGGATTGATCTTTTGAATTGTATGGAAATGCTCATACAGTCTTGGATACAATTTGGCAAATGTTCTGAGAAATGACTGTGATTCTTCATGAAATTCATCCTTTTCATCATTATAAAGGATTTTCATCAAGTGTCTTTGCAATAAACCAGTCAAAATAAGCATGGTTTTATCAACATCCAAAACATTATAGTAGATGACAGCAGCCAATGTATTTAAACCTTGATCATATCTCTTGTATTGTGAAACCATCACAAGGATCAATTGGAGATCTTCAAAGTATTCATTTTGGAAAACACCAAGATCTGGAAACGTTCTGTTGATATCATCTGTGATCTGTTTCACAATATCATCATTCTCTCGTATTAGTTTTCCTGCCTTCATTTTAATTGATCTCAAAGTATTTGAATCAAGGGATCTATTTGCAATAACCTTTGACCAAACAGTCTTTCTGAATTTTGGAGGAATCCCTCTCCACCAAAGCTCCCTTGTTGAAATTTGTTGGATTTTCTGTTGAAAGTCTGGTATGATCTCCTTTTCCCACGTGATAGCATCATTGGCTAAAGTCTTATTTCTTTCTTTGATCTCTTTTAGTTTCGCCTTTTCTAATTTCAATTCAGTCTTAATGGCTTGTGTTTTGAATTCTTTCATTTGATGTAGATGTTCCAAAGCTTCTTTCATATCCTTCGGAGGTAAATAACTTGGTCTGGTCGTTGAGATGAACTTCTCTTTCAATTTGCTGTTAGGAAGGTCTCCATCTAAACTCTTTGTTCTATCAAACTTTTCAATTGCTTCACGCCTCATTTGTGATTCTTGAACAGCTAATACAGCTTTGCTCTGTGTGAACTCATAAGTCAATCTATTTGCATCTCTTGTCAAAATATCAGCATCATACAGCTCTGAATCTTGGTCACTTGAGTAATGATTATAACTCATTATGGAAGATTGTCTCGTACTGTCTGAAGTAAATGATGAGAGTTTTGGTGGGATTGGCTTTTGATGGGTTGTCAGTTGTGCTAATGATAGTGAAAGTGGAACATCAAAGATGATCATGGAGTCATCCAGCTCATCATCTGAGTTTTCAATGCTACCAATAGTATCGAAGTCTTCTTTTTTCAAGTTTCTATGGGCCTTTAGTTTCTTTGAAGGTGAATAATTGAGCCTCGTTTCTGATTTGGAGTTTTCTATCTTCTTCTTTGGACTGCTTTTCGGTATATTTTGACAGTTGACTTGGTCATGCGAATGGTTGTTGATCAGCGATTGAGTGGATCTGTTATTGGAGAATGAATCAGTGGAGTTGACATACTGAATGCTTTTGCTTTTTCTGTATAGGTAGTTCAATGAGGAATGTGGTGGATATTGCTTCTCCTTTGTGTTGAGCTCAGCAACGTTGTCGATGGAGACATCCTCGAAGGTATCATCTAACTCAACACACTTGCTCATAATTGGTTGAAAATGTATCTGGAAAGTTGGATGTGCTCAAAAAGTGTTTAGATCTCAGAATAGAATGAATGGAGTTGAACAAGGGGTGGTATAAACGGATTGAAAAACGAGTGAAATTTGAACAACAGCACCAAAAGTAGAAGGTCGAGAGTATAAAGAAGAACCGAGAAAGTCTCTAGCACAACAAACAGCAAAGAAACGAAAGTGAATAACTTTAAAACTTCAAAACATTTCTTCCATTTCCTTTTCTTTTTGTGAAACAACATGTTTTTTGTTTCTTTGGCAGAAACTCTCGATCCGGCAAATTTCGCGAATGACGCGTCGAAATTTCTTCTGCATAATAAAAGACGCGTCAAATTTGACATTTACAAGAAACCTGCAATTCACCCTTGGAAGCTATGATTATTTGGAGCCAAGGTTGTGAGGATTTAGTTTGTGCATGGCTCGGTTCTACATGGGCCTGTGTGCCTGTGTTATATACATGTATTCAGCTGATATATATATAATCGTCCTAAAAAGTATAGGAGGACATCGACATCTCCTATTTCCCTCTAATCTTTTTGAATGCATTGCCCAAGAACTTTTCAATCTTTTCCAAATTGCTTGGGTGGTCTTTGTCATCTTCATGTTTAGCCTCATTCGAGTCTGGTGAAGAGGTCCAGGTGTTTGTACGTTTAGCTGTGGTGTCGCCCATTTGCTCAGCCAATGCCTCTAGGAGCACTGTTTGAGCACTGGAGGTTGGTCTTGGGACCTTGACTTTGTAATTGATAACCAAGTCACCACGGTCTTCGATTCTATTACGTCTTGGGAAACCTTTGCCTGAGATAGAAGCGGTTCTGCCTGTTTCTGTACCTGAAGCGACCCTTAGTCTAACACTTGGCCCGTCAACAGTTGGGACTTCAACAACACCACCTAGGGCAGCAGTGGTGAATGGGATTTCAGCATTGTAAACGATGTTAGCACCCTTTAGGCTAAATCTTGGGTCTGGTTTGATTCTGATCCTGATGTTCAAATCACCCTTGCGTAGATGAATACCTGGACCTTTCGTCACTCTTGGAGAATCACCATAACCGGCCAATTTCAAGGCTTGACCATCTAGCAGACCAGGTGGTAAGTCAACTGTTGTAGATTTCGACTCTTCCTTGACACCTTCACCATGACATGAGGAACAGGCGTCAGATGGATTGATGGTAACACCAGTACCTTCACATGAGTGACAAGTGGAGGCCATTTGGTAACCGTTCTGGCTGTAGTGCACTTGGGAACCGGTACCGCCACAGGTTGGACATGTTGATTTCTTAGCGCCTGGCTTTAAACCGGTACTATCACAGACATTACAAGCGTCAAGGGCAGTGTAACCGACTTTGAAGTCTTTGATACCAAAAACAGCTTCTTTCAATGTGATCTGTTTCAACACTTCGATGGAAGAACCTTTGAACTCGGTGGCATAGTTTTGAGATCTACCGCCAAAGCCACCACCACCACCAAACAAGTCTTCAAAGTTGATATTGAACCCGCCAAATGGGTTACCTGCCTGGCCACCGAACGGGTTGCCAGCACCGCCAAAGCCGTGGAAGCCACCGAATGGGTTACCAGCGCCTTGGGAGGAGCCACCGTTGGTATCAAAGGCAGCAGAGCCGAATTGGTCATATTGTTGCTTCTTTTCTGGATCTGATAGGATTTCATAGGCGCCCTGGATGTCATGAAACTTCTTCTCAGCGCCATCCTCCTTATTGATATCAGGATGGTATTTCTTTGCCAGTTTGTAATAGGTCTTTTTGATGTCTGATGCGGAGGCGTTACGGTCGACTCCAAGTGTCTTGTATGGATCATCAATTAATAGCCCGGATGAAGCATGGAAGGGTCTGTGAGTTGATCTGTATGGAAGTCTGACTCTTGGACCCGAGGTTGATGTACGGGCTCTAGGTATGACTGAGAATGCTCTCTTGGAGATTCTGCCTATCTGGCATTGAAGTCTAGGTATTTGGAATATTAATGGGACTACCATTGTGATGACAGCTTACCAAAAGAAGAGTTCTGCAAAATACAGTGAGAGCCGAGTGGATAAGTTATTAAGTAAAAGAGCAAAAATAATGCGTAGAGAGCAAGAAGTACCAAATTGATGGTAAAATGTGATAGGAAAACTCAAATAAATTATGTCAAAACTGGCTAATTTAATCAATTCATGATGACTTTAACTTTTTGAATTTTGGCAAAAAAAGTTCGAGTAAATTCGAGAGAAATTGATCAGGGACGCATAAAATATGAGTTCCGGTAGCCGTGATCACGTGAGAAGGGGCCTCGAATTAGAGAAGAAAAAAGATATAATGACACATTTCCCAATGTTTTATGACTTGTTGATACTATTGAAATTGCGGGCAGAATACGCCAATAGAGAAGCTCTTCAGATAAAGCGGTTCAAATATTTTACTCTTGAGATTACATTGCCCCCCTTCAAAAGCTGCTAACTACAACTGTTCCTGTTCAAGTTCTGTCTCTATGCTCAAGGAATTGTGCTATTTTCCCCCCAAGATTAAGGCGTTTTTGAAATGATAGTCTTCTTCTCCTAGATCATCAATTCTCTAGTGCTTGTAGACGCAAAATGAATCTCTAATTTTAGGCTGAAGGTTCAAACTTTCTATATTGCCAGTCTCGAAACGGCTGATCTAAGCGACACTTATTATCCGTTATCTCTGTCAAAAAAAAAAGTAAGTGCCAATGATTTGTACACAACACCCATTCCCACCACCACAAACTTCTTCCCTCTACACGCTATGCTGAAGACTCCGGTGCTCAGAACTAGCAGCTATCGCTTCAAATGCAGCGGTCCACACCTTGCAACACGGTGGTATTCCAAAACCCCAGATTTCACCCTTTTTGAAGAGAACAACTTCAACAACCTCATCACTGATCTCAGGACCGTTTTGAAAGATACAAAGACCCAGGAGGAAGTCGATGTCAGGACAACATTGAACCTGTTGAGACTTTACCAGAGCAACGAGGTTCAATGGGGGAAGTTTGCCCTAAGGGATCTGGAGAGGGAGTACACGAGAAACTTGGTTACCAAGGTATCCGAGATCGCTAATCTCCTTGTGTTAGTCTGGGAACCGGGCAAGGCCTCGAAGATCCATGATCACCCTGACTCTAATTGTTTCGTTAAAGTTTTAAAGGGGACGATACATGAACAACTTTATGAGAACACCGGTGAGGCAACAGATAATCGGAACATAACATTAAAGAGATCCACCGAGGTGCAACCCAATGCGGTAACATACATCTCTGATAAGATTGGCCTGCATCGTATGTCCAACCAAGGGAAGGAGGTTGCTGTTACACTGCACTTGTATGTCCCACGCTATGAAAACTGCACCATCTATGAGGCCGATGGAAAGAAGTTCACGGGGAGAGATCTGGGGTTTTATAGTGTCGATGGCAAGGTTTTAGAATGTGATAGATCTAGTTTTTGAAATGAGAATGAATCTTAATGACTTACGAATTCATGTATGCAATATTGTATTGATATATTGTTTTCTCTATGCTGGTCCCTTATTGTTGTAAAACTAAAAACAGAAAGATATATCGCGTTAATAAAAAACGTTAGCACTAGCTGACGAATCGTAAGTTCTCGAGGCACCATAGCTCTTTCTGACCTCTTGATCTCTAATCACCATCGACATCACTATCAAGACCAACGTGCATTCAGTGACACTCTTGATGCTATTCTTATCCTGATCGCCAGCGACTTCGATAAGTTTGACATCACCAAGTTTTGTCATTAGTTTCTTTGGTATGGTTGTGGACTCATGATCACTAAACCTGGTCACTGGTGGAAAAGATGATAATCGGGCCAAGATGTCACTATTCACCGATTGGACCTGTGTCATCGGAGGCTGTGAATGTGGGTCTGATAGGTCAAGTCCATCCAGCAACGAAGGTGATTCGTCACTCAGGATTTGCAGCTTGAAGTAACCAGAACCATAAGTCGAAGAAGACATTGTGGTGCCTAGCCATCTCATCCTTGTATTTCTAAACTTTGTGTCAAAACATGGTGTCTTGGAACTTGACATTAAGATCACCTCAAAGTTTTCAGGCTCATCAGGTGCAATATTTCCATTAGGAGAGAACCTTAGGTAGTACTTGGACGTCCCGTCTCTGAAGTATTTGAAGAAAACACGACAATACTCAATCTTGGGACTTTCAACAACGTTGTCACCCTTTGTGCTCAATACACTTTGGCCTTGTGGTGGGTTATATTTGTAAAACACCATGACTGGACTGCTTCTCTTGAAAGTGGACAGCATGGGGGTGAGGCATTGGAGTATAGGCATCCCCAGGCCCTGTTTTCTCAACTCCAGTGGCACATTCCTACCATATGATTTGAACAGTGTCAGGGACGCTTCTGATGGGAAGATGAAGATCCCCTTCTGGAACAGGATCGAGGCAACGGGGGCCTGCCTGACCTCGTTGAACTCTGTGAACGAGTGTCCCAGCACCAGCTCCACGACAGTGTCAGCGATCGAGACCGCTGAAGATGTTGTTCTATCCAGTGTGCTTATCACCGCGTCATCCAGGGGGCCTGACAGGTAGTTGTCAGCATCATGAAGAATGTTTGTGGTCAGGGTCTCCTCGCTCAGAGTGCGCAGAAGGTCAGGCAGGACCGCAGTGGCGTTCGATGGCAAGCGAGGCGTTGAGGTTGAGGCTCGTCGTGTTGCTATTCTTGTTCTGTGGGCGTCCGCAGGTGTCTGTGCCTGCTGCTGCGGTGTTTCGGCGTCGTTGGCAGATGATCTTCGATTTCTGGAGCCAGTTCTGCGAAGAAACTGCATCTGGGAGCGAAGCCTATCTGGGAATTGTTAGTTGATGGCTGTTTTTTTCTCTTTCGTCTTTTGTTTTCATAGAATTCTTTGATGTTTGTTGATTGATAAGAAAAAACGCTGATTTTAAGAGCTGTACTGGGGTACATCCATTGGGTAGATATTACCCATTAATGACAGCCTATTGGACTTTTTATAGCTCCACTTGCCCTTCGACCCAACTGAGAAATAACTTCCATTCTCCATAGTGATTTCCTAACACCTTCTAAATTATACAATGATTTTTATATTGATCTAATTTCCATCAAATATTTATTACCATTCTCTTTCAGGAACAATCCGGTTGCACCAACAACTCTTTTAACAGCAGCTAAACAAAGCTATCAGTGGAAGCTGTCGCTTCCAGGTACAGAAAAGCGGAGTTTCCAAAATATTGTGGCACACTTTATTCGCTCCTTCCCGATTTGGGTATAATTCCGATAATGATGTCGCTATGTGTCAGCAAATAACTGTTAAAATCACAGTTTGTAAATCAGTTTGGTGGTGGCATTGCTAATTTAGACACAGGAGTAGTGCAACTCTACTGTAGGTGATGCAAGTGTGGTGGCATTCAATGACAAATCAACTATTTTGTGACAGCATCCATATAAGAGCCCCATAGTCTCCTTTCTTAACATTCTGACATTATGGGACGTTAGTTGATACCACTAGAGCAATAAAACCTGTCATCATGGCCCCAACTGCAGTTCATACCACTACTACTCTACAAAACAATGTCAATGACATCGTTGACAAGTACAATAACTTGAAACTTTCCAAGAACAATAAGAACCCAACCACAATCCAGGTCGAACTAAAGAACGTTAACGGTTTCAAAGACGGTTTGGTGATGATTTCTCCCATGAATTACCAGAATCTACAAAGAAGAGATTCGAGAAACATGGTATTGATTACAAGCAAGGCTACCCAAAACGTCCAGAAAATTTGACTTTGTTCCTTGACGATGCTGAAAGAATCCGTGATGAATTGAACTCTTCTCTGGAAAAGAGTTACATCGAACGTGGTCAGAATGCCGACAAGGAAAAGAAGGCTTTGTTCGCTAAGGCTAAGGAAGTTAAACATTTAACCAAATATGTCGGTACTGAATTAGTCGGTGTTCAAGTCGCAGATTTGAACGAAAAGGAATTGGACGAATTAGCCTTATTGGTTTCAGAACGTGTGGTTGTCTTCTTTAGAAACCAAGACTTGGCTCCACAAAAGCAATTGGAAATTGGAAAGTTCTTCTCAAACGAGGTGGAAAAACATCCTTTAGCTGGTCAAGTTCCATTGCCAGGTGTCTCTGATCCTTCTGGTATCACTACTATCTGGGGTAAATTCAACAGAAAGGACAAAGAAGTCAGATTCCAGCAAAAAGGTGGGAAAATCTGGCATACTGATTTGGATCACCTACGTCCAGCTTTAACTCATTTACATTTGGACTCAATTCCACAATTTGGTGGTGACACTGCTTGGACTTCAGGTTATGCTGCATATGACAAATTATCCCCAAGTTTCCAAAAGTTCTTGGACGGTAAAGTGGCTATTCACAGATCTGCTCACAAATACTACGACCGTAAGGACTTATTAGGTGGTGGTAAACATATTGAAACCGAACATCCATTAGTTGTCACCCATCCAGTCACCGGTTGGAAAGCACTATTCGTCAACAGATCTCACACTGTTAGAATCAAGGATTTGGAACCAGAAGAGTCTTCAGTGATCTTGAACTACCTGTACGATGTCTTAGAAAAGAATTTGGACATCCAAGTAAGATTCAATTGGACTGTCTCCGAGCAAGACAGAGAATTAGGTGCCTCTGCAATCTGGGATAACAGAATCTCTAATCACTATGCCATTGACGATTCCGATGACGAAGAAGATGAAAGACACGGCACCAGAGTCACCTCTTTGGGTGCTAAGCCAGTTTTTGTTAAGGACTCCAAGTCCCAGAGAGAGTCTCTTGGCCTAAACTAGAAGTGATCTCTATATTTTAACCAAATTTACGTCTTTTTAATTCACATAGCTAATTTAGTTTGATGTAATCACTGGAGTATGTAAGTTGTAATTGCCAATGATCATTCCAATGATCATTTCAACCAAAAGCTTATAAATGTTCAGAAATTGTGGCGTTCCCTGGTAACTATAGTAACAATCTTATCAAGTGCGCCACAGTATTCTTGGCTATCACGTGATTGTTACTCATACTGAAATCATTACTAAAATCACATAATAAAGAAAGAACCAAAAATGTGGGAATCAATCGAATAACTATTACCAAATTCAGAAAATAAGCATGAAGAAAACAACTAAAGTTACTGTCATTAGCATTCCAGAAGAAGAGCCATTGCTGCCCACTCAGCACCATGTGCCACACCTAACCACTGCCTCCACGATGGCCCTAATTATTAACAAAATGATCGGGACTGGGATCTTCTCCACTCCTGCTTTGATTTTCACACTATCAGGAAACATCTGTGCCTCTTTGATTCTTTGGCTTATCGGTGGTATTGTTACATTCTGTGGGTTATCCGTTTACCTTGAGTTTGGCTTAAACATGCCTCCTGTGAATGGTGGCGAAAAGAACTATCTACAAAGAGTCTGGAGAACGCCAAAATACTTGATAGAAAACGTATATGCCTTCCAGATCGTATTATTGGGGTTCAGTTCTGGTAATTCATATGCATTGGGTAAATATGTGCTGTACGCTTTTGGCTTTCATGATTTAAGCGATTGGTGGGCTCGTTGGATCGGTGTCGGTGTCATCACTTTTAGTATCTATTTACATGTTTACCACATGAAGTTGAGTACGAGGATTTTCACCTTATTGGGGCTCACAAAGATTCTAATTTTAGTGTTCATTATCATTTGTGGGCTGGGTGTTTGGGTTGGTCTGGTTCATGTACCACATACTTCTAATTTTGAAAACATTTGGGATAATTATAAAGGTTACGAAGGGACTGGTTACAACTTGAGTGTCAGTTTATTACAGGTGATTTATTCTTTCAAAGGATGGGAGAATGCTAACTACGTTCTTTCTGAAATTAAGAACCCGCACAAGACTTTGAAGATTGCTGCTCCTTTGTCTGTGGCAATCACTACTGTTCTTTACTTTTTTGTGATTTTAAGCTATTATTTGGTGATTCCAAAGGAAGAATTTAAAGAATCAGGTGTTTTAATAGCTGGTATTTTCTTCTCCAAGATCTTTGGTGAATCATTTTCTTCACGCTTATTACCAATCTTAATTTCCCTATCTAACTTCGGTAACGTCTTAGCTGTTTCATTCTCACATTCAAGAATCAATCAACAATTGGCTAACGAAGATTTGATCCCATTTAGTAAAGTCTTTTCCAAATTATCCAACTCAATGATCTTACATTGGGCGGTCACTGTCTTTGTTTTAGTGGCTCCTCCAAATGGTGGTATCTATCAACTCGTGGTGAACTTGTATTCTTATCCAGGGACATGGGTAAATGCATTTGTTACACTGGGATTATTCTACTTACAATATAACAAAGTTAAAGAACGTTGGGGTATTGATCATGATACTGAGCATCAATGGCATTCATACTGGTTAATGTCGTTGATATTCCTATTGTCTAACATCTTTTTAGCATTGTTTCCATTCGTGCCTCCTGCTCAATCATACCAGGATTTAAATGGTGATGGGTATCCATACTATGTCTTCCCGGTCACAGGTTGTTCTGTGTTGGGTATGGGTGTTGTCTATTGGTATTTCAGGCATAGAGTGGTTGAAACTCACAAATGATTTGTTTAATATAACACCGTTGACTTTGCATTGCATTAAAATATGATATTCCTGCTTATAATGTTGTAGCTATATATATTATTATAACGACGATATAGAAGAGATTGAAAGCTACAAACTTCCAGTAATATAATTTCACACAACTTGTGGTATTAATGTCCAGTAACCGGATCAACCAATTATTTAAAAAAACGTCATAAAACACACAGCATGTCAGTAAAATGATATAAAAATACACGACATCATCATTTTTTTTGGAAAATTGAACTAATATACCAACGTCAATGTAGGTTTGATCTTCATCTAGAAGAACTCTTTGAAGAAACTTTTACCCTTCTTTTTCTTTTCACCAGTAGCAGTTTCATTTGATGATTCTTTTGAATCATTGATAACTTTTTCATCGTTTGAACCTTGTGAAAAACCAGTGAATGTCTTCTCTAATTTTGGGTCCTCCAGGGTTTGGATGCCTTCACCAGTGACGATTTCCTTCTTGGAAGTTTCAGCTGTGGCTTCTTGTGATTTTTCTTGTTCAGATGGTGGTAAGGTTTCAATGATTTGCTTCTCATCGTGTAAGGCCCCAATCTTTTCATTCTCCAATTCTAGCAATAGTTGTAATCTTTCGGTTTCAACAGCACTCTTTTCTTGATCTAGTTCCAATTTCTTAAGATCATTCTCTAGTTGAAGCTCTTTAGCCATCTTCACGGCAATTTCGGTTTCCTTGACGGTGACTTCATGTTCTTTTGCCAATTTTTCCTTTTCAGTAGCAGCATTGGCGATTTCCTCCTTTAAAACTACCAATTGTTCATCTAATGCTGTTAGTTCTGATTTTGAGGATTCAATTAATTTCTTTGAGTTTTCAATGTTTAAGACTTGAGAAGCGGTAATATCTTCCACAGCCTTCTTTTCAGTTTCTAATAGGTTCAATTTTTCAGCTTCTTCTTCCAATTCTTTCAAGATTGGTGCTAGTTTTAGTTCACGTTCAGTCTTCAGACCTTGTAATTCGGCTTGACGCTGAGCTTCAGCTTCATTGAATTCATTTGTTAATTTTTCTTCATGGGCTTGTTTCTTGGATAACAGTTCTCTGGTTCTGCGTTCTTCCTCTTCTTGCTTGGTCTTCAAAGTGACTTCGTGTTCCTTCAATTCCTTGCCTTTCAACTCTTCTAGCTCCTTCTTGGCTTGTAATTGTTTAGCCTTTTCATCTTCTAGTTCTTTTCTTCTTTGAATCTTGGCTTCTTCCTTTTGTCTCTTTTCTTCCAACTTCTTTGCCTTTTCTTGGGCCTTGAATTCTTCATGAGCACGTTTGTGTTCCTCTTGAGCAGCTGCAATTTCAGCATCTTTCTTTCTTTGGGCGTCAGCTTTCAAGGTGATATCGTCTAGCAATGGATTGACAAACTTGGAGGCAATCTGGTCCAGTTCGACTTGGGTCATGAATAGACCACCACCAACGTCAATCTTACCTTCTCTTGGATCAGCAGCACGTCTTGCCTGGTGTCTTTTAGCAATCTCTAGAGCAATCTTATTGTAATCGACAGACTTGTAAGTTGGGTGTTTTTCACCCAAGTACTTATCAACACCTTTCAAAGTGGCAGCAGCTTTCAAAGAGGCCAAATTCAACAGTTTTGGATCAATCAATGAGTTCTTGTAAATGGCCTTGGCTTCCAAATTTGGATCTTCCGGGGCCTTGTAACCCTGAGAGCTTAAAGCGGCGCTAGCAGCAAAGGCTTCCAATAACTTATCGTCAATCTTCTTTGTCTGAAGACCGCTTCTTGAAGCATCCCATTCTGGGTTGGTTCTTTGGGAGATCAAGTTGTTGGCTCTTTGTTCAGAGACAGCAGTAATCTTGGACAAGTTCAGCATGTGTTCTGGTTTCCTGGAACCGTTTCTAATGGCATCAAACTCGTATAGGGAAGCCAAATTGGAAGATGTGGAAGTTAAGGATCTGGCATCCTGGCCTAAAGCGGCGTGGGCAGCACTTGAAGAGCCATTTGGTTGAGCTGGGACTGGGGAGGACTTTGAAGAGGCGGCCTTGTGTTTCAGGGCAGCACTGGCAGCGCTTGATGAGCCAGAGTTGATTTCGTGGTGCAATTCTTCAGAGGCGGCAGCTTTGGCACTTTGAGCGGCAGAGGTGGCATCAAAGTCAACAGTGTCTTTGGTCCATCTCTTTGGAGGTTCGGCTTTGGCAAATAGGGCCGCGGTTTGGGCATCGGTGGCCAATGTTCTCTTGTAAGACTCAACCTTCAAGTCTGCAGTGGCAGCCAGCAGCGCTGCAGAATCAGAAGCACTGGTGGAGTTCTCAAAGCCGGTGGACTTGGTGGATGGGTTGTGGTAGATACCATACTTCAGCTTGGCCTTGTACAGGGCTTCTTTGGACAGCGGTTTGCCGTCGGTCTGGTACACAGAGCCCTTGGACACGGTGGAGAATTCTGAGTTGACGATTGACATGGGTGGCGCGTTCGGTGTCGATGTGGGCAATTTTATGGGCAATGGCAACTTTGGCCCAATGTTGGTGGCTTTATATGAAATTTCTCTCCTTGTTTTTTCAACTTGGTGGAATTCCGGTCAGGGCTTCGTAACCCTTGCGCCCTTTGCCTGGCTCTTGCCGAAAGCGGCAGGCGGTGACGTCATAAAGAAGCTTCGGAACAATAGCGCTCTGTTTAGAGCGTTTGGTGTGTTTACATGGTCTTAGTTACCCTTTTGAGTCTTCGGCTGAGAGCAGCAATGTCTCGAGGAGGACAAAGGTCCACAACGGCTGTCAGAAAATAGAGAAAATATAAGACGAATCTGCAAGTCAATATCAACCAGTGAGAATTAAACAAGAAAAAGACTACATTATCGCTGTTTTTCCAGCACCAAGTCAACAAAAAATAAAAAGAGCGTTTAGATACTCTAGCCAGATATTTCACTTAGATACAAAGTATAAATTTTTCCATTGAACCTATCTTGAAAAGGATCTTGAGGTTTCTTCTGTTTTAGGCCCAAACGCTTGATGTGTCGTCCCCTTCGCGAATCCGTTCTACAAAAAAATCGTTTAAGTTTTTTTGACACTTTTTTCCATCACAAACATCAACGCCACCGAATGTTCAAGAAACGAGTTCAAAAGGGCCAAAGACCCAAAGTGATACGAAGAGGTAGTGAAAGCGACAATAACAGCAGCGATGATGAAGCAGTAATCAAGAAAACCAAGATTTCTAAAGAGAGGAAGATCGATGTGAAGGAATCACATACAACAAGCTCATCGAAGTCAAAACTAACCAGGAATGAGAATGCAACAAAGGTCGATATATTGAATCAGGAGCTCATAGACCAGGATAGAGATACGAAAACGAAAGGAGAGGAAGAAATCGTGGATGATGGTACCTATAAGGGTCAATCCAACTATACCAAATTTATCAATCCTAAGAAAGAAGATAAGATAGGCCCAAAGAAGGCAAGCTCCAACATCAGAAGCACGACTATATTTGATTTCGCCAGAGATGTTTGCAAAGACTACAAACAGACGGGGTTCTGTGGATATGGCGATAGCTGTAAGTTCCTTCATGCCCGTGATGATTTCAAAGCTGGTTGGAAGCTGAATAAAGACTGGGATTTGAAATCAAAAGATGATGATGATGATGCCGAAAATAAGGGGAGAGAGATCCCCTTTAGGTGCGTCATTTGCAAAAGAGATTATAAAAACCCTGTGAAGACTAGTTGTGATCACTACTTTTGTGAAGCTTGTTTCCTAACGAGGAACAAAAAGACTCCAAACTGTTTCATATGCGGGAAGAACACTAATGGTGTTGCTTTACCTGCTAAAGGTCTGAAATCAAAAATAACTACAAAAGAATCAATATAATCATTAAACATCATCAATTGTCATTATTTATCACTTCTAACTGTAGAATATAATGGGTTCTCTTTCATTTTAAGTAAATGACTCCGTAATTCACTATCAGGATGTTTCTCACTCAAAAATGCATCACAATTCTCCACTCTTGCCAAGTACTTAGCAAACTCCGATTCCTCCTTAGCATCATAGGCCTTTTCAGTCATACGCATCAAGTATTTTTTCAAATCACGATAATCATCCTCAACTTTTTCCAACACCTTCTGCCACACTTTCAGCGAGGCACTATAGACATAAGTATCCTTAGTCTCAAGCTCCACCAGCACGCAGTCATACTCAATTCTCACGTCCCTAATCTTGGACTCCATATGCACAGAGCGTTCCTTGGGGATCATAAATCTGTTATAATTCAAAAATGGGGCTAATGAAATGTTCTTGTGTATCTTCTTTAATGTTGTCAAGTCATAAACATGTAATATGTAATCTTCGGTGATTAAGGCAAGTTTCTGGTTTTTGCCGGTCATGAAGGCAACATTAAAACCAAGCTCAATTCTTGGATACATGATGCGTCCTGTTGAGCTGTATAGTAGCAAGGCACCTGAATCTGTAGCCAATGCCCAATATTTCCCAAATTCGCCACATATCGTTAAGATAGTGTCTTCGACATATGTCTCAAATGCAAGTTTGTTATCAACATAGTTCCGTATTATAGTTACTTCTTCATCATTCTCATCTTCATAATCATAATAGTTCTGCACTTCCAGCAGCGACGGCGTCAGGGTCTGTGGGCAACGGATAGACTTCGTCAACAACACAGTATCGTCAATAGGAGGCTGAAGTTTCACCATTGTACCTTCTGATGAGTTGAGTTTTCTTCGCTTGCTTAGTAACGTAGCAAAATCATCCTCCTCTTCTTCACTCTCGTCTTCATCGATCTCATCACCATCATCTTCTTCCTTTTCGTCCTTTTGAGCAGTTTTAGCAACTTGGAACCCATGAACCGAAGTCTGAACACCAAGTCTGGGAATCTCATAAGCTGGAGTGGATAATTTCGTTTTGGCAGTAGAAGGTGTTATGGATGGTTGTTTGGCTACAGTGACAGTATTGAACTTATCATCTCTCGCAGTGTGTGCATGTGTTGTAGAAAGCAGCGTAGGAGTGACTCTTTTCTTCCCGTTCTTAATCACAACTTTGTTCAGCTTTGCACTTGGTTGGGCATCTGTTGGTTTCACCACAGTTGGCTTGACAATCTTCATGGGTGGAGTAGCAGGTTGGGGCGTAGCCCTCTCAGGAGGTTTTGTCTCCATAACCAAAAGTCTGTCCATCTGTTTCTGACTAAGGGTCTTTTGGAACTCTGCGGCCTTATCTTCTAGGACCAATTGGTCAACGGATTCAGGGAACACCATTGAATCTTTATCAACACCGTACTTGTTCAACAGTTCGTCATTTTTCTCTGAAGGTACAGGAGAGCCTAATTCACCAAGTTCAAAGTGGATCACGGAAATAGTCCCATCCAAGGAAGAGCAGAACAATGTATCGCCAGTTGGAGTCCAGCACAGATCAGTGATTGTCTTGAAAGATATATCTTCAAAGATAGCCACTGGGTTTGGGCGGGTGTTCTTCCAAACGACTAGGTTCTTATCTTGACCACCAGTTGCCACAACGGATGAGATCACCTTCTCTTTGTTCGTCCCCTCGTATTCATATAGCACAGGAGAGAAAGACGCCACTTCACAAGGTGTCTCATGCCCTATTAAACTGAAATCAGATTCCCAACTACCTCTGTTGATGATTGCAACTGAAGTAACAGGACCATTTGTAGCATTTGGAGCAGCAATATGTTGACCATCAGGTGACCACGACAATCTCCTGAAATAAGTAGTCAATGGTGATTTCTGGAATGGGGCCAAGATGGTTCTTTCAATGCTGAAAGAGATCTCTGAGCCTTTATGATATCTGAAGATTCTCACCGATCTGTCATCTGAACTCGTGGCAAAATACTTATTAGCAGGGTCAAACACAACACCCTTAACAGTAGACTGATGGACGTCGAATCTTTTCAATCTTTCAAAAGTAGACCCGTTATAGATGATCACTGAACGATCAAGACCCACAGAGACCAGGATACTTGAATCGGGAGCCCAGGCGATATCCTGGATATCATTATCATGCGCCACGACACGCTTTGTAACTGTCCAGTGCTCGGAGTTTTGTTCGCCAAAGGAAGGCCTCAACTCCTCATCCTTTTCCCAGATCAGCAACACCTTATCGTCAGACCCAGAAGCAAGGAATCTCCCATCTGGAGAAAACTTGACTGTAGTAACTGCACCATTGTGGCGCGCCATTGAGCACAGTGGCCTACAGTGCTCGTCTTTCGGCAGCTTCGGGTTCCTGTAGCGCAGGATGTCCTCCACGGACCAGATACGCACTTTACCGTCCAGACCACCAGACGCTAGCCTGGAGCCATCTTGGCTGACAGTGACTGAGTAGACTTCGTGTTTACGGCTCTCCTCTAGGGCAAACGTTAGTATAAAGCAGCACTGAAAGCCTTAAAGCATGAACATACCATTATGGTTCAACCATGGAAGTTTGAGGATGTACATTGGCGCCTGAAATTGCGTTTTTGAAGAACAAACGAAGAGTGTAGTTATTTTATGCTTGGTGATGTTTAATTTCATTTTCATTGATATGTGTGTGGTGCGTACCGTGTGGCTTACCTAAGCATTTTTGATTACGATTCTGTTACATAATCATTTATCTTTACTGCGCCTACCACAGTTGATATCCGAGGCCACCGTATTTTGCCGTTTTCGGCAGAGGCGGAAATCGCGGGCACTTGGGAATTTACCTTTGACCAACGTAGTTCTCATGCAACAGACACCATTTCCTCTTAAAAAAACACTCCCACGTCATCGCCTCGTCTGCACTGCTACGCACGCTTTTACTCCCTCCACATCCAATCCAACGCATCCAACACTGTGCGCTCAAAATCCAGTATTTACCAGTGCCTTAGATTGCGGGTAAAAAAAACAGCAGCTTCCCACTGATCTGGTGATAAAAATGTATGATCAATTGTTTGGCAAAAACAAACCGTCCAAGGTTGATGAGACGATGCTGATGGGCTCTTTGGAAAACCAAGACAAGCTTATGACTAACCTTGATGACCAACTGGCGCCACAGGAGTTCAATTTCGGAAAGATGTTTGAAATGCCCTTATCGCAAAGCAATAACATGAAACTTGATGTTTTGAACCAAGATGTGGATATGTCTGGTATGGACAATGAACTCACTTTGATCGCTACAAATCACACACTGGTATCACAGAATGCTCCACAGGTGCTTGACAGGAACGCCTTTGGTGGCTACACTGATCTATTCCAGAATGACAGTGAATCAATGCTTGCTGTTCAGAATAGACATTCTAGTGAAGGAAACTTGTCAGAGTTTTTGACTGATGATAGATTTTTGGGTGATGTAAGTTGGGACTTTCGAATGCGTCGACCAGGGAATGTGAATAGTTATTACGGTGATTCCACGACGCTGGGTTCTGAATCTAGAACCTCAAATGAATTCTTCAATGATGCTTCTTCTCTAATTGAAGGTCTACAAGATGAGCATGAGAGTAAACGTTCAAGATTCAGCAATACACTAAGCTCTATCTTCAGAAACAGAGACAAGGAAAGGTTCAATCTAAGAGGTATTAACCCATTATCAACCCATAGAGATCCTGATCAGATTTTGACTGATTCATTGCTTGCTTCGACAATGGAACTAGAAACCGAAGATCAAGCTAAGAAATGTGTCAGGAATTTACATGCTAAGAATTGTGATTGTACTCCAAAGAAGAGGTCCACTACGAATAGTATCCTTACATCTTTGGCAAATGCTAGATTGGGTTTCAACTCCAGACAAGCAAAGAAATCACCTTTACAAGAGTCGGTGATAAAGGAAGAGGAGTTTGAAGATTCGCTACACGACTTTCCACACCATCCACAACACTCTGAAGAGCAAACAGAAACTGACGCCCCGATAGTCGACTTTGATGAAGAACTAACCAGGGTTATCTCACTTGCGTCGAAAAACAACTCAAACTACAACTTCAATAATGATTTGTCATCTGTTGAACCAAGATTATCTTCCTCATCATTGCAACAAGAGACTCCAGAGGAACCATCTGAGGCGGATGGTACCGATGTCGATGCCGATGTTGAAGTCAAAGAAGAAGACAATCATTCTCCTGACTATGGTGCACTATTTGCCGATATGAATGCCTCCAAGAAGAAGTCAAAGGCTTTATCATTCAGAAAGAAATCCGAAGAACCAAAAGTGCCAAAGAGACCCCCATACCCTTCATTAGATGACAAAACCATCGAAGTGATACCCATGAAGGAATCTACAAGGGGTCGTAAACCATCTTTGGAATATGATGCTACAAAGACATTTGTGTGTACATACTGCTCACGAAGATTCCGAAGACAAGAACATCTAAAGAGACACTTTAGAAGTTTACACACCAATGAGAAGCCTTTTGACTGTCACTTGTGTGGGAAGAAGTTTTCAAGAAGTGATAACTTGACTCAGCATATCAAGACGCATAGCAGTGCTGATGCAGTGGACGCTATTGAAGCTTAATGGGCTTTTTGGGCTTTTCAAAATGGAGAATATGGATTTCAAGGCTTTTTATTCCTATGTTCAAAGTCATTCTAATGGTTATTATGAGAGAATATATATTATAATATTGGGTTACTTAACTAGAGGGCCTTCTATCTGTAGGCATATTCATAGATCATGGCTATGGCCATATACTAATTTACAGTGTAGCGATGAGTTATGGCTTTATAAGTAATATCCGATCAAAGACAGTACTTTGATTCTTCAATGCTAAGCCTTCCCCCAACGATCTTCTGATGATGTGATGTCAAAGTCAGTGAGTTTCTTGAGCCTAAACCTTTTGTGTTTTTTCTGAGTTCCATGAGTGATTCAATGCAGTTTTTGATCTTTGATGACATTCTTCCTTGGAGGAGTCAAGTGGACTTAGTATATTGGTATTGGTGTCGGGTGCCATTTTCCAAACATTCTAGCCTTTCAGCCGACTTTTTATTTATGATTTTCTTCTTTGTGGCCAGGCGGTCCCGTGTTAGAAATGATAGTGGTCGACGGTTCGATCCTGCTGTTTCGTTTAAAATGATGATTAACAATGATGTGAACAATCTCTTAGTGGAAAAATCCATTATGATTAAAAACCGTTGCCTTCCTTCTGACATTTGAAACAGATTATCCTTTTTGACATTTGCTGTATAGTGTAGCTCAGTGCTACTAAATTACGCTACCAATGCTAATAAACAGTGTCATCACTGTTTTGTTCTCTTTCTCTTCTTTTCACGTCCTTATAGCCCTCTTCGTTTCCAAGGCGCGAAACTTTTTATGCCAAAACGGACTCTTCACTTTGGATGCCAATTTAAACTCGATCCACGCAAATGGAACTCCAGTTGGACGAAAAGAAGCTCTTCTACTTCAAGCCGTGGGAGAATGATCCCGCCTACTACGCAATTCAGCACAACAAGGACGTTCACTATGAAAATTTCGTTGAGATAAAGAATGAGGATAAGTTGTCCTACGAAAAGCAGCACGGGCATCAATATCTGGTGAAGATCGGAGACACAGAGGTGGATAGCTTTAAAGGAAATGTAAAGCAATTGAAGAAACTTTCCGCTGTTTGGAATTCTGTCAATGACGGTATTGAGGCTGTGGTACCTGACAATGAAGAGGAGAGTAACCTGAAAGAATACTTGATAGACAATCAGACTCATTTCATTGAGCATCAGAATTTGAAGTTTAGATACCTGACATGGAATCTGAAAGGTGACCAAGAGATCTCCAACAAGCTGACCACTGCCGAGTTGAGAGACTTGCTAGGTGAAGACATTGATCTATACTTCTTTGCTTTTCAAGAGGTGATCCCATTATCCACAAAAAATCTGAAATCGTCCATTGTGCCGATAATCAGTTGGAAGAGAAACATATTCAAGGTCTTGGACCCGGCAGTATATGAAGTTGTTCAGACCAATAAGATGCTGGGGCTAGGTTCAATCCTCGTATCCAAGAAGTCATTAGTACCTGATCTGCATGACATTGAGATCTCCTCCATAGGTACTGGGTTCTTGAACCTGTATGGTAACAAAGGTAGTATTCTTACAAGATTTGATATTAATGGCCAGTATGTTGGTGGTCTACATATGAATTTACTAGATTGTCACTTTGCTGCTGGTGAAAGTTCTCAATTGTTGGAAAAGAGAAGAAAAGAACTGTTTGGTGTTGGTGAATATTTCAGGTTAAGGGGTATTAGTAATGGTGAATTGGTTTCTGATGACGATAAGATCTTATTTGACGTTGATATCAACCAAGATATTGTTGATGATTTGAAGGATTTTGGCATCGAGAGTGACGACGAGACTTATGAAATCAGTGATGACGAACCGGCTACTGATACCAGAATCGAGGACGAGCTGTCGCCGCCAACTACAATGGATACCAATGATCCTGAGACTAAAGGTGTCATATTTATCGGTGGTGATCTGAATTACAGAATTAGTGCCTCTTCAGAGATCATCCATGCCCTAGTGAAGGAAAAAGATCACAAATCTTTATTAGAGTATGACACATTAAACATAGAGAAAGATCAGGGTCGTATATTGTCTGGGTTTAAGGAAGGTAACATTGATTTCCCACCAACTTACAAGTTGAGCATGGATGGAACCTATGATGATTTGAGAAAACCATCCTACACTGACCGTATTTTCCATTCAGATAGTCAGAACATTGAGATTTTGAAGTACACTTCCATTCAAAGCATCTGCATATCTGATCACAAGCCTGTTGTTTCTGACTTCCTACTGAAAAACGTCCCAATTGTGAACCCAGTTGATAGAGAAGAGCTAGTGAAAAGCTACTTTAAAAAAGTCGATAACAAAGTCAATGAAACTTCTAAACTGAGAACTATGCTTGAGATTAAAGATCTTGAAAATGTCCAAACTGTCCCAATCTTGAGACAGGCAACCATTCCAGTGTTAATAAAGAACACGTCTCCAAAGAGAATTACTTGGGAGATTGTTGATTCTGAAGACAAGACCATACAGAGCATGGACAAGGCTGCACAAGTCATCGATAGAATTACGCCTTTCCAAAAGGGCATCATCCCATCGCAAGGTGAGCAAATCTTGAAAGTCTCCACAACATTGCCTATCGGCGTGAAAGAATATCAAAAGACTCTGATCCTACGGTGTAATGACCTACAGGACTACTTCGTCATTGTGAAATTCGTCGCTCAGAAAAGTTACTTCGGTTCTACAGTTGATGACTTGAACGAGGGAAACCACTCAATGGGTATCCCTAAGCCATTGTACACATTGATCAACTACCTAACCAACAATTTGACCAAAAATATGTTTGATGAGGATCAGTTGAGCTATACACATGAGCTAGAGAAAAATATCATTCGCTGGATTGATGAAGACAAAGATCTTGAAACTGAAGAACTTGAAAAGGCTAATGAGTTGATCCAGGGGAGTGCCTCCACTGCTGTTGCTAAAGTGTTATTACTACTCTTGAGAAACCTTGATGGTGGCATCGTGTCGAATGACTTGTCCACTTTCTTATTAGAAAACCAAGGCGGTGATATCATGGAGTCTATCTTGGAGAATATCCCTCCTTTGAGAGCCAATGTTTTGATCTACTTAACCAATTTCTTAAGATTGTGTCTAGAGATCGGAGGGATACCTAGAGCTGACATTTTTAGCAAGTTTCAAAAATTGCTTGTTCAGGTTCCAAAGTCAAGAAAGAGAGATATGTTCAGTAAAGCTCCAAATTACGAGAAATTGAGAACAGAATTCTTGACCAAGTTGATAGGTTAATTAATCAGATGTACATACTACACGTTTGTAAGTAAGTTCGTATATGGTCTTATGATTCAACAATAAGTTCTAGTAACCTATCACAAGGAATACTTTCACCAGAAGGCATATCCACCAGCCTCACACCTTGTAGATTGAACACACCAAGTTCCAGTGCCAGCAGCTCGATCTCATTTTCAAAGATGTTTATGTTTGAAGTATCATGAACATCTTTAGGCTTCACCTTGAACTGAATTTCATTGACCAGTGAGATTATCCCAATATTCTTCACCCTGAATGATGAATAGTTCTTCAGGATGTTGTGGTTTGACTGGATCAATGTTTTCACTTTTGGCAAGTTTGGCGTGAAAAAGTCATGGTTCTGGTTGGAATTGAAAACCATCAGTAAGTTACGTTCCCTTGCTGAGTTATTCTGGATATGAACTTTCAGTTTGAATGGTTCACCAACTTTCACTATCTTGTTACCTGTGAACTTCACCGTTAGTGATTGTGCTAAAGATTGGTTTACTGAATTGGTGCTTGGAGAGTTCGAAAGTGATGGCAGCGACAAATTGGAACCCCTTTTCAACTGTGGGATTGAGTTAAAGTCTATGTTGGTGATCAAGACTGTCTTGATTTGATATGTGGAGTCAACTGTATAATGAACCTCTACCAGAGACTTGAAATTAGGAACCTGGTCATCGTTATCAAGGTGCAACTGGTATGTGTAGCTGTATGTGTCTTGCTGAGAAATATCGATGGGCAATTTATGATTGTCAGGTGAGAACTTTGGTTTAAAGCTGTAGTTCTGGTTATGTTTAAAATCTAGTTTGTTAACGGAAACGGGAAGTTCCAACTCTTTGCACTTGGAGCTCTTCTGAATGTCAATGGTTGATAAAATGATGTTGTTTCTCAATCTGATATTCCTTATCCTTATGTTCAGTGTCCTTATTATTGGAACCTCAAGCTCATCCGAGAGTTCCCTAAGGGTGGATTTTGGCTCTGTGAGTTCCTCGATTTCGATCTGTACTTGATTATTCTTGATCAAGGAGTCCAAGAGTACCACGTCTTCTGTTTCGGATAATGAGTGATTCAAGCCTTCAAGGATATTTCTTCTCTGGGCTGGATAAAAACTCGGCAGACTCTTCACTTGTTCAGTAATGACTTCGTGATCCTTCTCAACCAACTTCAATGTAGCCTGAAGCTTAAATTTCAGGATTGGTTCCTCAAGCTTGACTTTTGGAAAGGCAGTAAAAAGTTCAAACTTGTATAGCAACTGGGTTTCATTCTCATCTGTGGCAATTGGTGCCTCCAATGGCAGTGTTGCGAGGTTGAATACCTGACGTTGGCCCTTCGCATCTCTAAAGTGGATGTCCAAACTCATACGGTCGATAACTTCATCTGATATCTTGTTCACCAGCGCATAACCAACCAGAAGCTCATCAAAGTACACAACCTCTCTCTTGTTCGAGTTGTCCTGGAGCCCTGCGATGATATGCTCAAGGCTCAGCCCACTGTTGTCTTCGATCTCGACAGTGGGTATGAATAGTTCCATTTCTTTCATTATGTGATGGGATAAGATAAGCTGGTGCGGACCAAAACAAACAATGAAACTTCCTCAAAAGGTTCTTTTTAAGATTTGGTGCCTTGTCTCTGTGTAAACGCTCCTACTTGTGATATAGACACACAACTTGACTCCTACACCCTGTTGTTGATCCAAAGCGCGGCTCAAAAAATACGGGGGTAGTTGAAATCCGACTAAATATCTGTTCCATCCTCTAAGAATTGCCCTATAAACGGTCTATTTCTTAGGAGATCATCAAATCCTTCGGCACAATGTACGTCATGGGCCATCGAAAATGTTTCATCGAAAGGTTTTATTGGGGTAGCTTTGGTTTATGAGCCGAGCTCAAGGTAACTTGATGTGTTTTACATAGGTATAACAAAATTCGTGAAGCCAACATGTTTAGTCTCTATAACATCTTTATCAGAACTTGATCTCTTCTTCTTCTCAGCAATAACCTTTATCCACAAGTGTCTCACATAGTCAACCCATTTGTAATCTGTCTCGCTGCACTGTATCACTCCCAACCTTGTTCTCCCATACTCATACATTGATGGTCAACAACGTTTCACATCAACTCTCAAATTCGAATACAAACTAGCTGATGTACCTTTATCTTTGGTGGGCGGACTTGTTGGACAACAGAATGAGAACTACACTAGAACACCATTAAGGACTAACTCAGGTGAATAACCACATTATCTACACAAGATCTCGTGGTGTCTGGATGTTTTCTGCTAAAAGGAAAAAACCTGAAGGTTCAAACCAAAACAACAAATAGGCAGATGGATCTAGTCGCAAGAACAAGCTGTTGAAGAGGACAGGCCGAGAATAATACCCTCTCTGCACGCGTATAGATACCCAATTCTGTTTCCTCTACTGAAAGGTCCCGTTTCCCGTCTTTATTTTTTTTTAATTTAGTGTTAGTCTTCGCCAAACACAGGTCATCATGGAAATCGACCTAGACAGAGCTCTAGAGCCTGAACCGTCACAAGAGGTCAAAAGAGCTGTCCAAAACGGCACCACTAGAGATCCACAGACGCCACCACCTGCTACACACATCCCGACTGCCCAGCCGCCATTCCAACCCACTGAAATTGGCACACAAGACAACTATGTGCCCCAGATCCAGCCTCTTGATCATCAACAACTCAGCCAGGTGCCAACTATTGCCACACAACTCACCACTGAGGAAAGCATAAGTATCCCTTCGAGCCATAGCTCTCCACAAATTGTCTCCCAGCAAGTTACCGCACCAACAGACTACAACTCTTCTAGAAGATTAACGTCCACTAATGCGTCTGCCTTTGAGGAAATCAACACCATGAGAAAGATGCTGGCCACCGATTCCAAGACTTCCACCGAATACACCCTGCATATCCTGTTCACACAGTTTGTGAGGCATGCTGAGAGGAAACTGAATGAGTGTCTAACGTATCCGTTAAACGGAGAACCTCCAATTGTTGATCTGTTAGCTGAAGGCGTCGATCCTGACTTTGACAAAATCATTGCTTCACTAGGTTACATCTCTAAGAACAATCCAAAGCCTGTTATTGACTCTGTCATGTTCTGGAGAAAATCAAAGTCTGAGGTTGCCTCAATGGCAGCTCAAGCTGCTGAGAATGCCATTACTGGAGTGAAAGAACACAAGGACTCCAGTTCATTCAAGAAACAGCATTCACATAGTTCAAGCTCAGTCAGTCGATTCTCACACAGAAGAAACAATTCTTCAAGATCAAATATCCAACCCGTTGACTCTAAATTAAGCAGCCTAGAATTGCAAGTGCAATCCTCAAGAGAAACTGCCATTCAAGGTGAAAGAAAGTCCATCATCAGTATCTACATCTTATGTCGCGTTTTGATTGAGGTGGTGAAACAAGTCAACTTCGACTCTACTGGTGATGATCTAGGTGACAAACTAGAAGAAATTGTGTTCTCTCAATTACGAAGTACAGATCCAATCTTGATCTCATCAAGTATCATCAGATCCGCAAACTGGAACTTGTTCGCTGAACTTCTGGGCTATATGTCCGAGAAGAGGTTCCTGAGTGTGAGTGATAGATTCATTGCTGACTTGGAAAAGATACCAGCTGTTGTGCAAAAGGATGTTGAACCTTCAATTCATCTGTTGATCCATGGTATGAGATACCTAAAGTTGAAGAATTACCCATTAGAAGATTTTGAGGAGAGTGCTGACTTCTTACAGTCCATTGCCAAGTTCTTCAAGGCCACCAAATCATACTCCATCAAACTTGCTTATTCGCAGGTGCTAACACGAATCTTGCTACCACTAGCGGAAACCTTGACTGCCGAAGTCAATCATCCAACTTGGGCCGCTTCTATCAATACCATCTATGAAACTGCACATAACTTGGATTCTTCGAAGAATTGGATGGCTAGTTTCACTTTGGTGACGTCTTTGCTTTGTGTTGCGCCAAACGAACTATTCTTAGCAAACTGGTATCAACTTGTCGAAACTGGCATTAGAAACCTAAAGGCTAAAGGTGCGACTTTAGAGGAGAAAACCACAATTGTCACTTGCATTGCAAGACTGATCTGGGTTTATATTTTTAGATGTACAGAGACATTGAATAACACCACGAGAAAGATCGAAGGTATTATGAAATCTTTGTTCTCCAACAAGGGCAAACAATCCTGGCTGGTAACTGATGCTTCTTTAATCTTACCATTGGTCCAAATCTTCAGAGCTTTGGGCTACACTGCCTACAATCAAACTATTGAAAACTTTATCATCCCCCTTATCAGATCTGGGTTTGCTGGTCATACCCTTGACAATTTACAACATGAAAAGGTTGTTCTTGCTATCAGGGCCTATGTTGCCCTGTTGGCTGATACCGAGAGACCGGTATTCCCTGAGAATGCTGATGTTATTGGTTCACCTGACGTGAACATTGATTTCAGGTCTAGTAATCACGATGAGATGTGCAGATATACTGATGTTCTGTCATCATTATTGGACAGTCATGTTGGCCCGCAGCTGTACACTGAGAATCAAACGCCAACTACTCCATTCTTTCCAAGCTCCAAGTCACCATTTAGTGGGTTCAAATTTGGTTCTGATTTCTCCGTTCAAACAACAAGGAACATGAACATTGAACTGTTGGCCGTCATCTTAGAGTCTATTCCATGGTTGAGTGATGGTACACCAAGAAAGAATGTTGAACTTCTCAGCAGAAACACATTGCACAGTGACTATCGTGTCGCTAATGCAGCTTCCAACTCTTTGAAACTGCTTTCATCCAAAAAGAATCCTTCTGGTTTGATTAGTGTCTTTGCTAACTATGCTTTCAACTTCACTGAACGTGCTGGTGATCCAAACACTTATGTCATCTCCAAAACGCTCCTAAAATTGTATCTTGACCTACTTGAACACTGGCTGAAATCCTTGAAAGAGAGAAAGAGCAAGATTAATGAAGATTACATTGCTCCAAATGGCCTAGACATCGCTGAGGAGGAGGTTGAAGAACTTGACGAGATCCAACTGAAGAACACAGTTACAGTCATTGAAGAAGTTGAAGGCCATGGTTTATTTTTCCTAGCTTCGCATGACTTTGAAATTCGTCGGTTGGGTATTTCCATTCTGAGAATCACGGAAAGCTTTGATGATGCACTTTATGAACAGACAACCAAGACTAAGTCTTCCAACATGCGCCATTCGCGCTCCAACTCCAAGTTTGCCGCTGATATTGGTACAAGAGTCATCTTCATCTTACAATCTGTTGATTTCTTCAAACTGATTGGTTCTCAAAGGCAACAACTGAGTGTTGCTGAAAGATCAAGAGTGGCTAAATTGGGTCAGAAACCAAGAAGAAACGTTCTGACTAGACTTGCTGAATCTGAGTATGGTGTCGACTCTGCTCTATGGTTCAAAGTCTTTCCTAAAGTTTTGGCCACAATCTTTGAAAAGTGTCCAGTAACGATGGCATTATGTCGTTCAATTGTCTGTACACGTCTGGTTCAAATTCATGAATTGATCTTTGAAGTTGCTGATTCTCCAAGAGCTTCTCAAAGATTGGGTAGTGGTCCTCCAGAAATTCTTGTTGAACAGTGGAAGCTGTACTTGATTGTTGCCTGCATCTCATTGACTTCTACTAGTGAACAAAGACTACATATCCCAGAGAGTGTGCAAAGTAACAAGAAGAGGCCTCAACAATTACTGACTATCCAACACAGCACCATCACTAGTGCTAAGAGTATCTTTAGACTGACCTTGAACCTGTTGACTGGTTCTAATCAGGTTGTTAGAGATGCCATTATTTCAGGCCTAAGTTGCATGAACATCAACATCTTTAAATCATTCATTGAAACAGTTGATCCAATCTTTGTGAGCTGGGAGAAAGAGCTAGGTGTTAATTTTGTTCCGAAAGAAAGTCGTTTGAGAATCGAAGTGACACATATCTTGAACATTGTGTCCAAATTCATGGAAGAAGAGTCCATTATTGAAGATGATTGGATTGTTGAAAGACTGGTCACGTTTATCAAGATTGTGAAGGCATTCTTATCCAAATCTGAGGTCCAACACAGCTTTGAATTCCAAAAGCTTCGTCGCTACTTCTGTGGTCTGCTTGAAAATGTCTATAATGGTATCCAGAAAAGAAGCGATGCAAGTGAATGGTTTCCTTTTGAAGCTCGTGTCTCATGTTTCACTTTCCTAGAAGAATGGTGTGGTTATGGAAAATCGTCTGTCATTGCTAAACAGAGATATGCCCAAATGGCCAAGCACATCACCAACCCTCAAGAATTGACAGCTTTGAACTCTGCTATTGAATTTGAAAGACAGATATTGAGTATTTCTGCCACAAATGCCATGGTCTGCCTATTGAACGGAAAGATCCAAGAACTGAGAGGTCAAACATTATTAAAGTTTGATTTACCTGGTTTGCTATCATGGATTGATTTGCTGTTATCTTCACCAAATGAACGAATTTTAGTTCTGGCCAAGAAGGCATTATACAGTATCTTGAAGTACAACCCAGACGACAAAGAACTTTACAATGAAGTCTTCAAAAAGTGTATCTTTGATCAGAAGACGATCATCATTGAGAACTACTTTGTGTCGATCTTGGATGCCTTGATCAACAGTACAGAGTACCCATTGAAAAGACATCAGGTACTATTGTTTTCTCTCTATGGTATTGGTTTCAACAACTATAAGATTCGTTCACTTGCTGCGGACCTTTTGGTTGACGTTGAGAAGAGATTATTTGGGACTGGTTTCAGTTCAACTTTCAGTGAAAGAATCAGAAACAGAAACAAGACTATATTCAAGAGAGCTCTACTGGATGTCTCTACATACTTTGCTTCAACTTATCCTGATGAAAACATTTTCCTCATCTCAGAGTTGACAAAATTCTTTCATCTGGTCAGTTTTGAATCTAGAAGAGACTTATTGACTATCTTGTTGCCATGGCTACAGACTGTTGAATTGAAGGTCACTGATGATGATGACATTTCCGACATCAAGTCTTACATGATCCTGTGCAATCTTTTTGAGATCACTATCAAGTTTTCAGATGCGATTCCAAATGAAATTGAAGCCCTTTGGATCTCATTGGGTAATGGTAACAATTTTAACAATGTTCATGCTATTCTGAAATTCTCACTGCAAACTTCATTGATCAAGAGAAATCCACTGTTTGTTGAATTTGCTAGTAAGGTTCTTGTTTATATTTCAGGTACGAGTTCTGTTCTTGTTGATTCTTTGGTCAGCTACATTGATCATAAGAATATGGTTCCCCCAAAGCCGACTAGTTTTGAGCCCCCAAAAGATGATTTGGGTTTCCCATATGTTGCTGATATTTGGAAAGTTATCAGTTATCCTGCTAAAGACTCGGTATTCTCATTAGGCCAATTGGCTTTGATCTTCTTGTCAGACTTGGTTGTTGTTCCGAAGGACTCGTTGGTTTCTAAGATTCCGTTGCTGTTACACGTCTCATTTGCCCTATTGGATCACTATCTGCCAATTGTTCAAGAATCTGCTGCTAAGATGATCATATATATCTTGAGTACTATCCAATCACATCCAAAGTTAGATGCAACCAAGAATCTGATCAGGAACAATCAAAGATTACTTTGGGTCTATGATGACTTGAACAATGATAAGAATGGTGCCAGATCTCCAAAAGACATGGACTTGTTGGTTAGAAACATCTTGGAAATTTTCAGTGCCACTAATCCGACTATTCAAGAAGATTGGGGTAGAGCCGCTTTATTCTGGGCCACGAATTGTGCTGTCAGGCATATTGCTTGTCGTTCATTCCAGGTGTTCCGCTCATTGTTGTCATTCTTGGATCAATCCATGCTGAGAGATATGTTACACAGATTATCAAACACGATCTCTGACGAGACGCCAGATATTCAAGGTTTTGCTATGCAAATTTTAATGACTCTGAATGCCATCAACTCTGAATTGGACGCTGAGAACTTGATTGGGTTCCCACAGCTGTTCTGGGCCACTGTCGCTTCATTGAACACTATCAATGAGCATGAATATATAGAACTGTTGTCGGTCTTGACTAAGTTCTTGTCTAAGATTGATTTGGATTCTGAAGACACTGTCTCTGCTCTGGTTGCTACGTTCCCGTCCAACTGGGAAGGTAAGTTTGAAGGTTTGCAACAAATCATCATGATTGGTTTAAGATCTGCTACATCTTGGGATGCTTCATTACAACTATTAGATCGCTTGAACAAGCTGAAGGACAGTGAGATTATTGCTGGTGAATCAAGACTATTGTTTGCTTTGCTGGCAAACATTCCAAGATATATTCATGCTTTGGAACAGAAAGAACTGTCACCGAAGCTGTTGGAATCCGCTGAAATCCTGAGTGTCATGGCTCAAAATAAAGGACATTCCAAACTGGCTAGAATCATTGAATCATTTGCTAAGAACAGATTCAGAACTAAGGAAGATTTCTTGGGTCAAACTGTCAACTTCATTTCCGAGAATTTCTTGTACGAATACAGTGGTCAAACCGTTATCTTCCTATTGGGGTTGCTTTCCAACAAAATTGAGTGGGTCAAAATTGAAACTATGAAAGTTTTAAAGGCTTTGTTACCAAAGATTGATTTGTCTGCTCCTCAATTCCAAGGTTGTGGTGCTGACTTGATTTCTCCACTCTTAAGATTATTATTAACGCCCTTCGCTCAACAAGCTCTTGAAGTTCTTGATGAAACCAACAGCATTCCAGGTAGTAAACTGGATAAGGACATTTTGAGAATGTCATTAGGTAACAGGACAATCAAAAAGGACTATGAAAAGACTGCTACTCTATTTGGCATTCCTGAAGATAGTGGTTGGTCAATTCCAATGCCTGCTATTACTGCAGCTACTACAAGAAACAACGTCCATGCCGTCTTCACAACATGTGCAGCAGTTGTTGAGACTGAAGAACCACAGCCTGAACAAGAACAGATCAAGTTCCACATGGAGGAATATCAGTATGGTGGTAATGATAGAGGTATGCAACAACAACAAGACACTGTTTCAGTTCATGAAGATAATGATGGTTCTTTGAGTCACATGTGGGCCGAACTAGATAATTTGGACTCTTTCTTCACTAAAGATACTGAAAACATGTCACAATTCTCCGGGATAACAAACAACAATACTGGACACCACTTCAGATCCATATCCACTGATACGAGATACAGTTTCGCTGACAATTTGGGTGCTTATGAATCAGCACCACATATTTATGATAAGAAAGTTTCCGTGATTTTGAACAGAAGTTTAGCAAGGACACAATCGAACACTTCATTCAAGACTTCATTAGCGGATTCTTTCTCTAACAGTCCAATCAGTGAATCAAGACATCTAAGTTCCATCTACAGCAGGAATGAAGGTAACAACAGATCCAGAGTTGCTTCACCAACTTCTCCACAGGGTCAATCGTCACCAAGTTCACCATTATCCAAGGATGATTTCTTTAGATTTGAAGGCTTGCTAGGTCAAGGTCAACAAAATTCACAACAACCACAGCAACATAATAAACCAAAGAAGATCATGGGTAGGTTTTCTTCCCAGCCAACTCCAGAATACATTTCCAACTGGTCTAATGGCGTTAACAACAATGTCAACTCATCAGGTAAACAATTGAAAGAGAAATCATCAGGTTTCAGCTTAAACAAAGAGAAGAGATTCTTCAATCATCAAGACAAATAGATTAGAATGAGACTAATAAAACGTACGTAGTTTATAACACCAGTGTGCGAGTCGTATAAACATTATATTGATATTTCTATTTACAATCAAGAAAAAATGTTGTTTAACCAGAAGTTGGGAGAGCATTAATCATCTTCCCAGAGTTGTCAAAGGTGAACTTACGGTCCTTCTTGTTATCACGTAGAGTAGTACCGTAACGGAAACCAACTTGCCCAACTTTAGCCTTAGTAAACTGGAATTCAAATCTATCTTTCTTGTTGCCCTTGGCGATGAAAACTTCTCTTTCCCTTTGGTATGATTTCTTGTCATGAGAGTGATCACCAGTGGTGGCTAATCTGTCTAGAGTTTCGGCAGCTGGTTCCAGGCCAAAGACTTTAGCGGCATCAACTGGACCAAATGGTTCTGACTCAGCAATGGTGACGAACTTGGATTGTAAAGTCTTGACAGGGACAGGAATTTCAGACAAGTTTTCAGAATGTGATTGTCTTTCAAATAATGGGAACATTTTATACATAGTTTCAGACATTTTCTTTAATTCTGGAGTAACTTTGTTTTCAGCCTCCCATTTCTTTTCGATTTCCTTTAATCTGGCAACGGCTTCTAATCTTGGGATCTTGATACCAAGACTAATAGCAACATCTTGCACTGGGATCTTCTGTATCACTATTCTTTCGTAGATTTCTTCTCTATCTTGGTGAGACAAGTTCAAGTTAGTCTCACAGTATTGATTGGTTGGGAATGGTCTAAGTTTGTTTTCACGTGCTCTTGATGATGGGGCTTCTATTGGGTTACCGAATCTATCAATTGGCTTACCAGTTTGGTAATCGATTAGTGGGTTACCTTTTTCCTTAGCAGGTTGAATATAGTTAGGTTCATGATTTTGTGGGGCTGAGAAGTATTTGTTGTTTGGATATTCACCTTTGTAGTTCTTCTTACCTAGAAACAAGCCCATTTGGAATCTTAGATTGGTTTTATGGTCCTTTGGATGTGTTTTACCCATTCTTGATGCAGGATAGAAAGGATACGCTATTCTTCTTCTGGAAAAGTGACGCACTTGCTGATTAGTGGCACTGTTCACCACTGATCCTACTGAAGCTGTGGCTGTGGTCTGTCGTGATAGCATTGTGATGTTTTTGGTGGATTAAAAGCACAGAAATCTATAAACTTCGTTATTACCTTTTGAGCTTTAATTTTGATGAATTTTTCACATTTCGATAAATTTTCGCGAATTTTGTATTAAGCCGGGTAAATGTTTTTTCAAGCATGGTAAGGGCACATATCAATAGACATATAAGGTAAAAGGGTCTTCAAGACTTTCAATCATTACAAATTACAGACACTTTGAAGCAAGAGGATATGCATTTTAATTAGATAGCCGTAATAAACTAAATGGTATAACAACAAACAAAACAACTCGTAAAACACATAGACATTTGCCTCCTTTCCAATTTCTCTTTGTTTCGTATGTATAATCTCTTGTCTGAGTATATTGAATAATAACAATAATGGTAGTCCATCTCCCCCGTCAAATGATGCTGATCTTCATGTTGACCAAATGCAATGCAAAGTGTTATGATAACAAGGTAAAAAAAACAGAAGAACGTTCTAGAACATTTCACCCAATTGAGCAGGGGAGGCAGTGGCATCATTCCCTGTCCCATTCACTGAGCTGCTTGTATTGCCTGAATTTGCAGCAGTATGGGCAGCGGATTGGGCAGTAGATGTGGCAGAGTCAACACACCAGTGCTTATGGTAACCCCAGGCTTTCAATTGACATTCTTTAGAACAATACTTGGTACGTTTGCAACGACGACATTTGGCAAATTGTTTAGGGGTTTCCTCCCACGCCCCACATTGGAAATAAGCACACTGTCTCACACCACCACGGGCTTCATCTTTACGACAAGAATTCCTCATGATAACACCGGACCAATAGCACATGTCTGTGTTGTTGATTGTCTTCAAGGTGAATTTCTCAACCAGTGGGAATAAATTTAATGGGTGTGTAATCTTGGTGTTTGGATCTCTGTCAATCTCATTCATGTTTTCCATCTCATTCAAATCTGGGGATTGTTGTCTTGATGTTCTTGTTGAAGAAAACACTGAGGACATGTATGATTGGTGAAGTTGATGTTCAGATAATCTTTCAAAATAAGCTTCATAGTTCCACTTGTTATCAAAGATAGACTTTTCAACTTTAGAACACATGATTGACCTGATTTTCTTGCGAATGTTGGCTTTATGATAGAATTTGTTTAGTTTGACTGAGAGTTCAACCAAGCGTAGACAGCACTCATCTTCATTCTTTTCATTCAACGAATCTTCCAATTTCATAATTGAATTCCTTAACTGTTGGTTGAATCCTGACTGTTCCAGTTCCAATTCACGAATCTTGCTCTCTTTGAAGATCTGATTATTCAATGTGTGTAATTTAGTCTCATTGGTTATGCTAGATAATTTAGGATTGAAGGATGAAATTGTGGATGGTAATGTGGATGTGGTACCAGCAACCATTGAGTTAACAGAACAGGTGTCATCATCATCATCGTCATCATCCTCTTCCTCTTCTCCTTCAAGACTGAAATTGTCATTTGAAGAAAGTGGATTCTTCGGATCAGGTAATTGTGGGGATAAGTTTCTTGATCTTTGATCTTTTGGCTGTGGTCTTCTTTCTGTTATCTGATCGTTTGAGATGTTGGTATCAGGTAGTAAAATTGTTGATGATGGTTGAGACTGTGGGTCCATCGTAGATGATTGTGTGTTTGGCTCTAAATGTTGAGATTGGGAGGCAGAATCACCGGCAGTGGTAGGTGTGGAAGAATTGTTCAGAGTTGAATGTCTGTTTTCATCAGACGATAAGTTGGACATGAGTTCATAATCATTGTCATTATCCATGAAATAATCATTGTCTTTCTCTAGTAGTGGTAGTCCTTCATCTTGGTCCAATTCATTACATTTTCGTAACATTGTTCGTAATGAAAAACGATCCACCAGGTGAGTGAATTGTAGGTATTTTTTCAGGTTAGAGTACTTGGATATGAATGCCAGTAATTGTAAAGACCAGACAGCATCATCGTCTTTTGGTATTAAAACACCATTCAAGAAAAATCTAGGAGCTGTGATGGTTTCATTGATATCATGCAAGTTTTGTTGAAACGTTAATTCGTTCATCTCTGGGTTAGAATTGTCTAGTTGTTGGTCTTCATCGGCATCAGATAGGTGGATCCCTCTGAAACTTCTCTTGATGTCTTGTTTCTCTAATTGAAGGAATTGATAAATCTTGGAATCCTTGTTTACAAGTTTCAACAAATCATATTCAGGTTCATCATCATCAGTAGTCTTCGGTTTCACGCAACACATCTTGATCTTGCTCTTGAACTTGTTGGATACCATCGTTAGGAAGTTCTCTGTCAGGTTCCCATCTGTATCATTATCAAAGTTTCTAACCATCAGTAAGTAATTGTCCAACACGGTAGCAACGATTGGGATGATTCCAGTCTCAACGACTTTTTTTCTAATCGCTTCAGTGCCCCTGGTGCCTATAATAACCAGGCATTGGAAGGCCAGTGTCCATTTCCAGGCCGTCATGGCGTTCTGTTTCTCCTGGTGGATGGTCTTTGGTTTATGGAAGTCGCCATTGGACAGATTAGGCTCCGTGTGACACTCTTGAAGGATGGCCACCAGCCTCTCCACGCCACCATCGTTGGATAGCATCTCACGGACCTTTGCACTTGAGGATGTCAGAAATGTCAGGTGGTTCAGGGAATTAACCAGTGGCTGGTCTGTAGTGCAATCCAGGGCCCGTCTGTCATACAGGTTGGGGGAGATGGACACGGCCGCCTTGTTGAGCGCGACAGACTTGTAGTTGGAGTCTCTCATGGCCGTGGCGTCGTGTGTGTGGGCTGTGTGTTCTCAGTAGAGTAGCGGTGCTGAATGTGTTGTTGTTGTGGTAAAAGTGAGTCCCGTCTGGAGTCATGTTCCCTTTTGCATTTTGCATTTTTTAATTCCATTTTTGTTAGTGGCGATAAAAGAAAAAAAAAAAACAGGCTGCTTAGTCATCTGGGGGTGGCTGATGTCAGCACATACGCCAAGATTATGTAATCGTACTAGAAACAATGACTGTGTTGCACCTACCATGATCACGTGATCACCAAGCCCTGTTTTTAAAGGACACCAACAAAGCGAAGGTTCAGAGAAATCATCAACCTTTGATTCAGTTCAAACCCGTCCAACCCATCGCCAATTGCCCTACAAAATACCATGAAGACACCCTTGCTCGCACTGGTCGCACTTCTGGGCGCTGCCACCACCGTTGCTGCCAACAAGGACAACATCGACCAAGACTACACGCAACTGTGCTCCGGCATGTACTCCAAAGACTCCTGGGGTGGTAAGATCAACCCATTCATCTCCACCAACCTGCTAGACTACCACGACAAAAACCAACGTTCCGAGGGCTCCGGCTCCGATGACACCAGTGACTCCGACAACATTGATATTTCCGTCGTTGTGTTTGAGTACAAGGACATTGACATTCTTGGGAAGCCTTTATCGGATGGGAACAAGAAGTACATCTGTGACACGAACGCCGTCGAGCTGAAATTCTGCGAGGAGAGCCAGAAGGGCACTTTCATCGTCAATGAGGACAAGAAGGGCACTAACACCTCCCAAATCCTAACTTACAGCATTACCTCCAAAGGTTTGAACAAAGAGGATAAATACCCGGTTAAGAATACCGGTTACTACTGTGTTGCGACCTTCTCCAAGAGACGTGATTCCAACTTCAAGATCCAGGTGAACTTCCAGAACTCATTCGGTAACATTGCAGCAGCTGAGTATCCTAAGTTATCCCTATATGCTGCCCTAGCTATCGCTTACGCTATCTCCTTTGCTTATTACGCCTTCAATTTCTATAAGCACAGACATGAGGTTTTGCCATTACAGAAATACTTTTTGTTCTTCTTTGTGTTCTTGACTTTGGAAACCGTGTTGATTTGGTCATACTATGACTTGGAGAACGCTAAGGGTGCTGAAAACGCCGGTGTTAAAGTCTACATGGTGTTCATTTCTATCCTGAACGGTTTCAAATTCTCCTTTTCATTCTTTTTATTGTTGGTCATCTGTCTAGGTTACGGTATCGTTGTCCCTAAATTGGAAAGGAAGCTCATGATCAGAGCACAAGCTTTGACTGCTCTCCATTTCATGTTTGCCACTGTGTACATTGTCGTTAACTACCTGTCCACCCCAGAAGCCGAAGCCAACTTCACCGGTTTAGTTGTTCTACCAGTGATGCTAATGACTGTTGCCTTCTACGTGATCACTTTGAAATCATTGTCAGCTACTACTTTGCTATTACAACAACAGAAACAAATGATTAAATTAGGGATGTACAGAAAGTTATTCAGAATTATCTTCTTTTCAATGCTGGCTTTGATCTTGGGTGTTTTCATTTCATCATTCGTGTTTATCGGGATGTCTACTACTGAATTGATCGAACAACACTGGAAAACAAGGTTTTTCTATTTGGAGTTCTGGCCATCATTGGTATATTTCTTTGTTTTCAACGCCATCGCATTCATTTGGAGACCAACAGATACTTCATATATGCTTGCCGCTTCACAACAGGTTGCCTCAGATCCTTCAAACGCAGCCGATTTCGAATTGGACGATTTGCAATCATTGCAAGAATCAAACTCTGGTCAATATCAAAACTTGGGTGACAATGACAGTCTGGATTTGCAATCCGATGACGAAGAATCTCGCGTAGGTGAAGCTGGTGAAGGTTCAAGTAAACCACAAGGTTCTGATGATAGAATTAAAGATGATAAAAAGAGAAAAGACTGAGCCACTGTGAAAAAAATCTACCACGGCCTATATATGTTGTACACTAAGGTATACATTACATACATCCATTAACAAGTTGTTGTAAAAAAAAAAAAGAAAAAACTTATCTCTATCATTGATTCTCTATTATTCTATTCATAACCAAACACTCTTGATTCAACCTTTTGGATTAACTTCATAGTTTGTTCCATAAAAGTCAAAGTCAAAATGGTATGAGGTCCCACTCTTAAGATTTGAGCAAAGAAACCTTTATAGAGGGCACCAACACCTTCGTATCTAATGGTCTTGATAGCACAGTCGACTGGGCCCTTGTAATGGTTCGAACCTTCCTTTTGGTTGTACATACGGGTTAAGATGACATCACCAGGATTCATCACAACACTAACACCAAGACCTGCACATGTGGAACTGACAAGATGTAAACTGGTACCTTCTTGCATCAAATTATGTCTTAGCAGATAATTCTTCACATATGAGTAAATAGGTAGTTGCACGGAGGAGCCCATACCGGTTCTGATGATAGCAGCATCAACACCGCGGAATAAACCTTTGAACCCTTCTTTCTTAGCGATTTGGTATAACCCATCAAATGTGTTTTTATAATGGGTTTGGTCACCAACAGCGGTCAATGAGCTTGTGTATGATTGCATACGGGTCTTGATCAAAAACAGAGGAGACCCGACAATGGCACCAGCTATACCGGAGATGGCACCAGCGGCAACGTTAACAGGGACGTTTTGAAACTTGATTGGGTCTTGATCACGGAAGAATATGGAGTTGATGATATGTCTAGATGGTTCATAAAGACCTAATCTACAACCGTTCAGACCAATTTGGTAGATGTAAGCGGAAACAAGCCCCTTTTGGCAACCACGGATACCTTCATTCTTGTAAATGGTCGCTAGTGCCTGAAATGGGTTTTTATAAAGCTTAGCACCACCAGAGGTTAATTCACCTTGTAGTTGCATTCTGGTCTTGACCAGCTCGATCGGGTTGGTGAAAGTAACGGCACCACAGGCCGCCAGACCACCGGCAACGAACCCGCCTAAGGTGGAGATTTTCTGTGAGGCAGACTTCTGGGTCATTGAATTGGTGATTGGTGATTGAGTCTTGATAGTGTGATGGTTTATGACTGTTGTATCTTTTTTCTTGCCGATCTTTTTTTCATTTTTTGGCTCTCCGATAACGGCTAACTGGTAGATAAGGGCATTTTCGCAGCAGAGGAAGGCATAAACCGATGGTTTGGGAGTTCAGGGATTTGTTTGGTTCTTACAATAGTTACATATGTATCACTGTATTCATAGTCCATGATTAGGTACACAAATACAAGTTTCCTCCGCAAATTTTTGGGCGCTTTGAAGCCGAAACTGCCATTTGATGACGGTTCAGCGATAACGGCCTGGGCTTTTCTTCGGGGATTGAAATTTGATTTTTTTTTGTGTCAAACTATAAAATAATAACAGTATTGAACAATTTGAACAATTTGAACAATGGATACAGTGAAAATGAAAATACTTCATGGCTTAACTGCAGCTCGACTCTCAATTCTACATTAGCGGTCGTATCAAGTACATTAATATTATATGGGGGGTTAACGTAGGAAAATATCATGATATAGCGTAAAAGGAAAGGCATAAATAGGGGGGAGGATATCTAAAGATCAATCTTAACTGGCACCAGGACTTGCGCTGATCTGATTCCCACAGTCTTTACACAGCACAATAACACCACCCCTTGTACCTGGCTGTGCTGACCTCACTGTGAAATTTTCACCATCACAGATTTCACAACTGACTTTGCACTGGTCCGCGCCATTCACCGAACTTGGGGTGGTGGATTCTGTAGCTCCGAGAGATTTCCTTGACGGTGAGTCCGTTAGTGTATCGGATTCGCCTTGACCAGACAGTGAGAGTTTTTTGAAAGAGTGGTTTCTGGCGAGTAATGAATGTTGAGACGAGTTGGAGTTCTTGCTGTTGAAGATTCTATGGCTCGAACTGACAGGGTTCAACGTTGGAGATGAAGCACTCTTGTTCAGACTCTTGTTGTTGTCAGTTAAGAATTTCCTCACTGAGGAGTCAATATCTTGTCTAAAAACCCTAATCAGACCAGTGTCATCAGCAGTGACAATGATGGAACCAATATTGGATTTATCAAATAAAGTCACCTTTGATTGGAAGGATGCTGGTGTATCTGTACCATCAATCCCCTTAGTTTCTCTATTGAATTCACTGTTTAGTTCAAATATGAAATCATTAGACAATGACAATGTCTTCTGAGTCCCAATTGGCGCGAGCACTGCGCAGGTGACTTTGGAATGGTGTGCATGGAACGATGTGCTATCTCCTCTCTTCTTCTTGTTTGAGACCAATTTCTTCAATGGATCATGATGGTGTCCTTCATCATCCTTTTCAACACTCCAGATGTAGACATAATGGTTCTCAGAACCTGAAATAACGAATTTGTTATCATCAGAAACACTAGCAATGATCTGTGAGGATGTATTATCTGACCCTTTGAAATAAGCCTCCAATTGACGGTGTCTCAAGGATAACAACCTGATCTTGGAATCATTGGACGTTATTAGCACCTTAATATCGTCTTTGTCCACAAATGTCTCTATTCCAGTGATCTTAGCTCCCGTGGCAGATTTTTTTTTATTCAATTGGATGGAGTGTCTTAATTCCAAGTTCTGGGTGTCGAGGAAATAAACACCACCGGTGAATGTACCAACAATGGTCAGGTTACCATTTGGAGTAAACCCTACTGCAGTAACCAAATTCTGAGCATCGAATTCATAACTGACATTATTTTCAAGTATTGACCAAAGTCTAACCTTATTATCCAAACAACCAGAAACAAAGAATCTGTCATCTGTAGGATGAAACTTCACGCTTGTAACAAAATCACCATGCTGGAAAGTTCTTAAGCATTCGTCTTTCTTGATGTTCCATAGTTTCACCGTCTTGTCCATTGATGCAGATAATATAAAATCGTTCTTACTCCAGTCAATTGCTAAGATGTCATGAATATGACCGTGGTAGTTTCGTATCGGGGCAGGTAGGAACACTGAGGCATATGGAGTCTTGTTGTTTGTATCATTCGTTAGACGATCAAGAGGTGATGAAAGTACTTTCCAAACTTTGATGGTGTTATTGCCCTTACCAGCAGTGGCTAAGTACTTCCCATCATTATTGAATTTCAGAGCCCAGACAGAGGCTTTGAAATTGAAGGCCTTTGAACCACTGGAATCAGAATTCCCAGAGTTGAGCATGTCTTTGGAGGCATCATCTTCACATGGGCCAAGTTGTATGTCATTGATGTTCGTCATGCTCGTGTTGGAGAGGATCTCGTTCAGGTCATCAGCCCCACTAGAGCCCTTCTCATCATTCTGATTCAACTCTTGCGCAAGGAACAATCTCTTCAATACTCCTGCTGTGGATGCAGACTTCTTGAACGTCTTGATGTATTTTGGTTCTTTCAGGAACTTCTTGTACTCTTCATCGTCTCTAAAAGGCAACTCGGTGATGTAGTCAGCCTTGCCACCAGTATGTTTCAGTTTGTTTGTAAGTGCCACTGAGAAGCATAATGGCGTCGTGGCGCAGCCTGATTTGGAAATGAAGTGGCGGTCTTCTTCTGAGCTCAGGCTGTCCGAGTTGGACATAGTGGATGCCCTGCTTCTAGAATCCTTGCCGTGGTGATCATAATGGAAAGAATTAAAGAGCTTGTTGTTCCTCTTTCTGAACAATGAGTTGCTTCTTTGCACCTCTGAAGGATTCTCAGAAGACATTGTCTAAAAATTGAGAAGCAAAGTGTATAATAAAGTATCAGATGTTATCGTAGCACAACACCCTTTATATCCCAAAGTTTTAATGAGAGTTGATATTTGCCATTTATAAACTTTTTACCCGTATACCGAAATTTCAAATGTATGTTAGCAACGACCAAAACGGCAATTTTCGCTGATTGATGGATCTGGTAAATTTCGCGAATAGGAATATTTTTTTCACCAAAAAAAAAATGCTGAAAAATCAGTGTAAAAATCAGTGAGATCATTAAAAGAGGTAAAAGAGCAGGTCAAAACTTCACAAATCGATTGAACACAGAATGTCTGAAAGAACCGAATGGGCCGACTCCGTCGACCAGCAGGAACCAATAGTGACCGTAAACGAAGATGGAACTAAAACCATTATAACATACAGAATCAACGCCGAGGGGAAGAAAGTGAAGGTGACCCAAAAGGTGAAAGAAATCATTGTCAAGGAAACAGTGAACAAAGATGTGGCAAGAAGAAAGAAATGGGCCAAGTTTGGTGCTGAAAGAGGTGCTGCTCCAGGTCCAGATCTAAGAACTACCCAAGTTGGTGAAGAAGTTGAGCTAAGACTCGGTACTTCATGGAGAGCCATTGAAAGAGAAATGGAAGAAAAGAAAGCCGATGATGCTGTTAAATCCACAGGTCAAAAGACCCTTAAATGTAGAACCTGTGGTGGTGCCCATTTCACCTCCAAATGTCCATACAAAGAAACCCTTGGTGCCGATGCCGCCTCTGTTGATGCTGATGGTATCCCAACTCCAGATGCTGGTTCTCCAGCTCCAGGTGCCCCAGTTGCCCCATCTGCTCCAGGTAAATACATTCCTTCCAGTCTTCGTAACAGAGGTCTTGGTGTTGCTGCTGGTGATGCAGCTGAGAGAAGAGAACGTGATGACTCCACCACTGTTAGAATTGCACAACTGAATGCAAGCGTCACAGAACAAGACATTAGAGAAGACTTATTGCCAGGCCTTGGTCCGATCGAGAGAATTAACATTGTTAGAGACAGAGAAACTAAAAGATCTAAGGGTCTTGCCTTTGTTCAATTCATCACTGAACAACAAGCTCAAGCTGCTATAGATAGATTGTCCGGTAGAGGTTACAAGAACTTGATTTTGCATGTGGATTGGTCTAAGCCAAAGAAATAAAGGGGTCTAGGAGAATAAAACAATAGTAATGAGGTCTGTAAATTAGTCTAATTTTAGGATGGTTAAATCGTTCAATGAAAATGTTGAAAGCATATTTATCTATAAAGACATGGACTGTATGGATCTTCTTCTACAATTGCCTAAAAGAGACTAAATTTTACTTTAGGCTCTGTATATGTCTGTGTCCCTTACCGTATATTTCGCGAACCTTTGATTTTGTGAGAAACCGAAGAAAATGGGAAAAACACTCTGATTGCCACTTTAAACAGGCAAAACACCACCAAGTTTTTAAGCCCTCCACACGTCCAATTCGCTATGGCATCTGTTGAAAACGACATTCCAGGGATCCTTTCAACCCTACGCACTAAAGGTGATGAACAACTAGCCCCATTTTTCTACGGCTTTGAAGATTTGTATGGCCGTAAGTTATGGCATCAATTGACAAGAGCTCTTGAGGGGTTTTACAGAGCTGAAGAAGCCAAACCATTAAGACTTAGATTATACAACAACTTCATCTCTGATTTCAAATACAAGATCAACATCTTGAAACTGGTGCAATTCCTGTTATGGTCCATTGAAGAGCTGTCTGCAGAAGAATCATTGACCTATTTGACAGAATTACAAACCAATTTATCCAAACAAGAAAACATTGATAAAGATCAAGCTCTGATCTTCATCGACATTGAAATCGCTAGACGCAAGCTTAGATTAGGTCAAGAGCTTGAGACAAGAGAAATTCTAGATCAAATTGATGAAAAATTGAACCAATATGATGATATTGACATGAAAGTGAACCAAAGTTATTTTTCAACAAACTCTGAATACTACAAAGTCAAATCAGACTACAACAACTTCTACTACCAGTCATTGCTATTCCTATCCACCATCCAATTGAATGAATTGAGCTCCGTTGACCAACAAAGATTAGCGTATGAATTGAGTATCAGTGCTTTGTTAGCTGACAAGATTTACAATTTTGGTGAATTGTTAACACATCCAATCCTAGAAACCATTGCTAAGGGCCATTATGAATGGTTAGTTGAACTATTACATTCCTTGAATTCTGGTGACATCAACAAGTTCTCTCAACTATTGAAAAACTTGGACAAGGTTCCACTATTGAAAGACTCTGAAGCCTTTTTGAGACAAAAGATCTGTCTAATGACCCTTGTTGAATTAGTTTTCAGTAAGTCCATCAGAATCATTTCCTTCCAAGATATTGCCAAAGCTACCCTATTGAGCGTGGATGAAGTGGAACACTTGGTTATGAGAGCCTTAAGTTTACAGTTGTTGAAAGGTTCCATTGATCAGATCAACCAATTGATTACCATCAACTGGGTCCAACCAAGAATCATTAACCAAACACAAATTGAAGGTATGAAAAATAAATTGATCGAGTGGGATGAAAATGTTTCCAAATTAGGGGAGTTTATGGAAGAAAATGGTAAAGAAATTTGGATTCAATGATTGTGTTGGTTTTTATTGTGTGTATGATAAAAGTGAATGCATTACTAAACTTGCATATCTGATGTATCAAGTTACATTTCTGCTGGAGTGTATAATCTATGGTCTTTGTAAAAGCTCGCTAGTGACTACAAACACAGGATCGGTACAATCTTTCAAAGAAAACTACTGAGCATCCTTTCCATTTATATGGGCCTCTCGGTTTTAATCGGAATTACAGGGAAAATCAAAAAGATTTCGAAACTGGAGAAAGAAATGAGAAGTTTTGTTAAAAGGAGTCCACAAAATATAATAGTCTGATTCAACCCTAAATGTCTGCCAGGGAGTATGAGCTTAAGCAATATGGCTCTGCTGAACGTCAAGTGATTGCTCTTTATGAGTCACTGGCACCCTTTAACGAGGGTTTCCGTCTTCCATCCTTCATCTTCGTCCATGGAGGAGCTTGGAAAGATCCCAACAATTCCTTCAAGGATGCCACTTTCTTCTCACAGAACTTGAACTTGACTATACCGTTTGCCAGTATGGACTATAGACTCTCCTCTGAGGTGAAATACCCCGGGTACATAGATGATTTAGAAGCTTCTGTGGAAAGTCTTCAATTAAGACTGGATGACAAGATCTCGTTTGTCGGTCATAGTGTTGGTGCACTAATGTCGCTTCAATTCATTGCTAAGAATGATGTGCATATTGACTCTGTTTATTTGCTAGATGGTATCTATGATCTGAATGAATTGATTAAGGAATACCCAGAGTACAAGAGCTTTGTGGACGAAGCTCACGATGACTACAGAAATGCTGTGAAACTGGACATTGGCAAGCTGAAAGGTGTTAAAGTGCACATCATCCATTCATATGAAGATGAACTGTTGAGTCTTTGCCAGACTAAATGGCTGATCCAACAATTGGAAGAGGCCAATGTCGATTATACTTTAAAGATTGGAAATTTTGGGAAACATGATGAAGTTTACAACAACCAGAAAGTGGTGAATTATGTTAATGAGAGTTTTTATTGAATAGAAAATATTATGTAAACAAAACGTAAACAAAATGTAAACAAACGTAAACAAACGCCACCAAACTTCACCAAAAACTCAACAAAAATGTCCCAAAAGAAGTCCAAAGAGTCTAAAACAGCAACCGCAAAGGGGACACCGTGTTCTTCTGGCTCCGATCATGTCTCTGAGCCTTTGATTGCCAAAGAATCCAAGCAGAATTCAACTCTCTCAGATGGTTCTAATGTCAAAGTCTTAGTGAGAGTTCGTCCAAGAATTGCCAGAGAATTGGACCAAAACTCAGAAATCCTTGTCAAAATGTCTGGTGAATCCACTACGCTTCGGAATCCAATGCCCACAGAGCTCTCAAGTCCTTCCAAGTCTTGCAAATTCAACGATCAAGAGAAACAATTTCATTTTGACCATTCTTTATACTCCATCGACTCAGATTCTCCAAATTTCGTGTCTCAGAAGGAAACTTATGACATTATTGGGAAAGAGATCTTGAATCACACTTTAAGTGGCTACAACACATGTATTTTTGCCTATGGTCAGACAGGGTCTGGTAAATCGTTCACTATGATGGGGGAAGATGAAAACCCAGGAATCATTCCTAGAACCTGTGCTGATTTGTTTGAGAGAGTTGGTCAATTAAACACTACTACAAAGTGTCAGGTAAGGGCTTCGTATTTTGAGATATATAATGAACAAGTGAAGGATCTATTAGATGATAACAAACAGTTGAAAATTAGAGAAAACCCAAAAACTGGTCCTTATGTTGAAAGTTTGACTGAATTCACCATTGAGAATCTGGATGATTTTTACAAGTATATGACCTTGGGGAATAACAACAGAACTGTGGCCGCTACCAAGATGAATGACCAGTCTTCGAGATCTCATGCTGTCTTCACTATTAATTTAAGAATCACAGAGTTTAATACAGAAGAAGATTTAATCAAAGAGACAAATTCAAGTTTAAGGTTGGTTGATTTGGCGGGTTCAGAGCGTGCAAATAGTACAGGAGCTACAGGGGTTAGGTTCAAAGAAGGCTCCAATATTAACAAGAGTTTAACAACTTTAGGAAGAGTTATTTCTTCGTTATCGGATGGTTCATCAAGACCTCCATTTAGAGATTCCACTTTGACTTGGATTTTGAAAGAAAGTCTAGGAGGTAATAGTAAAACTGCAATGATTGCATGTATTTCACCCTGTGATTACGATGAAACTTTGTCCACATTACGTTATGCCACCATTGCTAAGAAGGTTAAATTGAATGCAGTTGTTAATGTTGATGAAATCAAGGATAATAATGAAGATTATAGCAAGATGAAACAGGAGATTGAAGAATTGAAGAACTCATTAAATGAAGCTCAAAAACAAGAAGGTATGATTGCCCAGATCACCAACCTGAGTAAATTCTTTGAAGACCGTTTAATTGATCAAACCAACAAGTATAATATCTTGAAAGAGAAATTGATCAATTCTTCAGATGAGAAGCAAAAGTTACAAAACACAATAAACTCATTGCTAGTGAATATATTGCCAAAACAATCCACATTGTCAACACTACGAGAGCTTAGTGTACAACATGATACATTGAAACAAAGAGGACAAGTGTTGAAACAAATATTTGTTCAAGAACTTGAACTCTTTGCACCTTATGAATAATTTTAATTTTTAATGATAAATGATACTAACCTGTTTTGAAGACCAAAAAGGCATATTCTCCAATGTAGAAATAGACAAAGTAACCCAATTCATGAGTAACATAACTCCCAAAGTTCTTACCAACTATAACGTGCCATGTATGACCAAACTGTTGATCCAGTTCCTTTTTGATGTATCCCGCATAATCCTTTTCAACATCAAACTGTGCCAGTGCGTTTTCTGCCAGTGAGAAGACCACGCTCTGTATTTCTTCGCTCTGTAGTGGTTTCGTTAGTACTTGGTCCTTTGATGATGATTATGGTTTAGTGCTGTGGAGAGAAAACTCACCATATCTTGAGCTTTCAAGATGGCTGTTTTTTTAGGTTAGTAGTGGAATCCAGGGCCAAAAGCTGTGGACTCACGTTTTTGGTCCTTAACAGTGCTCATTGAGTTCTAATTGTTCTGTTTACCTCTCTCTTTAGTTAAGTATCAGTGTTGTTCTGTGTTTTTTTTAATCCAAAAGAAAAAAGGCCAAATTCAATATAATCAAGATATGACACCAAATAAGCAAATAAGCAAATAAGCAAATGGAGGACGAAGACAATAATCCCTTTGCAGGAACTGATCATTTGTTTGCCAGTGGGATCAGCGGTGTTGATGGGGATTTCTTAGGGAGTTCTACACCTTCAGTGTTTGGTTTGGAGTCCAATGCTTTGGAATCCAGTGCTATGGTCTTTGGGGACACCAATGAGCTGCCCACGCCACCACAGGGACTTCACCGTTCAGGATCCATTCAATACTCCATCAATGGTCATACGGAAGACCACACACTGGCGATACAAAGAAGTGTGCTAGATGACGGTTCATTGGGTTCCCAGGGTTCCTCACTGGGTTCTTCCCAGGGTTCTTCCCAAGGTTCACAGGGCTCCTCACAAGATTCAAGTTCCGACGCCTTCCCACATCAACAGCTGCCCATAAGTAACGATTTCATCGCCATCACGGACGCGGGACATGTCAGAGACACCAGAGGCAACCGTGTCATCGCCTACACGATCCGTTACAACGGTGTCGAGGTCAAGAGACGCTACTCCGAGTTTGATAGCTTTAGAACTGCCCTAATACGGCTGTTCCCAACGTTTATCATCCCTTCCATCCCAGAAAAGCATAGTGTTGTCAAGTACTTCTTAAGCCCGATCAATGCTAAGAACGATGTAAAGGTCATTGAGAAGAGAAAGCGAATGCTCTCCCAATTCTTGAACAGATGTCTAATGATTATAACTATCAAAGAATCCTTGATATGGCAACAGTTCTTAGATCCAACCATAGAATGGTCTGAAGTGCTATCATCTCCTCCAATCTCCATCCTACCACATTCAAACTTACTGGCGCCTCCATTGGACCCCACAAGGCCAAGTCCCTTGCATATCTTACTACCTATTCCTCATTCATCAACAATCAACAACTTCAAGTCAAGAGAAGAAGATAAAGAGATTGATAACAATTTCAAAGATTTTGAACAGATATTCCAAACTTACAAGAATTATACTAGTGGTTTACAAAAATCCGTCAAGAAACAAAAGAGACATTTTAAAGGTCTTGTGAAAGATCTTGGTGAATTAGGTGCCTATTACAACGCTTTCAGTCTTGAGGATAATTATAACTTGTCATTAGGTATTGAAAAAACTGGACAGGCTATTGATGCCAATTATTTGAATTCTGAAGCATTTGCCTTCAAGATATTGACTATTTTGGAAGAGCCAATCACAGAGATCCATTCGGATTCTAAAGAGACACTAAATGTGTTGAATTATAGAAAGTTGAAACAAGTTCAACTATTCATCATTGACACCACCATCAAGAGACGTAAACAAAGAATCGAATCTTTAAGAAGAGCCCAGGAACAAAGTGCAAGATTAGAAGAAGTGTTGAGAAGAAACGCTGAACAATCACCTACCATCGCTGCTGCAGTTAAACGACTCGAACAAGGTAAACCAATGAACAAAGTCTCCCCTTGGACGAGGATTTTTGCAGGGAGATCAGACACGAATGATATCAGTGTGATGAATGAAGTGGATAGGGCTAATGAGATTGATAAATTAGAGAAGGAAATGACCAAACTAGAGGACTGTCTGCGTGTGATCCTGAAAGATATTCGTGATGTCAACACTTCATTAGAACAAAACCTTCAACATCAATTGAAATACTACCATGAGAAATGGAAGGAAATATTACTGGACTATACACAAAGCCTATTAATTTGGCTTAAAGAAAACTTACAAGCTTGGGAAGTTGCGAAGGAGGAAATTGAAAACATCCAAGTTGTCAAACCGACTATTATTCATTAAAAAAACAGAGAAAGATATTCATATGGGGGGGTATGAAGGAGTGATTTAATCATTTTTGCATTATTTAATCATCTGTAGTTTTGGCCATTAATCATCTTCCTCTTCTTCTTCTTCTTCGAATTCTATTAGTAAACTCCCATTTGGCCATATTTGCTTAACATCTTTGATCAATTGCCCACTATTCTCAACGATATATCTAGGAAACGGACTAATCAATTCAAATTTAACATCATGGGTGTAATCAGGGTGTAATTCATCTTCCAATTGATGAAACTCTTCCAATTCTTTTTCTGATAACGACTTCAAATGGAGTTCCAAGTCAACAAAGTGATAAAGATCACTCAATGTATGACTTGCTGAGAATCTCTGTGTCAAGTTTTCACCAGATGGTAATTTGAATCTTATCATTGAGAATTGGCCCTTCTCCAACTTTAAAAGTTCTTCATTAGTATCATCATTAAACTTATGAGTCTTCAAGTATTTGTAGAACAATAATTTGTTCTTTTTAATAAAGTTTTCTTTTGCTTCTTTCTCTTTTAACAATGCCTCTTCTCTTTCCTTGGTCTCCTTTTTCATCTTATCCAAAATCAAAGAATCTTCATATGCCTTATCTTGTAATTCTCTGATTTTTCTTGCATAGTTCAACTCTTCTTTCTCTGCTCTTCTGGTGATGATTTCCGGTTTATAACGTTCAAGCTCACGGTTTAACTTTGTAGTGAAGGTTGCTAATGACTTGATTTGGATTCTTGACAGGACAGACATTGAAGCAATACCATTTGGTCCACTACTAACATTAGCAATCAAATACACAGAAGGAGTGGTCTTTGTCTTTAGATTACATGCAATTTCAAATGATTGTGGTTCATTCACGTTACCACCATACACTATGATTTCTTCCTCACGAATGATGGTATTCACCTGTTCATTGTTCAAGATTCTCTTGATGAATGAGTTTGAAAGTTCACTATCACCAATTAGGATCAATAGTAAGAATTTGTCTTCCAACTTTGCAATATTAAAGGCATCATTGAACTCACCTTCAAAGAATTGGAATGATGGTTCATCCTGTGTCAATTCTTTGTATTTTGTTTCGAAATTAAAAGTTTGTAATGTTGGTTCCTTAGGCATGAAATCTGGTGATGATGGAAATATCAAATCTAGGACACCACCTAGAGTTGATAATAAGAATGTTAGAGCCCTTGGTAGTAATAACAATATGAATAATACTGGTGATTCAAAAAAGGAACCAAATATGGAAGTGGTACGCTTGTTAGGGAGACCAGGTTGGGATTTCCATCTGTTAGAAATTGGTTTCACTATTGGTAATTGTGGGAATAGCCCTAAAGATGCGAAATCTGGAGGACCTTGAAATTGGAATGGATCATCATCGAATTGAAATTGTGGAGGTTGAAACGTGGAATTGTTGTTGTTGTTGTTGTTAGGCCCAGTTTCAGGCCCAGTCTCAGTCTCAGTATCGAGGTTTCTTGATGCTTCTTCTTCCAAATGTCCGTCAAAGTATTTGGATAAGGCCAGTTCCAAGTTCCAATAGTTGTTGCGAAGTAATGACACAACTTTATCATAATCTTCCTCCCCAAATGATGTGATCACTTGGAACTCGTTCAGTTTCTCCTGTTCAGAGGGGGATAACGGTGTAGACATCTCAGTAAAAACCTTTCTCTCTTCTTAACAGCCCCCTGTAAATCAATGGGACAGAATTGTCTCTCTTCATTGAGCACTTAAAATGAAATACAACTTGTGTCTTTATATCAACTTCTCGAATTCGCGAAGGCAAAAATAAAATGCCAAAAAAAGGGGCCGAGCAGGGAATTGAACCCTGGACCACTCGCATGCTTTATGGTATTGTAAATTAGGTGTTTCCCAATTTTCGCCCAAAGCGAGTATCATACCACTAGACCACGCGGCCGTAATTGTTGATAATGGAGAGACACTGTTTACCTAGAGGTGGGTTCAAACAACATTATAATTCATAGAAGAACAGAAAACCCTCCTCAATAATTAACTAACGTATGTATTTAGTACTAGTAATAAACAACAATCACATTTATTGTAGAAGCGTATAATTAAACTCATCTATATAAATCAATTATTGAATTTTTATTTATTTATTTATTTATTTATTCTACTCTATTCTATTCAATACATAGTTCCATTATTAAAATTCAAAATAAAAACATATCAAGATTAATTTTATAAGAAGTTCCTTTAATATTGACAAGACGAAGGAATTTATCATTTGAATACTGGATTTCTCTAAATTCACCTGGCCCAAACTTCAAGCATTCACAAAGATATAATGAAAGTGTAGCATCCATTTCAACAAACTTTACCGAAGGGATCTTGTCAAAATTCCCGAGGCTCTCCCGTTACCATGACAACAAAACTTTTGATTTCGATCTTTTGATGGGTGTTAGCCAGGATCCAGTCAGATTGTGGGCAACTAGACGCTCCACACCCTTCAAAGGGGTTTAGAACTACGTTTCAATGTAAAAATTAGAATTAAGAGATTGTTTAAATAATATATGTATGAACAATAAGTCCTATTCAGATAAGAAACTAATAGGAATATCTAAAGTTTGGATTCTCAATATCAGTCATATCCTTGAACTCATAATTAGGAGGCAAAGTAACTGGACCTGCCTTTTCTCTCTTTTCATTTTCCCATTTGGAGATCAATCCTACCAAGATGGCCAATGGGATGCAAACGATGGATAAAACTAATAATGTCAACTTGGCAGTCCTGTAATGTGGTGCTTCGTTGGCTCTAAACAATTGAGGACCAATCAAGGAGCCAACGGAGAAGGCGATCATGGTTAGAGCATTTCTTGCAAGTTTCTTAGTGTGACCAGCAGTGTTGGCACTGTTCCATGAATACAATAATGCAATGACACCTGTGGAACCCATGTTCAAGTAGATAGCTATCAGGTTGGCAACTCTGTTGGGAGATGCATACAATATTGAGTAACCGATAACCCCTAGCGTTGCCACACAGACAAAGACCAATGTTCTATGGCCATAGTACGAGCAGATGTACGATTCACCAAGGATGACAATGGCCATGGAGGCACCCACAGGGGTTTGTACTAATGCTGAAATCTTAGCACTATAACCAAATGATTTGATGATTGTGACAGACCAGGTACCTAGTGCACCAGTGGAAATCATGGAAACCAATGTTAGAAAGAACAAGACCCAAGTATGTTTGTCATGGAAGAACAGTTCTTTCAATTGATGTCTCTTAAATGTCTTGCTCTCTGTCCCTGTTTGATTCACTCTGATATGTTCCAGAATTATTAATTTCTCCTCTTCAGTCAAGAAACTGGCAGATGTTGGGTTGTTTGGAAGGACAAAATAAGTCAAGACACCAAATAGTATAGTGATGACACCCATGATTAAGAAGAAAATCTGCCAAGATTGGAACCTATCATTATTAATGTGTTGAAATGCAAATGACATGACACCACCAACGATCACGGACAATCCAGCAAATGAAACCCATATACCTGTTCTTTGCAAGTTTTCTTGTTTGTTCCAATACATAGATGATATAACGATTAAACCCGGTGATAGAACAGACTCAAAGATACCCAGGAGTGTTCTTACAATCATTAAAGATGCATAAGTGTCACAGGCAGCATGACAGGCAACAACGATGCCCCAAGCAACAATACAGAAGGAAAGGAATTTGGCACTAGGCAGAACTTGGAGCAAATAAGACACGATTGGCTCGGCAAAGATGTATGAGGCGTAGAAAATGGTACCCAAGTTGGCGAATTGGTTACCTTCTAGGTTCTTTTTGATACCCATGACACCGGCATAGTTTAACATGTTTTTGTCCAAAAACTGGAGGAAGTAAGCACCACACATGATCCCCATGATCCTGAGATCGATCTTTCTCCGCAGGGCAGGTGGGTACGCTGTGTCTGTGTCTGGGTTGAGTGTGACGTTGCGTTGCTTAAGGAACTGGATGGCTTCGTCATGATCTTCCAAGAGAGTGGAGCTGTCGCTCTCATGAACATTGTCGTTCTTGTCCTGTGTCCTTTGGTGGACGTGAACGCCCAATTGCTTCTCCTTGTCGGATGCCAACGGACTGGTGAGTGAAGAGGACATATTGTCAGCAAAGACTAACAATGGATCTAACAATGGATCCAGAGCTTTTTGCAGGGATCAAAGGGAAATCATTGTCTCTTTATATGTCTTTTTTTTTTTTTTTTTTTTTTTAATGCATCGGAAATGTGTTTATTCCCTACATAACATAAATTAACTAAATTAACTGAATAATGAATGGTTCAACAAATGACTTGTTAACGGTGTGATGCTTCAACTTCAAGGGACCCAATTAGTGCTGGAGGAGGGAAGGATTTAGACAGCATTTGATGGAGAAGGGACTCTTCCTCACAAATTCAACTAGAGAATGACCCATTAAAAGACAAACGGTCCCATGGATATGAGATCTGCAGCCTTTTATAAAGATCGCCATTTTCCTTTTGCCTTGTGCTACTGTACCTGGGGCATACTGTCGGTCCGAGAAGTGTCTACAAGATGTGGTGAGTTCTTTTGTGGTTTTGTGGAACATAACTTTCTCAAGGCAAACCACAATTTTGGAATGGGCATGTTTTGTCAAGAATATGAAGCATCGCTAAGTGTCACGGTCACACAGTGCTGCTCTGCTATTGGTTATCATTGAATTTGAAAGGGTTTTCTTTTTGACGCACCTCTGGATTATCATATTGGACCAGGAGGTTAGAGATGAGCGACAATCTACGGTCTGTGGCTGGCCATGTCCAGGAAGAACAAGTGTCACAGGGGATTGAATCAGCTGAAGTTTCATCAGTCCAGAACACATTGGCTCTCAGGTCATTATCACAAAGAGATCATCTTTCCACTGTCGGTTCGATTAAATCCCATGGTGCTCCTAAACTTGACTCCGATGAGACTTTGAAATTCGAAGAGTCCTGTGTTGCTAATGGTGAGACTGGAGAATACACCATCAATGTTGAACAGGTAGAAGGATCAACCTTGTCCAAAGAGGAGAGCACAAAAGCTTTGAACGTGCTTAGAAGAAAAGATCTACCGATTCAAGATAGGTTGAGGAAGGTTACTGTTACTTCCCATGAAATCACAAATGAAGCAGATGATGAAGAGAAAGTGGATGAAGAGGACCAACAACCCAGATCATCGATTATTATACACTCATCAGATGAAATCAACGCAGAACCTTTCCCAGAATCAGGAGTTGCTTCCATTGATCCAACAAGTGTATCCAATTCATCAAATCATACCTCATTTATAACAGCAGAGACCAACTTCACTTATTCACCACTGTCTGATTATGTCACTGCAGATACTTCAGTCTCCACTTCAAATACTTCGGCTAGTGCATTGTTACCTTTTGTCCCGCATACTCCACAAAGAAGGTCAATTCCTCGTCAAACCTCAATGAGGGCTCCAAGTCTACATTTCATCCAGGAACGTTCCAATGAGGTCTCATCTGACAATGCAAACGAAAATTCAGATCAACAGAATGAATCCTCATCTCTTGAAGAAGAAGAAGAAACCAACACAAATGATACCAATCAGAGAGGAGGTAATGATGATCTTTTAGAGGAATCTAAGAGGCATTATGAAGAACCTTCTTATGGGAATCTTGAAGAGTTCACCGGTGAGACCTCTACTGAAGGTGATAAAGACACATCAGATGTCATCAGTTTTGATGAGCTGGCTCATAAACCACCTTGTATCCCACAACTGCAGAATTACAATAAATTCGGGAGATCCACTCTTAGGCAAACAGTGATTCAAAGGCAGTCCACCAGATTTATGCCTCCAGATAGTCATTTGGTTGAACATATGGAAGATCAATTGGTTCGATGGGGTGCTCCTCAATCTTCATTCAGAGTTGATGATATCTTGAATGGTAAGCATGCATTTCAAAGCTCAAACTTACCGACTTTGGAAGTTGGAATTACATCTTCCTTGGTATCAAATGCTGAGTCCAGTTTTCTCGATGGCTCTCCGACAGGATCCACTGTGGAAAGTCTTGCAAAATCACCTTTTGTGAACAATGATCCAACACAGCAACCAAAGATTGGTGATATTCGATCATCTTTGAAAGAAATCAATGGAGACAACAATAATGGATCTGCTGATTCTATAATGGACAGTGGGACGTTTAATACCAGAGAAACTGATCACCAACTGCAATCTGCATCCATTAGCTCTTCAATGTTTAGAACTATCAATGATGAACACAGTGCAAAACCTGATAGAGAATCTTTAAAAACACCTATTGTTACAGATGCCATTCAGCCTTCGATTAAGACACCAAATGTTTACCCAGTTACAGAGCAAGACATTTCCCATATTATCAAGCAGGAACCAAGTGAGAGGGAGACAATGAGATCTACAAACCTTACTGAACCCGTCTTCAATCAAGTCTATGGTTATAATTCGGATAATGAAAATGGTTGTTGGGAAACAACACAAGAGATTTGGTCCGAGATGTGGAATGATTTCTTTGATCTTTTGACATGTAAGTTTGATATGGAGTGATACGACGGTTCTATAATACAAGTCTTTGATGTAAGATTCTTTTCGAATAATCTTTATTTGTGATATTATGAAAACAACTCTCTATAAAACCGATAGAAATCGTTGGAATTTTGAATTAATCACTAGCTTCAGCAAATCTATCCGAGATCTTTTGGAACAATTTATCCATGTCAGCTCTACCAGCTTCCTCACCATTAGCTGGTTCAATGAATTTAGATGATGAGACAGCATGCTTAACATCAGCAACTTGTTCAGACAATTTAGACCAGACAGCACCATTAGCAACAGCCTTTTGAGCTTCATCATAATAACCGACAAAAGCTTTCATCATATCATAAGTTTTCCAGATAGGACAGAATTGATCATAAGAAGAGTAACCATTTTGTTGTAAAAAATCATCCTTGATTAAAGCAGCAACGTCTAGAGTGATCTTATCGTTATCTGACAATGCTGATTTACCAACCAATTGAACAACTTGTTCCAATTCTTCAGCAGTGGATAAGATTTCTTTTATTTTGTTTCTTAAAGTTGGGAAATCTGGATAATTTTCATCATAATATTTACCCAAGACATCAGTATATTTTGAATAAGATTGAGCAGTGTTGATGGATGGGAAATGTTTTCTTTGGGCCAATTTCTTATCCAAACCCCAAAAGACTTGGGTGATACCTAAAGTAGAAGTGGTGACTGGATCTGAGAAATCACCACCAGCTGGTGAGACAGCAGCAACAATAGAAACAGAACCAATACGATCCGGGGAACCCAAGGCGGTGGCCTTCCCTGCTCTTTCATAAAAAGATGCCAACTTAGCACCCAAGTAAGCTGGGAAACCTTGATCAGCAGGCATTTCACCCAAACGACCAGAGATTTCTCTAAGGGCTTCAGCCCAACGTGATGAAGAGTCAGCAATCATGGAAACATTCTTACCTTGATCTCTAAAGTATTCGGCCAATGTGATACCGGTGTAAATGGATGCTTCTCTAGCAGCAACAGGCATGTTGGAAGTGTTGGCAACTAAAGTGGTACGTTTCATGATAGGTTCTTTTCTACCTGAAATATCAGTGTATAATTCTGGGAATTCCATCAAGACTTCAGCCATTTCATTACCTCTTTCACCACCTAGATTAGGGTTAGTAACATGTTTCATAAACTGATACAGCAGCAGCAGCAGGAATTTTGCCTCTAAAAATATACTTACAACCAACATAGATAATAGCATCAGAGTTTGAGAATTTGGATAAGGATTGGGAGATAACAGTTTTACCACAACCAAAGGCACCTGGAATACAAGTGGTACCACCTTGGACACATGGGAATAAAGAATCCAAGACTCTTTGACCAGTTAATAATGGATAATCAGCAGATAATTTTTCAGCAACAGGTCTTGGAACACGAACAGGCCAAGTATGAAACATGGAGTATTTATGGGTGATGCCATCGAATTCAACTTCGATTAATGGCTCATCAATAGTGTAAGAACCAGCTTCAGCAATTGATGTAATGGTACCTCTAGCTCTTGGAGGTAATAAGATTTTATGATCATTTAAAAGAGAGTTTTCAAAAATGGAACCAAAGATATCACCACCACTGATATGATCACCAATTTGGAATCTTCCTGGAATAAAGTCATATTTGATGGTTCTGCTCAAGGCAGGGGCGTCAATACCTCTTGGGATATAGATAGATTGTGATTGTTCTTTAATTGTCTTTAAAGGTCTTTGAATACCATCATAAATTGTCTCCATTAGACCTGGACCCAATTCAACAGACAAAGGCTTCCCAGTTCTCAAGACAGGATCACCAACAGTGACACCAGCAGTTTCTTCATAGACTTGGATGGTGGCCTTATCAGCTTCGATTCTAATGACTTCACCAACTAGGTTATCATGACCAACTTTAACTAATTCATACATGGCACAACCAATCATGTTTTCAGCCACAACGACAGGACCAGAAACAGAGTAAATTTGACCATATTCAGATTCAGAATGGTCATCTAAAGAGATACGCTTGATCTCTTTACGAGCGTTTTCAATTGCACCAGCCTATTTAAATTTAGTTAGTATTTGAATTCTTTATAAAGATAAGACTCAATTTTGAGGCCAAAATTGGCAGTCAAATCTGGAGCAAAAAACTAGGAACAATTGACTCACCATCTTTGTATAATCTGTATAATCTCAGAGAATTAAAATGACAAACAGTGAGCGAAAATTGATCGTTTAAAGGTGTTTAAAGAGATCTTTTATCAGTAGTTTATAACCAATTTTGAATAAAATGCTGCTTTAAATTTCCCCTTAGACTTTTTTTGGTTCGCGAAAAAACTTGGGTTGACTTCCGTTTTGGGAAATTGGAAGTGAAGCAGGGAACAAGAGGAATGTTATTCAGCAAAGAAGCAAAGAAGCAAATGAAGTTGAACCAAAGAACCAAAGAACCAATCGTGTTTCGATGCAATTGAATTGGATTCTTTTTCTTTAATTAGCTCATTGCAATTCCTCTCCACAAAAGAACCTGATATTCGACAGATTAACAGCTGGTGGTGGTACAGTCTACAACCATTTTCAAACATACGAATTAGCTTCATATATTCTTTATATAGTATCAATGAAGAAGAAGAAGCAATTCTTCCCAATTACAAACAATATAACCAGTCAAATCAATTCAATTCCACATGATAAAGTGAATAAGCTCGTTAAAAGAACCAGCATCAAAAAATTAACCAATAAAATACCAACAAACATTAAGCAAACCAGGAATTTTGATTCAAAACCCAACAAATGTAATAAACTTCAACAATATGGGATTGAATGTAGTTCTCTCAATGCAATCAATGTGTTTTAATCAGTTCGCTTATTTAGATCTGGCTCTAACTTTCCGTCTCTTTCTTTTAAGTCTTCTGACTCTCTTCTTTCTCCATTTATTACGCATCTCTGTGAGAGATTGTTAGTATTTAATGCTCAAATACTTTGTAATGATCTAATGATCTAATGATATAAAAGACACATACTGCAATTGCTTGTTTAATACGTTGGGTAAAGAAAAGGAAATTATAAAAGTGTTAAATTTAAAGAAAGTTTTCAATTTTTTATTGATAAAGGTCATCGATTGGAAGAAAAAAAACACAAATTCGCGAAGATTTTGGAGAGAATTGCTATGGTGTCTGGGTGTTTCTCTTAATCACGTGACATGGATTAGGGTTGGAAATCAGATTTTTATTACATTTCTTATTAGGGCTCAACAAGGTTATTGATTATGATAATAAAAGAAGATGCCTTATATGTTTTCAATTACTTTTATTGAATCTTGGATATAAAGATATATGTACGGTCTATTGCTGTTTTGTCAATTTCTCTTTTTCTTGTCTTAAAGCTTTCATTAATGAAGTTCTAACTTCTTCAATATTATAAGCTTCAACAATTGTATCAATTAAAGTCTCATTCAAATATAAAAATCCATCATTAGCAGATTTGTAAATGTCATCAAGTTTAGTGGATTCTTTATATAAAAGATGGTCTTGTTCGATCAATTCTTGTAAATGTTCAGCACCTAAATATGCCTTTAAATTACAATAAGTTCTATAAGCAAAATAAAAACCTGGAATGTTTGGAATCAAAGGGACTAAAGCAAATGGTAATGAAATAGGAACAGCCAATCCTGTTAAAAGCATTTGTTTTCTATGATATGCAATACCATTGGTTGAAATGTTTTGAATTTCATTCTGTAAGATTTCATTGGTTACTATACTTGAAGGATAATAGATTGGGATTTCAATAATATCATGTTCATTTAGTTTCTCAACTTCTAATGGATTAATTAATTTATGTTCAGATGAATAATCATGGTTTTTAATCTGTCTTAATAAAGCAGATGAAGATGGGATAGATCTTAATGAATCTTCAGTCCATGATATTCTTTGAAGAAATTTGGTTGCATATTCAACAATCTTCTTATTATAACTCTTTTCAGAATCTGTTAGTTTTTTCCAACCTTTGCTAGCCAAATTTACAATCTTTGTTTCATATTTCACTAATGGAGATGTATAATTGATCAATTTATCAGTATATTTGAAATATAAGAAGGATTTATTCTTTGTGATTGGGAAAACAAGGATCTTGGATAACGGGGTTGATGGATGTGGAGTTTGTTGAGAATAAAGTCTTTTAAAGCCAACAATTGCCGAGTTTCTTGAGGGTATTATCAATCTTGTGAGCATTCTTGATATGTTGTTTGCTAATTGATAAGGAAGTTGAACTGGGGGGGGGGCAAAAGGCAAAAAAACACAACAAACAACGAAGAATAAACCAATTTAGGAAAGTGTGTGAACAGTTAACAGCAGCTTAAACAAACAGCTAAATAGAATAACTTGTAATAGAAAATGGGAAGCTTTTAAGTTGAAAAAGTGATGGATTTTCCAGTTTTATTTAATATGGAAAGTTTTCTAAATAAACATGAATTTTGATTAACAATTCATTAAAAACATAAATTGTGTCAAATCTTACACAGCCTGGATGAGTAATTGAGTAATTGTATGTGAGTAATTGTGAGAGTAATGTGTGTAATGATTCTGTTTCCATTCCAGATCTTTGATTAGAGATCTTTGATTAGAAAGGAAAGAGTAGTCTCATTTACTTATTAAAAAGAGAGAGAGAGAGAGACCTAATGTTTGTCATGTTCAGAGTTTCAATCAATTTACTTTTTAGGGGGAATTTGGTCAGAAAATAGTTCTTTCCAAGGATTATTACTGTTATTTAGTGGATGTTTGTTTGATTGTTTAGACAGTTAATTATGTCAGGAATTCTCATTTTGTGTTAAAGTTGACATAATAAATTGTGAGCCAAAATGAAAACACAGTAAAGAAATTCTCCTATAATTTACAGAGGAACACAAACCACACAGAGACCTAGCACTTCCATTCTTTCCACATTATTGCAACACATCCCACATTTCCTATAGTAGCTATAAACTCGTCTCATCTTATCTTTGTTACTCATAAGATTGCTTTGCTCTTGTACCTACATTTATCTCAAGGATGGCTAACGAGAACCCAACTGCTCCAAGGCAAGACAAGATCTTAGAAGATAGAGACCTACATAACATCTCTCCAACAACCATACAGCAACCCAAACCAGCAAAACTCCTCACCAATGGTTCTGAACCACAACCAAGACAACAACCATCTACATCCACATCCAACATTCAAGTTCCTGGCTACAAGCCTTCTAATCCTTCTAATCCTTACAACAACGTGGCCAATTACTCTCATGAAGCTACAACTATCCCACCTTATGTCCTTTACGGTATTGCAAACAACAAGAATGATCCGAATGAGAGACATAACCATAACCATAATGTTGCTTTACAAGACCCTTTTTTGAACTCGATGAACAACAATTGGAAGAACTTGTTTGAAGCTGTTGATTCAACTCCTGCTTACGCTGAAGGTGTCTTGAATCATGATGTTGAAGCATTAGGTGAATTGCCAGATCTATCTGGTAAATGGGGTGGTGGTGAAAGATTGAGACAATGTATGAACAGTGGTCATTTGAATTTAGATAAGAAGCAAACTGATTTCACCTCTTCAGATTCAGAGAGTGATCATCCAAAGTCAAAGTCCAAAGCTGGTTATTGGATGTCAACTGAGAAAAGAGATGAATGGGCTCCTTATCTTAAAAGAGTGTTTCTATACAACAACTATGTGCCTTTAGTCTTTAGACTGTTTATTATCATCTTGAGTATTGTTGCCTTGATACTTTCAGTGAACATTTACAAGATTTCAAAAAAGAAGGTTACTCTTGTTGGTAATGGTACAACTGATTCTCAAGCTGTCACACAACAACCAAGTACCATCATGGCCATTTGTGTTCAAAGTATTGCCCTGGTTTATCTATTATACATTACATACGATGAATTCAATTCCAAACCTTTGGGAATTAGAAACCCAGTTGAAAAGATGAGATTGATATTGTTGGATCTTTTGTTTATAATCTTTTCCAGTGCCAATATTTCATTATCATTCAACACATTATATGATCATAGATGGGTTTGTAAAATTGATGAATACTCAAGATACCCAAAAGTTGAGTCAATCTGTGGAAATCAAAGAGCATTATCTGCGTTTTTGTTCTTGATATTAACTGCCTGGGTGGCAACTTTTACCATTAGTATCATGAGGGTTATTACAAAAGTCTCACCAGATTGAACTTGGAACTTGCACTAAGAAGGCTACAGACCTGATAACGAAGAATTCAATTGTATACGATAATGATCAAATCTTTACCTTTGTTTATTGTGTAGTTTGTGATTTCCCAATTTGTTTGAGATAATGTGATATAATCATGTTGATGTTTTAATAATCGGGGGAAATGTTGATAATTCCATAATTCCTTTTATATATAAGAAGAAGAAGAAGAGAAGAAGAAGAGATCTTGAAATATCCAAGCTTCCAAGATGAGTGTCCAAGTTGTCCCCGCAATTGTTGGAGCTCTACAATGCCAGAAGAACTCTTATTTAAAGAAATTCGCCACTGTGGTTGTGTCCTGTGAGGAAGATGTGCCATTAGAGACTCCAAAGAACAAAAAGAAAGGTAAAACCGACCCACAAACGAAGAAGAAGTTTGCTGTCGAATTAGAAGACACTATTCTGTTCCCTGAAGGTGGTGGCCAGCCTTCTGATCAAGGTTATATTGTTGATTCCCATGGAGAAAGGCATTTTGTCCATCAAATCAAGAGAGATCAACTTCGTGCTCTTCATCTTGTGGAAAAGCCCTTAACAGTTGGTGAGAAAGTCGAGCTGGAACTGGACTGGAAAAGAAGACTTGACCATATGCAACAACATACGGGCCAGCATTTGTTATCTGCCATCTTGGATAAATACAACACTCCAACAGTCGGATGGAATATGGGTGATATGATCAACTATATCGAAATCCCACGTACTTTACCAACTGAAGAAGTGGAAAAGATCAGTGAGGAGGTCAATGAAAGAATCCTAGAATCCATAAACATCAATGTCGAGGTCCCACATAAAGACAATGTTAAGAAGGACAAGATGCCCGATGATTATGATTTGGAGAAAGGTGTTCTTAGAGTCATTAAAATTGGTGATTTGGATCAAAACCCATGTTGTGGTACTCATTTATCATCCACTGGTCAAATTTTGTCTATTGCACTATTACATCAGACCAATGTCCGTGGTACTAATTCAAGACTACACTTCTTAGCCGGTGATAGGGTTCGTCAATTCGCTGTTAATTCACACAAGATCTTGAAACAATCTTCTGCTGATTTATCTTGTCAATTTGAAGATTTGACTGAAAAGATTGGTCAATTGAACATTAACTATAGAAAGGCTTCCAAAAGGGAACTCCAATGGAAGGAAGAAGTTGCAGAGTTCCAATCAAAGAGAATTTTGGATGATTTAAATTCAAAAGATTTCACATTCTTGTATAGATCAGATGTTGGTTTAGAATACTTGACATTGATCTATAAGAACGTTTCCAAGCAAATAGAAACTGATAAAATCCTAGTGTTATTATCTGGTGAAGGTACAGAAGGTGGTTCCATTATTATCCACTCTTCAGATGCCATTAGATCTTTGGAGATTGGTAAACATTTACAAACTTTGATCTCAGAGTTGAAAGGTGGTGGTAAGGGCAAATGGCAAGGTAAGATTGGATCTTACAAAAAGGGTGAACTTGAAGCTGCTATAAAGTACTTAGAGTCTCTGTACTAAAGTCTCTACTCTTGCACCAATTTATAATTAAGTTTATTTCATTATTCCCTTTCCACTTTTCCAATATATAAAAATAAATGCAATGCCTGCCTTTCTTATGTGGATATATTTATATAATTCGCTTTCCACTTAAAATCGTTGGAATGAACTTCACCCCTTATAGTGAGTTCTTTTGTCCAAAAACTTGGGAAGCAGACCGCTAATTCTCCACCTCCATCTTAGTTTCTTCTTTGCAGATAGAAGCCATTGAACAGAAACGGTATCAATCCTTGGTTTTGTTGGTGATTTGACTCCCAATTGACCCTGTAGTTTATTGATCAGTGTCACTGAAAAGTCTGATGAGACTTTGAACTTCTTGTTACCTGGTTGATTCAATGCTTCTTCGATATCCTCAATATCCTCTGGGATGGGATTCAAATTAGAAACAGATTCATCAAAGTCTTCAACTAGCTTTGAAAGTGTTTCATACTTCTCCGTACAATTAGAACAGACAAACTCATTGTAATTACTGTCTGCAGTGAGGAGTGAACTTAGATCGTACAGTGGTGTTTCACATATGATGCAATACTTCAGTGTTGATTTGGGATTATTGAGTGAAAACACACCAGATGGTTGTTCACTATCAGACAGTTTCAGCGTTGGAACTGAATTGAAACCAGAGCCAAAAGTCGCAATTGATGGCACTTTGATTGTTGGAGCACGGAATGAGCGATAAGATGATTGTGATGCTTTTACTATGCTGTGTTCACGGGACACAGGGCTTGCAGATTCAAGACCTTCTTCTTCTTCTTCTTCTTTGGCTTCTTCTTGAGCTTCTTCCTGAGCATCTTGTATATGAGCACTTGTCAATAGCAATGAGTTTTGTCTTAGTGGAGAGTGTTGCAAATGTAATTGATGTCTTTGTAATTGCTGGGATCTGGTCTTTCTAATAGAATGTGATGATAATGATAAGATGGATCTTGTTCTGGTCAAGTAATTGTCTTCTCCATTAGCATCATCATTGAAATTGAAGTTTTCTAGAGATGTTTTCAGATCAACAACACTCAGCTTCTTTCTAGAAAGTTGTTTCTGTTGGATATAATCTTCAACCAATACTATAGGATCTCCCTCTTCTATTATTAGCCCGGATTGTGACCTTATTGGGACTTCCTGTGCATTGATTTCTGGAGATCTCAATGTTTCCGTGACCTTCTCATTCTCCGGGGGTGGTGCTAGTGGGAATGAAGTGAACTGACTATCGAGCATATCGAGTCTGGACTGCTTGACTCTCAATTCATGATATCCTCGCTTTGTAGGAGTTGGTATATGTGTCCTGTTGCTGGAGATGGTGAATGTGGACTTTGATGGTGAGCCAGAGACTCTTTTAACACACAGATTTACGTCTCGCAGAGACGTTGCAGGAGAGCTGGTGATTGATGAGTCGTTGGTCCTTGCTGGGGAATGTCTTGCTGGCCTGTCCATTCGTTTGATGGGGCCGGTATTATTGGTGATGATATTGGTGATATCCTCCATTCCCGAAAGCAGCTTGAGCGAGTGCAAGAGAAGAAGTAGATAATTGAGAGGGAAAAAATGGGGCTCCTCAGAGGCACAGCAAAGACCACAACTGAATTCCAGGTCTATTTGGTTTTTTTTGGCTTCAGGACCAAAAGTTGAAGAGAGACACAAAAGACCTTTTGGGAAATGTAAACATTTCTGGATTTCCTCTTTTGGACAAAGATCGTTATTAGATGGAGTTTGACATTATGACACAAAACTTCAATGAGCAGGGAAGTTTTGTGTGGATACGGAATAGTATGGCGAGTATGTACGATAGCTGTAACTACAAATCTGGAAATTCTATGCGTTAGATCATCATGTTTCATCTAGAGTTAGCCAAATGGCCAGATCTTTCTCTAGCTAAATACAAAGCCCTCCTTAGCTCCTCTCTATTAACACCACCGACTATGCTCAAAGATTTCAGCTGATCATCACCACCAACAACAACGTCAACAGTTTTCTTCACGGTGGCTTCTTCTTCTTCACCTTCAAGATCAGTGATCAAGACTGATTTATCTTCAATATCCATCTGTTCTTCAGAGTCAACTGTCTGGAGTGCTTCTGCATCAATATCCACAACACCAAAGTTCGAAGCAAAGCCGATTTGCTCCTTGTTTAGCATTAGGGCATCCTTCTTTATTGGATCACAGGTGATTTGGTATTGCTCTCTGATTGTACCATGATTACCTCTCATTTTGACTGGGATTCTAATATCAGCAGCGTTTTCATCGATGTAAGCCTTTGGTAAGTATGTGTTTTGTAGAGCGGAAACCAAAGATGCCCACACTAGATCAAACAAGGGACCTGAACGGCTGAAGACTTTGATCTTAGCGTATAAGACATATGACCAGGCTCTCTTTGGACCAATTTCTAGTTCATCATCTTTGGATTTGTAATATATTTCTTCTTTTCCATTCTCATCAATGCTTCGTAGACCAACATCAACCTTTAGTGATTCTTTGGATAGGATACCTGCATATAGGAAGGTTTCATATAGTTTTTGCGATAGGATTTGTTCTTCATCAGTTGGGGGACCAACACGGCCTCTCTCAACTTCAACCACTGGATACACGGGAGCATGACTCTCCAAAGAGGCCCTCTGTTCTTCTTCTTTCTCTTCAGTTTGGAAAACAGCATTCACAGCAGCAGCTTCTTCATTGATGTTTTCAGCAGGGAGATCTTCTTCAATGATACCACCAGTGATAGTACAGATTACAGTGGTGCTGCCTGACTTCAGAACCGATGAACCTAATGTGGCAGTATCTTTGATTTCTCCAGAATACCGACTTAGACCACCTTCAGTGATGGTGATATTTCTAAACTCTTCAAAACTTCTGAGATTTGGACGAATGCCAATGGCCAAATGTCTCTGTAAGGACAGTTCAGGAGAGATTCTCGCCAGAACAGCCGGTGGGAAGGAGATTGGGTTCAGGACTTGTTCTTCTGACATCTTCAGCTACAGTTCTTTTGTCTCTTAGATCACTCACTCATTTCGAAATGTCAAATTAATTTAAAGCTCATCTTTGTAAAATTTTGTATTCAATCAAAAGAAGTCGGAATTGGATGAATCGGCGTGATTTCCGACCACTTTATCTACCCTTACTTAAATGGCAGAAAAATGAGATTCCCAATTAAACAACTTGGTACAAAATACAAAACATTGCTTTGTCATTTGTCCCCAGTCCAATACGGAGGAGAGAATAAGAGATGGTTAAGCTAACAGTTGTTGGATCGTTGAATTACGATTTGGTGTCATACACGCAGCGTGTGCCAGAAGCTGGGGAAACTTTCCAGGCAGATTCATTTGAAACTCATACAGGTGGGAAAGGTTTGAACCAAACGATCTCCATTGCAAAGCTCCTACCAGAGATCAACGAGGAACACAGTGTTAGAATCATTGGTAAAGTTGGTGATGATAGCTTTGGTGAAGAATTGACGGCCATCTTGGAGGAATACGGCGTTGATGTGTCAGACGTGGAGAAGTTGAAGGGTGAAAGATCTGGGGTAGCAACGATCCTTGTTGAAAAGTCTACCGGTGAGAATAGGATTTTGATCGTGGCTGGAGCCAATGGTAAGACAAATTACTCTTCTTCTGAACTAGAAGAACTATTCCCATTAAGTGAAGAGCGTGAGATTGTCGTATTCCAAAATGAGATTCCTGGTACTAAAGACATCATCCATTGGTTGAACAACAATAGATACTCTAATACCGAGATCGTTTACAACCCTTCCCCATATTTCTCCTACAGCGCTTCCATAATCTCACAGGTTGATATTCTAGTGGTAAATGAAACTGAGTCTCTACAAGTTGCAAAGGATATTCTAAAGGAGGATGATTACAACTCATTCCTAAAGCTCATCAATGAAGACTATGTAGGTGGATACTCTAAACTAGCCACCAATTTGAAATCTTTGATCAACACGAAGAAGTCTAATACAATTGTCATCACATTGGGCTCCAAGGGGTCATTATTCACATCTCCAAAGAGTCATGAAAGTATCTTTGTCCCCGCAAGAAAGGTTGATCACGTTGTTGACACTACGGGTGCTGGTGATACCTTCTTAGGTGGTCTACTAACGCAGGTCTCAATTGGGAAACCAATACAAGAGGCTGTCGAGTTTGCCTCCTTCGCATCTAGTTTGGCCATCCAAAAAAATGGTGCAAGTGAGAGTATACCATTATATGGCGAAGTTGTTGAGGCCGCCAAGGAGATAGGTAATGATACCTTCTAGGATTCAAGACTTTTTATAAAAACAGGCAAGTAATAAATTTGACTATGTATTATAGCTATTGAAATCACTAGCTCGCGGACGTTTATCACCCAAGGCAAATTAAAATGAATCTGTACCTGCACATTAGACCTCCTGAGTAATTAAAATTCTCTACAATATACATATATATATTAATTGTAATCAACGTTAATAAACACCATAAAAATTTGTCATAATAACCCCATAATAATACAAATTACCCAGTAATTGACTCTATATACATAACACAAAACAAAAGAAAACAAACAAAGTAAACAGTAGTAAAAGACTCTTTCATAAAGGACATTAATAATTAGCAGCTAAAAATGAGAAAAACTCATTTATGCTTTCTCTCTTCTTGAGGTTCATTGATTAGGAGATTTCTCAAATTGGACGAACCCATTGGCAGCAAAGATGGTGGAGCTGGCTTTGGCGGCGAGTTCAAGATACTTCTTCCTGAATTTGATGAATTGAAAATGGGGCCTCTTTCGGAACTTGTAGTGTATGGAGCTTGATCATAGTTGGAACCTTCACCAAATGACCTAACAGGATCATAAACCGGTTTGGATATCTCTTCATTCTTTTGCTGTTTCCAAGATGATTTATCACCAACAGCAGCAGCCGCAACTAAAGCACTTAGTGGGTTAAATGCAGTCTGTGAGCTCTGTGAGCTCTGTGAAAGTTGAGCAATAGTAGCTGATGATGGCTCTTGAACACTAGGGATTGAGCTTGTTTGTTCTCTATATCCTGAATACAATTCACCAGAATTAGAATAAGCGGCTGGAAGCAATGGAGGGACAGGCTTTCGATCTTCTGGTGGGTTTAACAAACTCGTAATTGAGAAAGGATTTGATCTACCTGACTGTTCTAGTGTAGCACCTGAGAAAGCTGGTAAAGGCAACGAGCGCGGTGGTGGAAGAGTCAAGTTGTTCACAGGAGGTAGTTGAGATGATTGCGTTTCTGACTTGACTTGGTTGGTCAACGGGTTGTTAAAGCTAATGTTGCTTGGGACGTTTGTTGGTGCAGAAAACAGACCAAGCGGTGGATTTTTATGAGAGAATGGTTGTCCTGGTTGGGAGATAGTTTGCTGAGCTGTACCAGACTGAGCAGCAATTCGTCTTTCAGCATCTTCAGCGATTTGTCTCCAACCATGAGTGTCGGCGTTCTTCTGGTAATAGTTGCGAACCATTATTAAACTTTTCGTCTTCAACTTGTCAGCAATCTGTTGCCAGTTCTTACCAAATTCAGCCAGGAAAGAACCAAAAAGATTGATGTCTCTAACACTCCAATAGCTAGTGATAACATATTTACCCTTGTGCTCGCCAGTGACAGGGTCAGCCTCGCTTTCTTCGACATGCTTCCTTGGCTTTGGGCCTCTTTGTTTCTTCTTGACAGGTTGAGTTGTACCTTCAATGGAAACACCATCAGTGTTGGTACCTTCATTCACAAGGACTTGATGAACCGTATTCTCAGTAATGACAGTACCAGCAGAATCCAAAGATCTTTTGCGGCCATTATTAGCGTCATTCTTGGAGTCTTCGTCTTCAGTTTGGGTGCCTTCTGTTGTTACTTGCTTTATCTTCTCAAATGATGGAGCAGCAGCTCTGCGGCGGCGTCCTGTTTCGGTGTATAAAACTTCTTCATTAACTTCTTTTGGAATGAAGTTTTCTAAACCCAATTCATCACCACTTTCAGCCGGCGTTTCAGTAGTTGGCGTGTTAGCAGTGGAACCATTTGTTCTGGGTTTTGGACCGCGTTTACCTTTACCTTGGCCCTTGGTCTTTCTCTTCTTCTTGTTAGCCAGCAGTTGCTTGTAATCAGTAAGAGTCTTCTTAGTTCTGTAGTAATGTAAAACACACTCTTCAGGAGTTCTCAGACCACCCATAGCAATAGAAATACGACCGAATCTCTTTGGCGTTGACAGAAATGCTTCACAAAAGGCTTCATGTTCTTTGGAGGTGAAATTGTCGACTGCATCGCTTTTAATCCTTTCAGCCCATTTAAGCTTGTCAGTTACCAGGTTGTTCGTGTTCAAAAATGTTAATTGCTTTTCAACAGGATTCAAAATCATATCTGGAATCTTTGCAGCCAATTGTTCAGCACGGTACAATGGATCATCTTCTTTCTCTTTCTCAAAGTTCTTCAAAATCTCCAAGAATTCAGCCTCAGAACGAACAGAGTCACCATGATGACGGCGACGTCTCGAAGATTGACGACCTCCTAAGTCAGGCTCAGGTTCTTGTCTCTCTTGCTCTTTCACAGGTTCAACTTTTGAGGGATAGAAGGAACTCAACTGGGCACTCATGTCCTCTAGTCTTTCTTGCCAACCTTTACTTCTCATTTTGTATTCGGCATAAAGAGACATCTTGTGGTTGTAAGTAGTGTTCTTAATGACAGAAAGACTGGTGGTCAACTTTGGTCTAATCAATTGCTCATGAACCAAGAAGTTTCTTTCATAAAATGGATATTGACTCAAGTCGTTGACAGGCTTCTTCAACAAATATGGCAGACTTTTTTTAACAAATTCTCTTGATCGATTCTCCAGATCCCATAGCTTTGACTCTAATTTAGCTTGAGGAAAGATGAAGGACTCAACAGGACGTATTGGGGTAACAACCGCTTCGGGTTGTTCATCGACCTTCACATCAATCTTCAGTGCTTCAATTTCAACCTCATCCGATTCTGACTCAACTTTTGTTTCTTTCTCTCCTTCTTTCTCTTCTTCTTTCACTGGTCCTTCAATGATAACCTTTTCATCTTGATGTTCATTCAAAGTTCCACCGACAGTAGGATCGTAGTCATCTTCTTCATCAATTGAATCAGTGTTCTTGTCTTGGACAATATCAGCTTTCTTCTCAACAATCAATGTTTGAGCTCTAACATCTTCTGAAACATGTAACTTGTCAACTTCTTCTGATTCTGCAGATGTGCTACTTGACTCAGGAGGAACCGTTGTGTCATTCTGAGGTTCTTCTGACGACTCCTTAGATTCAGCATCCAGCTCTTCTTTGTGTTCAGTTGTCAGTGGAATTTTTTCACTTATTATTTCGCTTTCATGGCTTATGGTAACATCTGGCGTCTGTTCAGTACTTGTTTCACCGCGTAACTTCTTCAACTCATCTTCTTCTTCATCGTTGTACCCACGTTTGAAGTCTTTGGTTATTAGTGAAGGCTTCTGTTGTGCTCTAGAGGCCATAAGGCTCTTTCTCGGCAGCAGATCATCATCATCATCTTCTTCATCATCATCTTCAGTTTCATCATTTACTTTTGAACTTGTTGAGTTTATCAGACTTGAACGACCTGAACCATAGTCATTTCTTAGAAACGCAGAACCTGTCGATGATGGTTTGCCGTCATAAAAGTCGTCAGCGGGCTCACCATGGCCCCCATAGCTCTTTGGACGTTGACCGTAGTATGTCTGTTGCTGTTGTGACTGTTGGGGGTATTGATTTCTGTGGCTAGGCCTTGAATTGCGCGAGTTGTAGTGAGAGCCAGAATTCTTGTAGGGATAGGCTTCATATGAGCCATTGAATCTCGATTGGTAGGATTCTGAGCCATGTCTTGCGTGAGAGGGGTCATATTCATGTTTGTTGTAACGGCTTGAGTAGTAACTTTCACTTCCTCTATAAGATGATTGTTGGAATCTGTTATAAGCTTGAGGGTCATACTTGGAGTAATTGGAGCCGGGCCTGTACTGCGAGCCTGAGTTTCCAATTGGTTGATTGTTTGGATTCGCTGTGGGTTGATCTGAATTTTGCCTTTGACGTGGCCTATACCTTGAATAATAGCTGTTATCCCAACGTCCACCAGATGACCCAGGTCTTTGGTTCCTATCGGCCATTTTGGAAGGAGATTGTGGAGTGGTTCAAACCAGTATGGATACCGGCGATGAGGGTCTCAAATAGTGCACTTTTGGATGCAAGAACTAATGGTCTTCCTTTAAAATTAGAGATTGTAGCTGGGACTAAAGGAACAACAAAAACTGCAACAAAATGAGGGTGACAGCAATGTCGGAGCGCACAAAAGAAGTAGTATATCCTTAGAGTAGCAAGTGGGCAGTGTAAAAAATGAAATAACAGAGCCCCCAACTGTTGATACAATGGGATTAATGGCAAACTTCACAAGAATAACACAAAGTCCAGTAACGGTAAAACAACACACAAATTCGCTAATAAAACCAGTTTGAGCAGCAGAAAAAAGCGTGTTGATGTGGAAGCCAGAGTTCTATAATACAGTGGGGAGACCGAACGGCAGCGATTCCTTGTTTTATTGGATGTGAGGTTTGAGGTTCTGTTTTAAAGGCGTAAATTGATGGTTTTTTTGATTTTTTTTCCTGAATTTTTGGGAAATTTGGCGGGTTCTCAAAAAATCCCAGTTGCCCCAGAAATCACCCGGGAAACTATGCACGATTATATAATCACTATACTTGTTTTCTTGAATTTTTCTTAAAGTGCGTAGTTTTGCTATCTCAGTGGCGTGTGAAATCTTTGAAAGTTTGTTATGTGGAAAGAGAAAGTGAAGAGCTTTGGAATGGTACTATTTTTGTTTTGTAGATGCACCATGAAATTAGGTGGTTGTGCTTCACGCTTTAAAAGCGTCCCACAAAGGTAAAACAGGTTAGAATAACCAGAGATTTTCGCTACAAAGAAAGAGAGGCCTCACTAAAGTTTAAGATTACATTGTCATTACTTCATAACATTATAAACATCACGATAGTCGGAATCGGAGTCATAAGAGTTGATCCAACTTTGGATATCATTCAAAATTTTAGCGGAATTGCTCATATCTAACTTCCACTCTTCTTCTCTCATTCTATATTCTAGCACCTCACAACCTTCAATGAGCACAGCTTGACCAAGTCTTTCCTTGGTTCTCTTTAATTCGACCAGTGGTTTGAGGTCGGTTAGGGCCAGAATGTGTCTGATCTCCAACACTGACAAGTTTTGAAGGTACCCACTAGTGACGAGACGAGGGATGGAGTTGTTTGTCAGTAGCATACAGTTGTTCAAAGACAACCTTTGAATGGTGTCACTGTTGGAGATTGCAACTTCCCAAAGACCACGATCAGTGATGGAGCAACCGGCAAACCCAAGGGTTGAAATCTTTGGACAATGACGGGCAATGATGATGAGGGACAGGTCGGTGATGTTTTCAGAGTGGGAATGGCGACCAACGTTGATAAGCTCCAATTCATGACATCTTGAAGTCACCGAAATCAACCCTTGATCGGAAACTAACGGACAGGCACGTAGGTCCAATGTTTGTAATAATGGACAACTCTTTGAGACAAGCTTTAGGAATTTATCATTGACAACTTTAGAGCCAGGAAGGATTAATTTCTTTAACATTGAACCTAATAACATATCCGGCGTAGGTAACACCTTAGGACAGATGTACATTTCAATCCATTCCAAGTTTCCACTAATTGAAGGAGCCACAACGTCTACCTGGTCTTGATGTGCACGGGAAAGCTTATGCATGATAAATAGCTTTGTCTTGGACTTTGTGCGTTGTAGTTGTTGACGTTGGAATTGCTTATAATTGACAAAGTTGGTCCATTGGGTTTCGTTGGAGAAGAAATGTTTGGTATTGGCAATTTCCAAAGTGATATGATACCAAAGTCTGTTAACTAGCATGCAATTGAATAAGCTGTTCTTTAAAGGGTATTGTGACTCCGGGTTACCATTGTTGGAAATATTGGAGTTGAGGGATTCCTTCCATATCTGTTCGGCCTTCTTTTCATCTTTATAGATCAATAAGGCGTGCTTGTAAGACAATGGACGTCTTCTCACTGGAGATTCTTCACATGGCAAAGAGGTATGACAATCAACGTAGGAGATGATTCTTGTGACAATTTCAGGGATGGTAAAGATTTGATGTGTTTCAACTGGATGGATGGACAAGCTGTGAAGCTTGGATTCAACTTCAAAGTTGTCAAAGAAGCTATAGTTTGATGTTGGTGATGGTGAAGCCGAATGGAAAGATGAGGCAGTTGTAGATGGGGTTGTTGGGGTACAGAAAATGAAGGAAGCATTTCGTTCTTCAGAAGATGGGACTTCCGTGAACAATGGTGATGATTGTGGAGTGGTGTATTCTGAAACTGGGGATTGATAAGTTGTGGACTTGGATGAAAAAACATTCTTGAAACTGGTGATAAGTTTGGATCTTCTCAGAGTTGGTTTGGACTTGGTAGGTGTGACAGGATTTCCATATATCAAGGCCGAATTTCTTGGAGAATGTGATCTTTTGTTTTGGTCAGAGCCAAAGTCTTCTCTTGATCTTTTGGAGTTTGTTCTATCTAAGCTCATGGTGATGTATAAGAAGAAAACCTAAATGTTAAATGAATGTGAAATTAGTGATTAGGTGGTGATGATGAGAAATGAACTGGTCAAATGAGTGGACGTCAACGCAAGTTAATGGTGACAAGTTGTGTTTCTAGGTATCGCAAAGAACAAGGGAGGTGGTGGTGGGGGGAGGATACGGTGTTGGTGGAAACCCTTGGAGTTCTTTCTGGATGGATGAGAAGGGGACACGAAGAGCAGGGTCTTGGAAGTTTGAGTGGGAGGCTCAGCTTTGAGAATGATAGCTGTCACTAGGTCAGGACCAGATTAAGCGAGGTCTTAGCCTTTATATGAAAACCAGAGAAGGCTAGCTCATGACAGCAGTTGCAACAGTGGCAGGAGAAAGCCTGCAAGATGGAGGCAGGCCGGAAACGAGAGCGAGCTGCAACAGCCTTGCAACTCCAGTCCAGTCCAGTACATTCCAGTCTTTTGCGATGCCCTGGAACTGAATAGCAGCCAGCCCCGTCTCATCTTTGTTTGTTGTGGCTGGTTAGTACTGTTTTAGGGAATCCAAAAATCGCGATCTAAAATTGAAATGAGCGGCGAGTTGCAGATCGAAATGTGGACCTGGACAGAAGTTGCCCAGCCTTTCAGTAGTAATCAAGGGGTCCCTCATTTAGTAAGCCAGTCCTCGGAGAGCCAGGTCTTGTGCCATTGTTTCTGCATCTATCTCCTATGGTCTATCTCTAGGGTCCATTTGTTGGGTTCAGAACAACAGGGCGGGTTTCCATATAGGGAAAAAAGATGCTACATGGTAATTTCATAAATAAATGATCTAAGACATTTGTATATTTCGAGAGACGTACAGATGTGGGTGACTGTTTTTCAGTTGTTTGTTTATGGGAGAAACACCAACATGCATCTAACCACCCTAATGTCTTTGTTATGAGAACCGTGGAAAGTTAGGTTTTTTGGGATTGACGAGTTCTGGAATTAAATTTCTTAGCGACTAGTTGAAGAACAACATATCGATGGTCATGCAGTCTCCAAAAAGATCGTTCCAATCCCAGTTGTGTTGATATCTTGTTGAGTTTTAAGTTAGTTCAAGAGTGCTAAAATTTTCAAAGATGGAATAAATCCCCTTTGCATCTGCGTAAGTTTCAGTATGCAACTTGTACAATTGCTTCGCACCTCCGCGTAACTTTGAAACCACTCTCAGGGTGCCCAGCGAATAGCGAATAGGTAAACAACAGTGTCTTTAATCAAAAGGAATCAGCCCATCAGTGCTTTTGTTCCTGCTTCAGATTATCGATTGTTTACGGATCGTTTACGCAGGAAATTGGCAGGGACTTGCAGGCTAAACAGCTATAGTTCTTGAAATGGCAGAAGGAGACTCAAACATATATAATGAACTCATCATTGGTGATTATGAATATGGGATTGAGAGGACTGAAGAGAGTTGATCAAGGTTGTTCATACTATGGCATATGTCTGGATGCTTCCTTACGGTTGTTATAATCCTCAGATTGGTTAGCAGTTTCTTCCCCAGGTCACCATTCCCCCCATAAAATGCAATCAAAGGTGTTTAGCGGAGAGATCTAATCATCAATCAATAGTTAATAGTGAGTATCACAGTGTCTCTAGGGTTGGAAATCAGCAATGATTGCTACTATCTTTGTCCAAATTCTCCGTGGGTTCTAATCTTCAAGGTAATTCTGTTTAATTGTGATATTTCAGGGTATCTCCTCTGAATGTAATAATCATCATCAAGTGAAGGTCCCAGTTCCATGATGGAACATTTTATCCCATATTAGTGTCCCATCTCGTAGGAACACCAACACCAACACTTGTCAAAGTAACCAGTTGTTTGTCTTGTGTTTGTTTTTTTTAGAATTGAAGGTTTGGTTTGTATTTTCTGGGGCTGGTTATATTCATCTTAGATTCGCTGCGTGGCCTAAATTGGTGCCTGCAGGCTTCTGCATATAGTGGTTCTATGACCCATGGCAGAAGAACCTAAGCATAGTATAATATGCTGGTGCCATGATAAAGGCTTGTGATTCTGAAACTACTTTTGAAACTTTCTTGCATTGAGGGTAAGCTGTTGAGTAGCTTGAATTTGAATTGCCTATATATTTAGTTGGGTCGTACGTCCGTTCGTGGGTGGGCAAGACTCTGCCCAGAACAATTTTTTGTGCTGTCAGGGGGACGGGGTCTACTACCTTCTCCTTATTCTCCATGACCTCAAGACTATGGACCCCCTAAACTAATCAGAAAATAGAAAAGAATAACTGATTCAACAACTTTTGTTCAAAGTTTTTTTTTTTGGACTAAAGAAGCGTATAAAACAAGTTCGCGGGCCTTTAATTTTTGTATTTTTGAAGAATAACAGAACCTCTCTACAAGCCATAGTTACTAACATTTAATTGATAAGCAACATCAAAACGTTACACACTCCAATAATGAGCAGGAACTATTCTTCAGGGTATGTCCATAATGATAATCATTTAGGAAAGATCTGGATTGCTAACACTTTTTTAGTGACCGTGATAGGCATTACAACAACTATGATAGAAACTCATCACCTCGAGATTCTTATCGTGGCAGTCGTGGTGGGAGCGGATATCAAGGCCGTGGTGGTGGTGGTGGTTATAGGGACTCCTATTGTGGATCTTACCCTGGCTCCAGTTACAACCAGGGCTACCAGGGCTACCATGCTCATAATGATCGTTCTTCCCATTCACAGGGCCATGAATCTTCAGAAAATGGTACAACACCACTCAAGTCCCTTTCTAGACCCAGTTCTTCAACGGATGCTCAACAACAGAGCACGAGAAGTACAGTGAGCACCCCTACGCGTGGAGATTCTTTTGATCATTCATATGATGCGTATAATAGAGGTGGTTATAGAGGTGGCTATCGTGGTGGTTATCATCGCGGTGGGTATAGAGGTGGTCGTGGTGGTTTCGGTTCTCCATATGTCAGGGAAGGTAGAGATCATGATCATCCCACTTCATCACAGCCACATACACCACAGAGTTATGTGTCTTCGAATGTTTCTGTTTCTTACTCATCGAGGACTCAGAGTCCTGCATTGACAAAAGAGGAAAAGACATATACATCGCCATATATTAAACTCCTGTCTTTGGATCAAGTTGCTAAGGATAAGGAAATCCTTGGTATTGAAAGTGAGAGTGAGATTAAGAGGATTAGAGAAGAACGAGAGGAATTATACAAGAAATCACAAGAAAATCAAAAGAAACTGAAGGAGATTAAATTGAAGAATCTGAGTTTGAATTTCCAAATAGATACGTTAAAGGCATTGAGTGTGAGGGATCAATTAAATGTCGATTCCACTCAGGAGAAGCTAGATTCTATTTCCTTTTTATGATTTAATTTTGATGACTTACGAATGTTTGTGTTTGTAGCTAAAAATTAAAACACAAAATGATGTTTCACACTACAGGCTGGCTTATAAATCCTACGTCTACTGCATAGTTGTAAAAATAAAGTTCATTAAGATTGACTGTCGATCAGCAGCTTGAGAAATGACAAATTAAGGAGCTGTTGTTTCGACACAAGTTTTGTTTCTAGAAAAAAAAACATTGGATTAATAAATAGAAGAAGATATGGTACTTTTCTAAGTATCATACATTCGTGAGTTCTTAAATGTGTTACTCTTTTATCTTTTTTCTTTTGTCTTCAGAATGTAGTTATGTTAGGGTTCAAACGAAGTTAAGCTTTTCTTCTTCTGACACCTGGAGCTGGAGATGGAGATGGAGTGTTGACATTCTTCAAGTCAACTTGAACGTATTCATTGATTCTGTTACCGAATCCACCAACACGTTTGACGACTCTTGCCTTCTTACCCTTTTTGATATAGATGTCAATGTAGAATAAGACGAATAAGACCAAGTAGGATGAAATAATACCTAAACCGGTCCAAGTAGCGGCAGAGGTACCAACACAATTGATACATTGTTTAGCGTCACAACCAAATAAACCATAATCATGTTTGACTTTAACAAAGGCAGCATAGTAGATGAAACCTAAATCCAAGACAAATTGGGTGATTTGGAAATTTGTGATCCATTGTTTCCACCAGACTCTAATACCTCTAGCAGCCAAGAAGTAATAAAAGTACATAACAACGTGGACACCCAAGTTCAAAGTGATTGGGACCCAGGAGATGGATGTGCCACCAGTCAGTTGGAAGTAACATAGTAAAGCGGTGGCACCATGGTGATAACTATGAAGGAAGATGATCTTCTTTCTCTTGACAACAAGGAATAAAGTGTCAACAAATTCCAAATATTTGGTCATGTAGTTCAAGTAGTACAAGGTGACAAGTTTTTGCGTCCAGGCATCTGGATGACAGATGGCGAAGAACAGTCCATTGTGGTAGATAATTGGGACTAATTGTTCAACCATCAAGACCAATAAGGTCAGTGAGATCAAAGTTAATGAAATATTGTGTAATTGGAACAAAAAGTTCAGTTTCCAGGCAGTAAGATCAAACTTTCTAAAGAAGGCTTGGCCACCGAAGATCACGAGGTAGTAGGTGACAACAGCGATAGCGACAGGAGGGAAAGTTGATAGGAAAGTCTGTTGAGGAACGAAATGGAAGTCATCTGGGACAAACTTACCCTGGGTTACAAATGACGCAGCGTCATTGAAGTAGGGCCACAAGTAGACACCGAAGGGGCGGGCGATCGTGGGGGTCGGGACTAGGGAGAACATAGTTTCAGCAGGTTTTATAGTGATAGTGAGCTAGAACAAGGAAGGAAAGTGACCAACGCTGCAGTTGTAATGTTGATGTTGATGTTGATGTTTTTTCTTTGTTGGAAAACAGCTCGACGCGTCTTTTAATAAAAAAAAAATAAATCTCGGCTTCTCGGAGAAACTACAAAAGCGGAGATTACGTAATAGGGGTTTACAGGCACGGCTATTTTTGGCAGAAATTTCAAAATCCGCGAATTTTCCGCGAATTTTCCGCGAAAACGTTTGACATAATAATAAGCCCCACGTGGGCTCAAAACAAAAAAGAAATTCCAAAAGAAGAGAAAGAAAAGAACTTTTGGTCGTGTGATAGAAAATTTTTTTTGTCTTGTGACTTGTTTCTGTTCTTGGATTCTTGGATCTTGGTTCTTGGTATTAAAGGTCTTGGTTCTTGGTATTATAAAGTTCTTGGTTTCTTGGTGAATATTGTTCGTTCATTTACTTTCTTGAGCTGCTTGTGTTTTTGTTAATCTCATCTGACACATATTCCTTCTCATTTTAAGGGTTTTCACCTATTTTCTGTCCCAGTTGTACCCATTGAAAAGTCTTTGAAACTTGTATTTGAAACTTTTTACTTCCCTATTCACCACTCACAACCTACCTCATTAATGAAATTTTCGCTGTCCCTTCAATACAATGCTGTCCCAGAATGGCAGGATTACTACATCAACTATTCCAAGCTAAAGGACTCCATCTACAGTCTTCAAGCCGAGACTGTCCAAAGCTCTGAAGCTGCCTCCTTTAAGGCTCCTCCTGCATCATCTAGTGCATTCAATGGTGTCAAGTCTCTCTTCAAAAAGGACACTTCCAAGGAAATTACCGTTGAGCTTGATGACTTGGAATCCTCTGATGCCTCCAAATCTAAAGATCAACTGTCTCAAAATAACAACCCTTCCGATGTGTTTCTTCAAAAATTGGAATTGGAATTGGCCAAGATTGACGAATTCTACAAAAAGACTGAAGAATCATTATACCACCAATATGAAGCTCTTGTCAAAGATTTGGAACAATCAAGAGTTCACATTGACCATAGAAATGCTCTTTTCAATGATCAAAAATCTATCTTGAGTAGAAAGTCCTCGGTGAATGAAGCTAAACTAAACGCTGCAAACTCATTCCACTTGGATATTGAAAGAGGTGATTATATGATTGATGATGAAGTCTTTGAAGAAGATGAAGAAGAAGAGGATGACCAACATTCTGAAAACTCTGCCCTTTTAAGTGATGAAGATTTCAACTTGAAGAATCAAAAGAAAGTTACTCTAAGAAAAAGAACTCAACAATTATACTTAGAATTATCCCAGTTAAAATCATACATTGAACTGAATAGAATCGGTTTCAACAAGATTACCAAAAAATTCGACAAGTCATTAAACACCAACTTGAAGACACAATTGTTTGAAAACAACCAATTCTTTAATCACTCACATACTTTCAACGCCCAAACTTTGGTTACTTTAGACAGTTGCATCGCCAACTTGGTTGAATTTTACGCTTCATTGACCAACCGTGTTGACAGAATTGCCGAATGTAAAGAAGAGTTGAAGTCTCAATTAAGAGATCACATTGTTTGGGAAAGAAATACCGTTTGGAAAGATATGATTGGTATGGAAGCCAAGGCAAATAACCTCACAAAGGTCTCCAATGATCCTCAAGATTTCTCAGCAGATTTGTTCCATTTGAACTTTTATTCATGGAAGTTACCATTCACTATCAACTTGGGTTTCACCAAGATTGAAAACTTCAAATTACCAAAATTCTTAAACACTTCAAGAACTTATAAGTTGATTATCATTATCGCTATCACCATCATTTTATTAGCTGTCAAGACTTTCAATGATCAAGCTGAACATCGTTGTATGGCTCTATTAGCATGTGTTGCTCTATTATGGGCCACTGAAGCTATTCCATTGTTTGTTACTTCCATGTTGTGTCCATTATTAGTTGTCTTGTTCAGAGTTGTTAAGGATGATGAGGGTAAAGTCTTGAAGGCTGCTGAGTCTTCTGCTTATATCTTTAGTAAAATGTGGTCTTCTACTATCATGGTGTTACTTGGTGGGTTCACTCTAGCTGCTGCTTTATCTAAGTATAACATAGCCAAGGTTATGGCTTCTTATGTTTTATCTGCCTCTGGTAATAAACCAAGAAACATCCTATTCGCTATCATGGCGGTTTCTTTGTTCTTATCTATGTGGATCTCCAACGTTGCCACTCCAGTCTTGTGTTACTCTTTGATCCAAGGTGTCTTGCGTACTCAACCAACTGATTCTCCATTTGCCAAATCTTTAATCTTGGGTGTCGCCCTAGCTTCAAACATTGCCGGTATGGCCTCTCCAATTTCATCTCCACAAAACATTGTTGCAATGACATACTTGGCCCCTTATGGTGTTGGTTGGGGTCAATGGTTAGCTGTTGCCATCCCTACTTGTATCATTTCATTGGTGTTGGTTTGGATGTTGTTGATTATGACTTTCAACGTTTCAAAGGCTAAAGTGATCAAGTATAAGCCAATCAAGGAAAGATTCACCATCAAACAATGGTTTATTTGTGTTATCACTTTGGTCACCATTCTATTATGGTGTTTATTGACTAAATTGGATTCAACTTTTGGTGAATCTGGTCAAATTGCCATCATTCCAATTGTCTTATTCTTTGGTACTGGCTTATTATCCGTTTCTGACATTAACAACTTCCCATGGAGTATTGTTTTATTGGCAATGGGTTCTTTGGCCCTTGGTAAAGCTGTGTCATCTTCTGGTTTATTAGCCACCATTGCCGGTGCTTTACAAAAGAAGGTTATGGACTTCAATTTATACTTGATCATAGTTATCTTTGGTGCTCTAATATTGGTCATTGGTACTTTTGTATCACATACTGTTTCAGCTATCATCATCATCCCATTGGTTCAAGAAGTTGGTGACAAGTTGACGGCTGACAATGCTTCCTTGATCTTAATCTTCTCCACTGCTCTGTTGGCCTCTTGTGGTATGGGTCTTGCCTCTTCTGGTTTCCCTAATGTCACTGCCATTTCTATGACGGATGAAATCGGGAATAGATACTTGACAGTGAATAACTTTATCACTAGAGGTGTCCCTGCTTCTATCATCACCTATGCTATCGTGATCACTTTGGGTTACGGTATCATGGTTGCCATTTCATAGAGATCTTATGTGTTTTTTGTTGGTTTTCATCTAATTCATTTCATTCATCGTTTGTCATATTGCATTGTTTTTTTAGAGATTTGTTTGTATATAGGATCTTTATACTTCGTCATGTTATAGGAATATCTGTAGCATAATTAGTGTTACATAAGGATACCTACGTGAACAGCTACTCAGTTAAACTAGATGATAAAATTCATTTTTTTATTATTATCTTGGTGACAAAATCGACCCATTCTGACAAGAAGTTGGGGGATTGACAGAATAGCTATAGTTTGAAGAATTATCATCCGAAGAATGTTGAGATTCGGCACCGGTGACTTCTTCAATATCAGATACAACAATGGAGACATCAGCCAAATCTGGGTTACGTTTCACACCACGACTTAGTAATCTTTGTTTACGGCGTGATGTTGTGTTACCATTTTCTTCATCAGTGCCCACTGGGACGCTCGAGATGTTCCCAATTGAACCAACTTCTTCGATACTTTTAATATCTTCTTCAATATCTGAAAAATCTTCATCTGATGATTCATCCCTGTTGGCATCATAGATCTGATGTAATTTCTGTTGTTCAAATTGTTCCTTCTCATCATGAGCATCACGAGCTTGTTTCAACATCTCAGCAAACTTAGCACCACCTAAGAAATCGGATGATCTCTTTCTGTAGAATAGCAAGTATGCAGCACCAGTGATAGATTTTTCAGGTGTAGTAGCTGAGACTCTTGAATCATCATAATAGTACCACTTGTTATCAACAAAGTTCTTAACATAAGAAGTGTAATGGCCGCCACCAATACCACCAAAATGATTATCAACTGCAAATAAGTCATAAATCTGTTCATCCCCTTCTTTGACACTGGAGGCTAAATACGGTGAAATGTCTAGACCTTCAATTGGGAAGTCAACTACCTCATCGATCTTGTCACTGAAACTTCTTTGGTTCTCAAATCTTTTCAAATGAATACATAAGATATCAGGGGTATTCCAGATCTGAATCTGTTTGGTGGCTTGACGATGTTCTTTACATGTAGAACAATACCAAAGATCTTGATCACTTAGAACTTCTGGCTTAGAAAACAATTGTAGACATTCATCTAGCGTTAAGTTGCGCTTTCTTTGGTCCTCTCTTTTCTTCTTTAATGCTTCAACTTCTTCATTGACCAGAACTTTTGGGGGAGACCAAGTATTAACACCACCAGCACCCTCAGCTTCTAAACCTGAGAAGAAAGTATCAAACGAATCTGAGTTCCATTCACACACAATAGCTTGGCGTGGTTTGATTAGCTTTTCATTTGATGATGGAACACTAGTGGTAGTATCCATAGTGATATCATCAGGACTTGCAGTTTTTTTAACAGCATTCTCATCTTCTGGTTCCACATCAGAGGCAGCAACTAATGGTTCAATGATCAAGTTCATGGAAGTTTCACTATCAGGACTGTCTTGAACTAGCGGGATCTTTCTTTCAGTATCAGGAGTTGAAAGTTCCACATCATTTTTATTAGATTTGATTTCACCGGAATCAGCTTGAAGTTCATCTTCAACAGTACAGTCCTTTTCTTCAGGAGCTTTGTTTCTATTAGCATACAAGTATAACTCTTTCTTCCCTTCACTTAACGAGTCCAGTAAATCAGGTAAATTGGTGAAACCGTTGTTTGTATGAGGGGTCCAGACTTTACAATCTTCATCATGATCATCATCATGACGACCCGATCTCAACATCATTGCTCTGTTGAAGTTGAAACTCTTCCTTCTTGTTCTGACAGCGCGCGACGAATCGAATAGCTTGACTTTGAAGAATTGATCAGCAGAAACGTTTGGATCAGCATATTTAAGATCAGGTTCCAAATCAGTAACATCGTTGTCTTGTGGTAATTCAGGAAAATCTGATAATGTTGGTATGGTGGACTGACGAGTTTTGGAGAAATAGTCAAATGTACTCAATTGTTCATATCTATGTTCTAGTTTCTTTCTAATGGAGCCAAATGAGTTTTGTTCTTCAGGAGTTAGAGAAATGAAAAAAGGTAACGAGAATGCACTTGGAATACCATTATCTGGGACCACAGTGTTCAATACTGGGACGATCAGGTCACCCTCGTTGTGTTGAATTTCGTACATCACGATCTTGTCATTTTGAGCAATCAAGTCTGAGATTGGCAAATAACCAGACTTGGAGCTTGAACTTTCAAAGTTCTTGTAGAATTGGTCACTCCAGATCTCCATCGTTAATAGATGCTCAACGTTCAAGTTCAACTTTTCAGCCACATAAGATTTCAAGTTTTGGTAAGTTGAGCTCTTTGGTAGTTCAACTTCGAATTCTTGAACAGGACCATTCTCTAAAAGAAGTAGGAGTTTTGTGTTCCAGAAGTTGTCAACGGGCAATGGTAGAGTTAAATCACTGAAAGGGTCAAATGTAATGGAAATCTTAGAACAGTTTGGACAGACCAATGTGGATTTGTACTGGCCAACAAAAAGATCAATGATGATGGAGTCGTTTCTTAGTTTGTGCTGCTCCCAACTCTTGATGGCAAGATCTTCAATCTTTGCTTGGTCACCCGCATCTTTTTCACCCAGTTCCGGTTTCTCTGTGATTGGTTTCTTGATAATTCTGTTCAAATCTTCATGTAGACCATCTAGCAAGAACGCAAAGAATTCTTGAGAATCTTGTTGAAGGTAACCTGAGAACATGCTGTTGAAGTGACCAATAGTCTGTTTGAAGTCCCTTGGAGAGAATGAGCTGCCTCTATTGGATTTCTTATCGAATAAACTGTGAATTAAGTTGGCAAAGCTTTGCGCAACCTTACCACTCATTCCTAAAGGATTATCAGGATTCAATTCATTGTCATAGCAATTGAACAGGAAGTAGTGTGTAACTTCAGGAATGTGCACAAGACACTGTAATGCAGAATTCATGTAACAAGTGTTACCGAGATTTTGTAGACCCACCCTACCATCTGATGGGGAAGGTGGAAAATGGATGGAGTATTCTGAGGGCCAATAGCTTTGTCTAGGATTCTTAGGATCGACAACTTTTTCTTCAATAACTAGATGTGAGGTGACAAGACCGGAATCTTTGATCAAGGATGATAGATGTTGCTTTTTTATGAGGGCTCTGTATTCTAGTTCTTGAAAGTCAGTAGGGCTCACGGAGTAATTGAGGCTAACTATGTTTGGGCTGTTGATAACCCAAACTCTAAACTTCTTTTTCGCAAAGGCTTCTCTGTCAGCGGAAATCCGTTCTTTTTCATCTAACTTGAGTATACAGGCTTGGACCAGTCCACTAAATGTGTACAATGATGAGATTGTAAATGACGGTGTCTGAGCATAGGTAGTGTATGAATACCTTGATGCTGTGCTCGGTTCTGAAGTCAAATGATGTAGTTGGAAGAAAGGCTTGGAATATTCTGGGACCGGGATACCATCAGCATTGTTGATTGCATAAGTGACCACAGGTTGAGTACCTTCTTTCAAACCGTACCAGGAAACTAAAGTGTTAAAGATTTCAGGCATTATAGAATATAGTTCAAACTTGTTGAAGTCACAGAAGAATCCATCGTCAGTCAAGATTCCAGTTGTGTTAAGTGGACCCAGTACCTCCTTTGCTTCTCTGGCGTCAGCAAAGTCACCTTGCATGAAATTCGTCCACCAAGCAAGGAAGATGACATTTAGTTCACTGCCTTCTTGGACAGCCTGGTCCTGCTTCTGCAGAAGATCACCAATGATGCGTCTCTGCTCTGCAAGAGGTACCAGCTCTTCTAGGACCTCAATGTCATCAGCGCTGCCAGGAGAATTTGATCTTTCTTCATGATCATCAGTGTAGTCTGCAGGCTTCAAAGTATGATCTTTGGTAGCTGACAGCGGGCATTCCACTTCAGTGGGAGAAGGCTCCATGGGCAACACAGTCTCAATGTGTTCAGAGCCACCAGCGTGGGGTCCTAACAGTTGTTCAGCCATGTTTACTTGTTGACCAATGATCCTGTTGGGGGGACAATAATGGAAAGCGGCAATTCCGGCAAAATTTTAGTTCAGGAGTTCAGTCAGGAGTTCTTTAGACAGAAATTACGTAGCCGCCCTGAGCAAACAAAGTGTGAGTGTCAATTATGAGGCTCTATAGAGCTCCTTCAGCGGCGGTAGCTTTTCATTGTCGATAAAATAAAATACACCAACAAAATTCGTGAATCTGGAGAAAAACAAGCCCTTCTTCTAATCCAACCAATCTATTCAAGCAAAAACTATAGGTTTTATCAGTGGCCCCACAGACCTTTACCGTTATTCTATATAGCACTATAAGATTCTAAATAAATACCTATTACTTAAAAATAAACAGCCCCCTGCCGACATTCTGCTCTGCCAAAACATGATTTGATTTTTTCCCTTATTAGAGGCCTTGTTTTTGACGGTCGATTGGTCACTCAAAGATCAAGATCAAGTCATTTTACAAGGACTACAGTTTGTCCATGAACAAGAAAACATTCGTTTGAGACCATGAGAATGTGCCTTGGAATCGTTCATGCAGTATTCTGAACCACTTACACTATACTTACGGTAAAATTGGACTGTTCTAAACAGCGATCCCGATTTGTCTATAAATATGGGTCAAGTTTCCACTTCCCTTCTTTACTCTTCCCAAAACCTTCACCATTAAAATCTGAACAATCATAACAATGTTTTCATCTAGATTCCCACCAACGTTAATTATTTGAAACACTTGGCTATGCGTACAGATTCTGTCTATGTTTATCAGCACCCCCATTGAAACTGTCAACTAATAATTCAAAAAAGCCTTTCGGCGCGCCAACTGTACTGGTGTACGATATCAAAAACAACTTAGATTACGGTTGTTCAATTGGACTAAGAATGTCCGTTGATCTCGAAGATTTTATAGACCCACCTATAGGATTCATCTTGGTTATGATATCAACTTCATCATGGGGGCTTGCTATCAAAATCGCTACTGCACTAGACCTGAGGTTCAAGAAATCAGCGCTACAGTTCTTGCATAACTCTTTTAACCTTTACAGCCATACGTCTTTCTTTTTCTTTCTATATTTGAATGTCTTCTTGAATTAACTTATATCACCTTGAAGTTTACCTATTAGCAAGTTACTAGTTCTGCCATTAACTTCCGTGTCAGTAGTTTTTGTGTCAAACAGAGAAAGGCGATGAACTCGAGGAAATTGAGGATTCTGGGGGCATTTTAAAGACTCAATGTGGTTTCCAAACTTCATGGATTCCCTCCACATGCCGATATGGCACTCCAATAGCCACTTGACAGCCACTTCATCAGCGTTTTTTTTAGCTCACATCTTATCGTAAACCGACCCCTCGGATTTCCCCCAAATTGTTGCCCTAAAAGTAAAATTCCATAAATTAGCCAATTGGTAGGACACTTAAGCAAGTGAAACATCAATTGAGAACAAGGACCCGAACAAGGTTTGCAATTGGCACAAAATGTCCTTGAAAGTTATCCCTCCAGATGCAGAGCAGGAGACTCGTGCCGAGTTCACGGGCAGATCCTCTCTCCAGGCTGAAAGAATTGGTGGTGAGACAAAGACGGAAAGCTCGCCATTGTTGTCCTCCACTCCAGCTACCGTGTCAAAAGTCCTGGTCAAGGGCTATCCTTACTTTATCATCGCTGAGAAAGCGTTGAGTATCATCACTTGGACAAACGAAGATGGCTGGCTGAGTCTGTTGTTTGTTGCTGGTTTCGCCACGTCTGTGCTATACTTTGAATCCATTGTGACGTATTTGGGCCACCTCTTACCTATTGCTATACTTGTGGGTTACCAGTCATTAACGAAGTTCGTGGAGAAACGAATCACATCAAAGCCAACATTAGATGATATCATCCATCTACTCACATCATTGAATATCAAAGCTGATTTGTTTTTGAACCCATTCACTTCACTGGCGTTAACATCATACGATATTAAGAGAATCTTATTTACCACCGTATTTTTATCCCCACTATACGTCTTCCTACTATACTTCCTATTCACACCAAGATCATTCGTGCTAATACTGGGGCTTTATGTGTTGACTTATCACTCTGTCTTTATGAGAGTCACCAGAAAATTGTTGTGGAGATTCAGATTGGTCAGATTACTGTCCTTTTATCTAACTGGTTTAGACTTTGGTGGTATCAATATCAATAAGGACTCAGGTATATTTGCCGCTGTCAAGCGTGTCAATGAAAAAGTTGGTATCAAGAACAAAGATGGTAAACCAATTGTCTTCACCTATGTCCTTTACGAGAACCAACGTCGTTGGTTAGGAATTGGATGGACTCCAAACTTGTTGAGTTATGAAAGAACAGCATGGACTGACGAATTCTTGAACGAATCCTCCCCAACTGATAAGTTCAAATTACCAGAAACTGAAGAAGGTTCAGGCATGACCTGGAGATGGGTTGATAAGACTTGGAGATTAGATTTATCTAATGATGGTGCGATTCAGTTACCAAGCTCAAAACCAAAGACCACAGCTAACCCATCATCAGATGATGGTTACATCTATTATGATAACACGTGGAAAAAGCCATCAACCGAAGATTCATTCTCCAAATATACTAGAAGAAGAAGATGGATTAGAACTGCTGAATTAGTTCCTGTCAATTACACAGTTGATTCTACCCCATCCACCACTACCACTACCTCCACGACAACTACAACCAACCCAAGCCTAAACAATGCCACCACTGCTAATGGCGATGTTACTCTAGATATCCGGACTGAATCTGCACCAATTGCTGAAATCCAACGTGTCCAAGCTGTTGGCACTGTCACTGAATCATCTCCAGAAAGTTCTACAAAGAAGAGAAAATCTCTTCGATTTGATGAAAATCCAACGATATTGGATTCTGTGAAGGAATTACAACAGAAACAAACCAATCAAAGCAAAGACAAGACTCATGAGAAGCTTGAATAATTGATACTAAGTCTTATAAATATACGTAATCGGGACCCATTCCCAGTCTTCATTACAAATAGTTCTTTAAACATTCTTTTTATAGCCTCATTTTTCCCATTAAAAGTATACAAACAATAACAAAACGATATCAATAAATCTAGTATTCAGTAACTTCTAATGATGATGGTAGAGCTTGTTTTAATTTTTGGGCCTTGTCAGCATCAACAACGGATAAGGTGTATAAATGTCTTGAACCTCTAACTTTGAATTTTGATTCCTTAACAATTTTACCAGCAGCGTTAACTTTCTTGTTAACCTTGATTGAGGCAGATTTGATATCAGCTCTTCTGGTTAATTCAATGAATTGTTTGATGTCTTTGATTTCTTTCTAAAGGAGATACAAGTTAGTACACAAAAATTTCTTTAAAATAGATTAAAATCATTCATCCAGACTGTGTTAAAACGAACAGCATTGGGCACAGAGCAGTGCCCACTACCGTATCAACAGAGTCCTTTACTTTTCTTTGGGTTCAGTCACATACAGCCATTGTGAATAGTTTTGATAGCACTCCCAAACTCACACTATAATCAAAGACCTTTTTTTTTTCACAAGTTCCATTTTTTCTTTCTTTCCCACCAAAAATTTCCAAGTGGTGTTCGGATGTTTGTTGGAATAAGAAAAAGGCAGTCACAGATTTTTTTTCAAAGGATTTAAAGCTCAATTTGGAAACTTTTGTGTCAAAAATTTCACGATTAAGGTGTATGAATTTGAACAATGTCCCTTAGTACCAGTTTTGCAGTGATTTGCTTTTTAATAGATGGGACTTTGGGGTTCAGTGTGAGTTTATAGTGTTTTTTGGTACCCACTAATTCCCGTAGATTAGACAGCGAGGTAGAAGATCAAAGCACCCTTTCTGTTAAGTATTTACAGGCCCAATTCAAGCATAAACACCGTATTTTAAAAATTATGGCTAACTATTGCATTATTTTCCTGATGTGTGATAATTGTTGCAACACTAAATCAAACATCTACGATCCGAACATTAAAATGAAATCATGCAACATTAACGATATTAACAAACTGTACTTTTCGGTATCCAAGAGATCAAAAAATGGCTAGACAACATCTTCCATTTCAACATCATCTTCATTTTCTTCTTCTTCAGAACCAGAAGGTTCTTCAACTTCACCCAATTCACCCAATTTGGCAGCTCTTTCTTTATCCTTCAATTCCTTGTATTCTTTTTTCAAGGCATATTTCAAGGCATAGGGACCCTTCTTAATCAGATTGGCGATTTGGTCCAATGTTTCCTTTAGATAAACTTCTGGTTGTTTGGTTCTCTCTTTGATACCTTTCAATGACCAATAATCGTATTCATCAAACATCTTGAATAAAATATCGAACAAGTCCTTCTGAGGCATTCTGATTGCTCTGCCTTCGGCTTTGCTCTTAGCTGGAGCAGCTTTCAAGAACTTGGAAGTGTCATTACGCAAGGATAGACCCATATTACTGGAGGCAATACCACCTTTGTTTTCTAGTAGTGTTACTGTTGGTCTTGGTTCTTCCTTCATCAACAGTTTCCTTTGTGCAATAATCTTGGAATAATTTGGATCCTTTAATGATGGCACAACTTGACATTCATGAACAATCTTACCTATCAATGAGGTCTTCTTTGGAATAGTCTTAACGAATGGGATAGTCTTATCAGTACCGTCTCTGTTCTTGAATCTGTTGAATCTTCTCTTTTTGTCCTGTGGCTGGCCCGGTAGTGGAGTACCATCTCTTGAGGAATCAAGGTTATCTTGATTGAACCTCCTTCTTTCACCAAATTTACGTTCATACTCCTTTTCAATCTTCAAGTTCCCATATTCATCATCATCTCTTGCGTATTTCGTTAGACTCTCCTCTGTGAAAACGTATTGGTTCTCCACTTGGCTCTTTGTCAGATCGACAGAGTATTTAGATGGGATATCCTCACTCATTGGGTTCAACGGGTCCAATTCCAACTTGATAGTGTCCTTACCCTTGACTGGTTGCTTTCTGATCTTTATCTTCCCCAATTCTTGACCATCCAGTAGTTCTTTGTTTCTCCATCTCTCAGCAAGGAACCTAGGTAGCCTCACCAACCAGATCTTTTGATCCTTCTCCGAAAGATCCATGTCCAACGACTCTTTGAATTGCTGCTCCGAGATATCATTGGCATCCACCACCTGTGCACCGTCTGAAAGGTATTCTTCGTCCGATCCTTCGGCCTCTTGCTGGCGATAAAGCACATCACGCGTCTCCTCTGATGCTGGTGCTTCTGCTGCTGGTTGGGGAGCTGTGGACGTTGACATTGCTGAATGGGTGGCGTTAAAGTTATTTTGAGGTTTTGTTTATATCTTTGGTGCTTTTCTTTTAATTTTATCAACTTTTTCGAAAATTTCAACTTGACATATTCACTTTGTATGATGGAGAAGGTATATATACTAGCACCAATCAACCAATTGAGACATACGAGAAGACTTGTTCCAATGACAGGTACTAGTGGCAAAGAGACACTTAACGTTGCAGCGAAAGAACAGAAACTAGAGACCCCAAAGTCAACACAAAACAAGAGGAAACTTTCAACATCAGCTTCAAACACATCTAAAAAACCCACTCCATCGCAACCTAAAACAACAACAATGACACAGACAAAGGAAATGGATCTACTGAAAAGCATTGATAAAGAGCTAGTGATAACACTAGAGGATATTGGTTCAGAATCACCATCACATATGAAGGTCAACAAATATATAAAACTTGTGCTCTTACAATGGGAGAATTCATCAAATGTTGACATGACGTTGTTAAAAGAAACAAAGAAGGCACTGTTCCCGATATTGGTCCAGTTACGAAAGGGCACTACTCCTAGTGATCAGCTCACTTCGATGCTAACGATTTTTTACTACCTTCAGAGAGACCAATTTATGAAGGCCAATGAAAGTTACATGAAACTGAGTATAGGGAATGTTGCTTGGCCCATTGGTGTTGTGAATGTCAGTATCCATGCTCGTTCTGCACAAACGAGGACCAATGATGGTGGTGCCAATATCATGATCGATGAAGTCACGAGAAAGTGGATCACGGGGATCAAGAGACTGATAACATTCAAAGAGAACCAAAGTTGAAATACAACGTTTTTTTTGCCTACATGGGTTTCTATTACATTGTTCATTCATCATTATCATTAGTATCAATTGTAATTGTAGGGTGAATAGGGGGAAAATTCTAAGTGTGGGATATATTTTCTCTAGCTTTGAACATCGTTCTCTTTTTCTTTAGAAGAGTTTTTAACTGGACTGTGATCGTTAGTGTGCTGTGAAGATGGTGTGGCTGTATTGACACCGATGATATCACCCCATTCCATTAGTTGAAAGATCAAGCTCATGTTTGGACTGATATCTGGAGCTCTGTCTTTCAAAATGTTGTAGGAATCATTCAGGTTCAAATGTTTCAGTTTCATGATCAAAGCCACAATCAAAGAGGCCGATCTACTGACACCACATTGACAATGTATCAATACTTTCTTGCCCTGTTGTAAATTGGAGTTGATCATGTCGGTCAAAAAGGGCAAATCAGGACAGATTTTGGAGGCATGTGTCCATGGAACGTAGTAATAGTTCAAATGTTCATGTTGTAAATGGGTTATGTGTGAGGTGTCCAATTTCTGGTGATGCATTTCAAAAGGTGGGTTCAACTCTTTAGCCACGTTGATGACAAGATCAAAATCAGATAGTTGTTGCAGAGTTGGTTCAGAGTATAAGAATAAGTTATGGTTCATGACGAGTTTGGGTCCTTCTGGGTATGCATTGATCTTTGAATTATCACCGTCATCAGAAATCTCAATGTTTGACAAATTTTGAATCAAAGTCTGAGTTTTCAAATCACCATTGGTTTGAGTTGGCAAGTTTTGTAATGTAGAGTTGGAAGAGTGAAAAGATCTTTGAGAGAAATTGGCATGGAACCCGGAATCATTAGGTGTGAATGGTATTATTGGAGAAGAGGTGATTGGACTTGATGAGCTGAAACTTGGAATACTATTGGATGAGGGCTTGGAACAAGATCTTTCAGAATCCTGAGGGATCGACAGGGACAGTGTTGTTCTTCTTCTAGTTGGGGCAGATCCTGTTGAAGAAGAAGAAGAAGAGGAAGAAGAAGAAGAGGACACAGAGGAGGATTGTGAATGTGGATCTTGGTTGTGGGCCGGTATTGATAATGATGGATGCCTGTAGAGCCTCACGCCTGTAGGAGATGGTGGTGGGAATGCGGTTTTGGAGAAGGGAGCAGTTGTTGGTGTCTGAATCGGCAGTGGATCAGGTTGTTGGGCAACAGAAGTCATTGGTTTTAACTGTAGTGATAGGTTCTTGGTATTTCTCTTTGACTGTGGACTGGCACCTTGGAAGTTGTGCAATTTGACCGTTATATCGCTGTCGTTGGGCATTGTGTGTAGATGGGTCAAGTTGTGGGGCAACTGGGAAGTGGGCTATTATATACACTGGTGATATGAGCTGCGTTGCTGTGGTGTTTCAGTGTAGAATAAACACCCGAGGAGAAGCCGGGGGACAGTCTAAAAATAGGCGATGATGGCCCCAGAAAGCGCGAGAAGAAAGCACAGGTGAACAGAAGGTTAGAAGCAGGGAAGGTACCAGAACTGTGGGAGGAGGAACCTGGGAAATGAGACTGGTTTAGGAGAAGAAGAGTGTTTACATGAGAAGAGATTTTAGGTTTGAGGTTTTTCAGCTTTTTTTAGAAAATCTGAAACATCAAAACAGAAAAAAATGAGTTACAGAGAGATTGCCGATTGGCAGGAGACATATTTTCCCCCAAAGTCCTTCCTAGTTCTTTGACCTAGGGACAGGCCAGTCCTCTCAGTCCTCCCAGTCCTCAAGTTTAGCTTTCATCCCAGCTCACCACTGTTTTTTGTCTTCTTTGGGTTCCTCCTGTTTGTATCCCACCTTTTATGGACTAATCAGGTACAGGAAACAGGCTTCTGGCTGCTGGCCCAACCAGATCTCTTTTCCGACCATCGTTTTGCATGGCACGTGCCACTTCTGACAAATGACCGGAACTGACTTCAAAATAGACAATGTAAAGAACACAATGCCTAGGACACAACAGTGGCCTCAAAAAAAAGGTTGAAAGGTTGGATGCTCTCGGTCTACAAACCAATCCAGGGTGGAATCAGCTGGAGGTACCCCTAGATCCTGGGCCCTGGGATCATGAAACCCGAGTCCTATATGACACACATAGATCTCCCTCCAGTTAAATCAGAACTTAAGAATCACTTTCTTTAAACAGGGATCTCCATTGCAGCATGGCCACCAACCGGCCACCATCGCCGTAAACTCTGGGACAAATGAGAAACTAGAAAAAAGCAGCACCACTCGACTAATTCTTAAAACCCTATCAATTAATCTTTTTCCCCCTCTCTTTCTCCTTCCTTTAATGATGCATCTCTTATCAAGGACCCTCGTTCTGCCTAGACCAGTCCTTAGACTTGCTAAACTTGCTAGACTTGATAGACTCGCCCGTCAACAGCCGAGAGCCGCGAATTTGTCACCTGGAGAATCGCGTCTTATCCCAAAAAGGACATATCACGGACACAGAGAGGCTTTGAAAGGCGAAAAATTCACCATAAAAAGTTACTCATATTCCTCCACACTCTCCCTTCCACACCACCAATTCCACACAATGACTGCTCCTAGGGACCTTTCCCATCTGCTAAGTGACGAGGCCAAGTCCCGTAATTCCTCCCCTTTGAAAACCGCCTTCAAATACTTCAACGACCCAAACGTTGTCTTTCTTGGTGGTGGTTTGCCTCTATCTGACTATTTCCCTTGGAACAAGATCACTGTTGAATCTCCAGCGGCTCCCTTCAAAAACGGCATCGGTGCTGTCCCTGAATCCGCTGAAGAGACCGTCATCACCGAGTTGCACAAGGTTCCGGCCCACGCTGTCAGGGAAGATGATGTTCCATTGGCCAGATCATTACAGTATGGTTACACCGAAGGTCAACCAGAAATCTTGAACTTCTTGACCGAACACACCAAATTGATCCACAAGATCCCTTACAAGGACTGGGGCATCATCTCCACTGTTGGTAATACTCAATCATGGGATGCTACTTTGAGAACTTTCTGTAACAGAGGTGACACTATCCTTGTTGAAGAGTTCTCCTTTTCATCTGCCCTTGAGACTTCCAACGCCCTAGGTGTCACCAATTACCCGATCCCTGTTGATGACTATGGTATAGTTCCAGAGAAGCTTGAAACCATCTTAAACCACTGGGTTGGCGCAAAGCCAAAATTGATCTATACCATTCCAACTGGTCAAAACCCAACTGGTTCCTCCTTATCTCCTGAAAGAAGAAGAGCCATTTATAAGATTGCTCAAGACCATGACTTAATCATCGTTGAAGATGAGCCTTACTACTTCTTACAAATGGAAACTTACACACCAGACTTTGAACAAAGAGGTAAAGCTGCTGTCCACGACCACAAGAAATTCGTTGAAGCCCTTGTCACATCTTTCATTAGTTTGGACACCGATGGTAGAGTCATTAGACTGGACTCTTTCTCCAAGGTGCTTGCCCCAGGTATCAGATTCGGTTGGATCGTTGCCCAAAACAAACTATTGGAAAGATTTGTTAGATTACACGAAGTCTCCATCCAAGTTCCATCTGGTTTGACCCAATCCATTACTAACGGTCTATTGAACAGATGGGGCCAAGAAGGTTACTTAGACTGGCTGATTGGTCTACGTGCTGAATACACCCACAAGAGAGATGTTGCCATTGACGCTGTCGCTGTCAACTTTCCAAAGGAAGTTTCTCATTATGTTCCACCTGTTGCTGGTATGTTCTTCACCGTTATCTTTGACGCTTCTAAACACCCGGAATTTACTTCCAAGTACGATTCAGACCCATTGAAAGTCGAGAATGCCCTATATGAACGTGCCTTGCAAGAAGGTGCCCTATTGATTCCAGGCTCTTGGTTCAAGGTCAATGGCGAAACAAACCCACCACAGCCAAAGGAACAAAAGGAAAAAGACACAACTTTCTTCTTCAGAGGTACTTATGCTGCTGTGCCTCTGGATCAATTAACATTGGGTTTGGAAAGATTCGGTAAGGCTGCCAAATTGGAGTTTGGATTATGACTGGCTGGTTCCTACTACAGATAGCTTAATAATACCTACTGAGTACTTTATACTTTGTGCAGAGTAGGATCAGAATCACCACTACGACACCATGAAAAATGACTACAAAGATTATCTTAATACAAAAGCCCCAAAAGTTATTCTTTTTGACCGGAAAACATCTTCACTAGACCAGCATATGACTTCGTTAGCAATAGTATAGTGGATAAAAACATCACAATCTGAAGAAACAGGATTCTTTTTGAAGTTCCTAGTCCTCTACCGTTAAGACGGAGAACCAGAATGAACCCGAAAAATACCATTGCCATACCTTTGGTAACAACGTTTCTTTCAAACCACGAGTTGCAAAAGAGTTGGGTGAATGTTGCTCTTGTTTGTTCTTCTTTGGTTTTAACTTCCAAGTAAAGAGCTGTCAACCGTTCCATTGTACATACCATGAAATTGGCAACGGGATTCTTTTGGCATTCTACCAATCGCTCAAAACTCTCAAGAGTCGAATGGAACAAAATTCTTGTATATTTAACCATCTTATCCATATCACTGACTTTGGTTATTCCTGGTAAACCACATGTTCCTGATTCACATAGGTTTATAGTTTTCAATAAAATTTCGGTACTAGCAGCCTGAAGAATAAACAGGGCTAAAAGTGCTCTAAAATTGGCGTATTCAAATGAGTTCCTAGCTTGTTTATATCGGATGTCCATGGGGATATGTCTTATCTGGTAATTAAAGTCTTGAATCCCTTTTTGACTTGTTTCTATAATTTGACTTTTCAACGTAATAAAACCGCATCTGCAGCCTCTCTCTTTGGGTGGTTTAGTTAATCTCACTGTGATGATAGGGTTTTGGTGTTCCCTTTTGCAGATAAATTGCATTCCCTCGACAGTGAAATTAATAGGACGGCCGTGAGAGACGAATTTGTTTAAACTGGCGACCAAACCTTCGTCGAAACTGTTTATAGGCCAACTGAAACAATGACGAATACAATTAATAGTCGCAGCTAACCATGATCTACCGATATTAAACCAGCAACCAAATTGAAACCAGTTATAAACATTGAACCAAGAACCATCAACATTATCAGGTAGACGAACAGGTTCCACAATTTGGACCTCTTGAATTAAATCATCTTGAATTTCGAAATTGTTGCGAAATACCTCCCCCATCAGAGAAAAGCAATGTTTGAATGATAGCTAGCAAAACTTGCTCAAAGCAGCGTAGATCCCGACAATGACCTAATCATGGTAAAAGTGGTGAAGTCCTATTGTATATTTGAAGGTTCCAC